>JAJHPC010000009.1:3635000-4020000 GCA_024447665.1 Juncus inflexus
TTTAAATTATTAGTATTTTAGAATATAATTAATATTTATATTAAATTAATGTATTGTAAAGTTATTTTAAATGATATTAAATCAATTTTTAACAAGAATTATTACTTAATAATTTAAAATGTTAGTCAATTAATAATTTAGTATGTTATTTAATTAAAAATTTATTATTTTATTTATAATTATATAAATTGAATAGTTCAATTAAATAATATTAAATTAATTATATGATATTATATTAAGCTAAAACTATAATTAAATATATTTATTATTTAATGAAATTAAAAGTTAAATACACTTAATTACTGGTATTATTTTATATTTAATTTTTATTTTTAAATTATAATTTATCTCTGAATATTATTACTAATGATATTGTTATGTATTAATTATTACTACAATTATTTATGACTTATTTTATATATTATTTATTTACTTAGATTATGATTAATTATATCATAATTAATTAAAATTAAAATATTATTTTATTAATATAATAATACTATAACGATAATATATAAGGTAAATATATATATATATATTAAATTATTAAAATATTAGTTTATTTTATTAATTAATATTTTTGTTACTACATTAAATTAAATGTAGTTAGAATTAGAGCTAACAAAAAAAAATAACTTAAAGTGAGGATATTTTCGAATAAACTAAGCTATAATAGTCGGCGTAATTTATACCACCTAATGATTGGTATAAGTTTATATCTCTTACACTTTTTTATTCCTCAAACTTTTGATAGTTATTGGCAAGGTATAAGAGAATAAGTTGCTTATTCCCTTCCTTATCTCACATCCAAACGGGGCAAAAAGAAGGAAAAAAATAAAGGGATAAGGGTTATTGTACAAGCATATCATAAGAATAAGAGTCCAATGCTTTACAGTTGATTTAGAGATGATAATTCTTAGATAGTTATAATCATTATTTAGAATTATAATTCATAGATAGTTTAATCTTAATTGATACAGCAAAAAATAATTGCACCTGTTGAATAGAAAATTAACAGCTAATATAGTAATTTTTAACTAAAATAATTTCCAAATATTACTATTCATTTGATACAGCAAATTTGTAAATTCATTATCTACCAATATCACTATTCATTTGTTGAAGAATATATATATATATATATATATATATATTTTTTTTTTTTTTTTTTCTGAAAGGGACAATGGAATTGGATTCTTTTTTGTGATTATCTTTTCTATTATTCTTTCCTTAAATCAGTTAAAGGCCAATCAAATCAGCAATTGGTATCACTAATGATAAAATGTAAACATAAGACAGATCTAGACAGTTTTTTTCATTTACAGGTACACATAAAGCAAAATAAACAGGAACATATAATACAATACAACACATATAGTTACAATCTGAGTGAATCTATTTAAGTATGATTTATTTCACATTTTTGCAGCTTGTGATATCCTTTCATCTTCAAGCAGTGTATACGGATCGATATATGGAGGAGCCGACATTGAAATTTTGCTTGCATCATGCACAAAACTAGGCCCCAAAAACTACATACATAAAAAATTAGGGTTAGGTTTGGAAAATTGAAACTAGCACAATTTCGCATATACCCCTGGTAAAAGTACAAAATATGAAATTTGCACTTCCAAGACTGGAAATATCAAATTTACCATTCTAAAATTAATTAACATAATCAATTTTACCATATCCATTTTTAAAACAAAACAAACTTAAATATATCAAACTATATGAACAAAAAAACAACTGGTACGTATAGAGCAGAAATAGAGCAGAAATGAGTAAAGTAATTGGGAAATATAAGAGGACTTACAAAGTATAAAATTGCGAATAAGCCAAATGTGAAGGTTATAAGAGGCCAAAATCCCAAGAAAAAAGTGCTCCCAATTGATAATAGCAATTTCGCCCTTGGAACCAAACCCTAAATTTAACAGAATATATGCATTAATTATCATTAATTTCATGAAATTATCCACAATCAATGAGAGAAAAGGCAATAGGTTTAGCCTATCGCATATGTATTACCGTTCAAACGAAAAAATATGTCCATGTTTATTTTACACAATTAAACAGATAACTTGCAAATATATTTTGATTATTTTAATATTTTATTATTATAAATTTCCTAGGTTAGATAAGATTAGAGAGCCTTGTAGAATACTCTAAAGATCACTCTCAACTGATTAATTATTTGTCTTCTTCTCAAATCTGAAGGCTCTGTTTTCAAATTTCAACCCAAAATTAAATGATGGTCAAAACAATTGAATTTAAAATGCTCCATCCGTTAATAAATTTTCATTATTAATTATACTTTTAGATCATGTTAGCCCAACCACCTCCTTCATTAATAACAAACATCCTAACTAACGAAAACCAAATTTAGCAAAAATTATATCCAAAACATATCATCTCTAGATTCTCTACTCTAATCGTACCAAAAATATCCACCAAATTGAGAAACTTTAATACAAAATAATCTCATAAGTTAATGACTTGACATAGATCTGACTTTATGGTACAGGTACTCACCACTCAAAAGCACATGGTATACAAGAAATTCCATCCATTTCATTTCATTCTTTCTGTACAAAATTATATCAAACATACCAAAAACAGGTACAATAATCCATGGTCTCTGTACCAGTACTGCCTAAAACAATAATAATTTCTGACAACTAAACAAACCTCAAGGCCTTCGCTGTTTAAAGCCATGGACCGTTCTCTCTGTTTGAACAGTTCCTGACTTGTGGGACCCGCTTTGTCAGAATCATCCTCCCCAATATCCCTTTCCTCCATGTCCTTCTCCAAAAGGGATCCTGGCGTCATCCCCCGCCTCTTCAGCTCCTTCATGAACAATGACTCAGGAGGCTCCTCCCCTTCAAATGACCCCACGTTAGAATTAACAAACAAACAATTCAATTGACCAATAGAAAGGATTTTCACTACTATTTTTGCTTGATACCGCTGTTGTCTCCGCCGAGGCGGCAGCTGACGACGTGGAAGGAAGTGGGTCGCCGGCGATGAGGGAGGCGGAAGGTCGGAAGTAGCCCGGATCGGGCCAATTGTAGACACGCCATTTTTCTATCACTTCGTTTCTGTTTTCCGTTCAAGGCAAAGAGCCTAGGTTTCGTGCGTTTCTTTTCTTTCGAACTAGGAAGAAAGAGGAGTGTGTTGGGTCTACTGCCGCCGTAAAATTGGAGATGCCTTGTGTGTAATTATTCAGGTAGTCTTGGTTTGCATTTAAAGATGCAGTATTCATTATGAAACGAAATCCACAATTCTGTGGAAGGAGAAGAGATATTGAGGATAAATTAAATGTGCGAAATATTGAGGATAAATTAAATGTGCGCCGGTTTCGTAGAGCATATGGAGTTGATATGCCGTCTGTTGGTTAGGCCCGCTAGATTAGCATTAGGATTAATCACACCTAATTATTTTGGATAGCACTATTTCTGGGTATTGATATTGGCAGGCGCCAATTCGATGAGAACAGACAAGAAAAATACAAAATTACTATTTCATTCCTCCAAAAATACAAAATTTCTGGGTATTAAATAACAAATTAAATTATTTTTTCCTTATTTACTCCTCATTCAATATTTTACCTTTTTTTGTTAAGTTTGTACCGAGAGAAAGTTAATGAATAAATAATTACAAATATTTTTGAAAAAATGTTTCTGAAAATCATGAAAAAATCATATATAACCTTTCATATATCATAATAAAAATATAAATATTAACAATGAAAGTAAAAAATGTTTGTATCTTTATATTGAATTTGAATTTTGACAGAAAATTTGTCTAAGACGATATCTCATTTTTTTAGCGGATTTTATAAAAGAGTTTTATTTTATTAATTCTTTAATTCCTTAACTGATACTATTTTGAAAAAGAAAAAAACAGGATAAATTTCATATTAAGAATAAAAAATACATAAGAATTGATTATGAAAAATATGAGATTTTTTTTTTATGTTTAACCCATTGGAATGAGAGACTTTGCTAAGTTTGTAATATAATGTGTTTGCCGATAATTGAATTCATGGTCTCTTACTACACATGCAAATATTTTAATCAACTAGACTACAAGTCATTTGTGAAAAATATGAGATCTTAATTCTATATCCAAAAAACATATGTGATAGACATAGAAATATTATTGTTTTTTAGAAAATTTAATTCAATTATTTATCTCATGCATGAGATAAATGATTGACTAATTTGCCATTGCCATAATTGCATTAGCTGTATTAAAATTTGAAGCTACAACATTTTTGTGTGGAATGAATTTTTTTTTCAAGTACTTTCAATGAGAACTAATATTTTTTTATTTTTTATAATGATGTTAAATATTCTGTCTAAAATATTTAATATTATTTTTTCTTAGAAATTTTAAAATTGAGCATTTGGCCAAAAATAAAAGTAATAATGAATGATATAATTAATATTTTCTTCAATCACAAGAATTTAATATCACAAAATAAAAAAAAATAAAGTACAAATAATGACTTGTTAGAAAAAATATCACTAGTTTATTAGTTGCAACTTTACCACTTCTTATTTATATAGTGTATTTATGAAAAAGATAAATTAGTAATTTTCTCTCTCATGTCTGTATGCATCAAAAATTTGCCAGTCAATATCAATCCCCCTTTTTTTTTTGTCTAGAGCCATTCGTAATTGTAGTATTAAAATCCCTCCAATACACCTCCTTCAATTATGATAGATATTTAATTTACAAAATTGTGTATCATAACTTTCTTAATTAACTTGAATAAATATAGTAATAACCATCAATTCCTATAACAAGGATATTATCCCATCATTTTTCAGGACTTAAATGTTTTGTTGGCTAATTAGCCTCAAGAAAATAGATAGGTGCTATATATATATATATATATATATATATATATATGAATATAGTGAAATTTGAAGATAATTATTTTCACTTTATTCTATTGTTCACTTAATTAGTTTATAATCCAACAACAAAAAAGATGTCTAATATTTAGTAACTCACATCATCACTTTCGTCTAATAGAAAAAAAAAAGATAATTTTTTCAGTAATCCAAATAAATATTGAATATAGCTTTTTTACTTGTCAAATTTAAAAGTAATTGAGGATTTTCATTATTATTTTTTTGAAATTAATCCCAACCCCTTATTTTCACCTACTTTTGAGCCTCCTCAAGAGGCTACATCATCACTTTTATCTTCATCGTTCCATCAATTTTTTTGTCAAATCTCAGAAGCTGCTATTGATTGAAAATTGCTGCCTTGCGTGTTTTGTTGGATACTTGCTTCATACCAATTATGTGTGTTATTTTTGTGTTAAAAACTCATATGATGTGTTGGGTCTCAAAAGTGGGCGGGTATTGCTTTCCATATTCTATGCTTGCTTCTAAATGTTAATGTGTTTTCTTCAATAACATTGCCAAGTGACCGGAATGACATAGCATACACTATCAGAAAATGTTACACGGTACATCATTTGTTTAGTGATATATATATATATATATATATATATATATATATATATATATATATATATATATATATATATATTTTTGATTATTTATGATAGCAATGATATAATAATTCCGATTCTTGTGAAAATTAATCTACAACATATTCAAAACATATATATTGCATCCGTACGGTTGAAATTTGAATTTTTGATGATTTAATATATATTTTGGACCGTATGTTTTGCACCCCAAAACATACATATGTTTTTTAGCATCCCTATATATATATATATATATATATATATATATATATATATATATAAACATACATACATACACACAATATACACACATACACACATACATACATACACACATACATACATACACACATATATATATATATGTATGTATATGTATATGTATGTATATGTATATATATATATATGTATATATATATATATATATATATATATATATATATATACACACTAGCAATGATATAATAATTCGATTCTTGTGAAAATTAATCTACAACATATTCAAAACATATATATTGCATCCGTACGGTTGAAATTTGAATTTTTGATGATTTAATATATATTTTGGACCGTATGTTTTGCACCCCAAAACATACATATGTTTTTTAGCATCCCTATATATATATATATATATATATATATATATATATATATATATATATATATATATATATATATATATATAAACATACATACATACACACAATATACACACATACACACATACATACATACACACATACATACATACACATATATATATATATATATATATATATATATATATATATACACACACCTCATTGTTGTGAACTTACATGCTATCAATTGTTAGTGTGTACAAATGTGTAACGTGTTTATAATCTGTAATCTGCATATATTCCGTTTTCGATACAATTGGGCTAAACAATCGATATCTATATTGTAATTCAACATAATAAAACAATAAAGTTCATCTTATCCAAAATAATTCATTACATCGTGCACTGCGACACCTAAAGGAAGAAAATAGATTCAAGAACTACACGATATTATTGTCGACAACATGAACATCTAGTAAAATTATACCTTGCAAAGCATCAAACCAATATATCCCTTAACAAATGTGAGCATACAAGGTTGTAACATATAATGCCACGTCCTTTAACCATTGCGTATGACGTGAAGTCAACTGGGTGGCCCTTCACAATACACTCAACATACTTCGTGACAAAGATACTATCATTGCGCATGCTTTCTTCACGTGGACAAGGTACCTTGCTCGTCAACAATTTCTCTATGTCCGTTCACTTAATCACATCCTTGAGAAACACCTTCCATATTTTGATGAAATGAGTAATTGATGGTATGTACTTGTCGAACTCGACGAGAGGGATGTATACCCTAATAGCGTGTTCCAGGAAATCAAACATCGCCAGTATCCAATATGACTTCACTAACAGCGGTAAAAATAACCAACGCATAAAACCAAGTGTTGAACGATTGAGGCCTATAGGGGGGGGGTTCAAAAGGCCTAAAGTGCTGAAACGTGCATAATGTATTTTTAGGATTTTGAGTTTTTTTATTGTTTTTAGACTTTTTTTAATGGTTGTTTGAATACTAATTAACAAAGAAAAATAAATAGATAAGAAAATAGATCAAAAAGAAAAAGGTACAGATATACCGAACACACGAACTTGTTGACGAAGTTCGGCGAGGTGGTTGCGTTAGCCTTAACCACCCGTTTACTCGCTAGCGGCCCTCACTGCGTTCATGAGTTGCCTACTCTCCGGGACTTGCGGCTCCGTTTATCACTAACAAACAAGATCATACAAGACCTTGAACCACCGTCGCCTTACAAGAACCTCTTGACGGCCGGTGGAACAATAACTTACAAACTCGATCTCTTGAACTTCAACAAACCGGCGAGCAACAAGCTCAAAGACTTCACTAATCTCACTTTTACTTTTAGAGCAATTCAACAGTATTAAGAAAGGAGTATTTCTGCTTTTTGTGCCTAGAATTTGTTAGTTCTTCTGAGAAAGGCGGCTCCCCTTTTTAAAGAAGGAAGGAAGCGGCCCTAGAAAAGGAAAATTGCGTAATTCCGTTGGCAACGGACCTTGTCCATTGCCAACGGACTGCCAAAAACTAGTCCAACACTTTGTCCTAGGGCAAAATTTCTTCAGTCTCCCACTTGCATTAGGCCAATCTTAAGTATCCAATGCTCATTAGACAACATGACCTTCATGTTCTACTAGCGGAAAATATATGCCCATCAGATTATAGAAATTTATATTACAAACTTGTAACGACTACCGTTGATATCTATAATTAGTCGAGAACTTCTAAAACAGGTGCATGTATCCTTGTTGCTCCATTCTGAGTGACTCTTTGTTCATAACATAGATCGTCAGGTCTTAAGAGCAATCAGGACTATTCCAAGTTCCAAGATCAAGGCATACCTATTATCTGCTTCTAAAGCGACAATATGTTCTTGTTTCAGTTACAGTACCTTATTTGGAACTATTTCCAAATTATTGTATTCGAAATAAACGAATTGCGATAATGATTCATGTTAGGAAAGTGTAATCTCTTATCACTACCTAGCTTCTGATAGATTGGGATATCTTAGTTTTCCATAAGAACTTAGATATTTATCCTAGTCATATGATTCACTCTCTTATGCTCCAAGCATATTGCACAGTACATTGTATGGCTTGAAAAATCTTATTCATCCCGTTATTAGGAACTGTTTCTTGTATATTGAACCTTTCAATAAACGGATGATAAACGTATGTCTTCATTATATGAACGTCGCAGGGAAGAATTCTTTCTTTCATATTGAACTCTTTCAATATATTGTTGAAAGCATAGAATCCAATTCATGTGCCTTTCATTGTTCATATTAGTGCCACAAACAAGAACTATTTCCTGCATATTTAATATTCAATATATGATTGAAGGTATAAGATCTAATTCTTATATCATTTTATTGTTCATGTGAATGTCATAAGCAAGAACGCTTTCTTGCATGTTGAACATTTCAACGTATGGCTGAATGTACATAATCCCATTCGTTTATCTTTCCATCATTCATATGAACACCATGAGCAAGAACATTTCTTACACATCGAATTCTTTCAATATTTTACCAATGTGTTTTATCTTACAACCAGAAGTCTGCATAGACTTCAACTCCTAACTGTAAGTTATTGTAATGCATGAAGATTGTTATACTCCCACTGAATTTCTTGAAATCAAGGTCGGCGCATCTTTTTTGATTAAGTCAGATTCTTCAATTTACTTTGTCAAATAGATCCATCCTGAGATGCTTGCTTTATTCCATGAATTTACCTTTCAGAATTCTCGCGATCACAAAACTCTTGCCATGTATCAAAGATACATCCACATTAAAGTTCCTATAAAGGAATGTGAGTTTTATATCCTTGTTCCATCATTCACAATCACATTGTGCTATGGAAGTTTGAATTCATAATAGCAATAGCTGAGAAAGTCCTTTTACTATAGCCCATACTATAGCTACTTTCTTTGCTATTTTAGGTTATCCATGTACTGTATGCAATGGTCATCAAGCCATTGGATACTCCAATCAAGTTTCAAATATGATTGCTTGTATATGCACTGCATCTCGGTTCTCATGGTCCAACCATTTTGAGAACATTGTCTCTTCACAGTCTCCTCGATAGAAAGTCGACTCATCCTCTACAAGCATCTTTTATTTCACGTGAACAGTGCGGTGTCATATGGAGGCAAGACTCATATGCATTCCAAACATCTGAATACATTATTTCACGACAAGAAGCGCAAACCCAAGATCTTCTTTCTGGCTGGAAAGTACCAGGCGAGGTGAGTCAGAACCTAGCCACATGAAAATTACCACAATAAATGGTCAAGCAGACATTTAAATACTGCTAAAACTTTTATTGTTGTCTTCGCAAGTACTTAATGGTTTTCTGTACGTATTGTATTGCTTCAGTCAAAATCCAGATGCAAGATGGACATTCTCCAGAACAACTACATCAATTAAGTAACAAAGTATTCCATTTGCATAATGTGTTGACGTGATTATTTTTTTAATAACACCATTTTTGACATGTAGTGATGTATCTCTGGACTTACACCAGAAGAAACTGCGTACGAGGCATATACGGATTTCACACCTCAAGCACTTGGTGTTGTCCTCAGTTTGATGATATTTAAAACTATTCCGAGCCACTAATATATTTGTGTGAGAATGTCTTGAGCTAGATAGTTGCACATTCAAGTTCTCGGAAAATCACGGTCGCGTCCTACCTATCTCAGAAGAATAAGAAGTCGTCACGCATGCAAAATTTTCAAGACAGTATTTCAAGGCGTGGGAGCAAGCTTCTTAGTTCTTCGTGTGTGTTTATTTTATTTGGTGAGCAATTTAATTCTTATTAAACGGGGAGTATAATCTGCAATTTTGCCAATTCTTGCCAGTTCCATTGTCAACGGAAGTGGTCCGTTCACAACGGACCACTGTGTTGGCAACGGAACCCTCCGTTGAGCAATCTTTCATTCTGTCATTTGTTTGGCTGAAATTGTGTACAGTCCGTTCGCAACGAAACTGTTCCGTTGGCAACGGAACTGTTGATATGTAACCGTTTGGTTTGAAATCTTCCTTTATTTTTACATTTTTACGCCGATGTACAATATTATATTTTACATATATAGAATGGGTTAAATTATGGCCCAAATAAGTCTCAATTGAGGCATAATTGCACAAATATGTTTTTGTTGATATTATGAGAAACACGTTTATTCAGTTCATATGTGAATGAGTGTATGGGTGACTAATATGTCTACATATGTTAGATCGACCATGAATGACACTTCAGGTTCACGTCATCAGAATACGTGATTCTGATAGTAGAACTGTGAACCAACGAATGACATTCTAAACCGTCCCCAGTGATATGTAGGTTACTTCAAGTAAGAAGCTCCAATTCAGGATTTGAGGGAGCCTTTTATTTAGATGCCGTCATCTTGATTCCCGTTTTCAATTTTGGTGTCATTTCTGAGATTGAATTGAGAGATTGATCAAAAGAAATGAAGTAATACCAAGTCCGTTTTGAATCCTTGAAGAGGGGGTTGCCGAAAGGTCGATTGTGAGAGAGAATCGTCACGAAGGGCGAGTAGCACGGTTGAATAGAGAAATCCTGAGTTCACCACGTTGAAAGAAGGTATGAAGATTTTGAGTATGAATTTGGAGGAGATTTTGCCTACAGAGTGGATTAGAGAAGGTTTGGAGGCCAAAGGGGTTGGAGAAGGTGGGGATTTGGGTGAAATTCGTGGTTAGGATTTTGAGTTTTGAAAGAGGAAGGTCGAAGGGGTGTTTTAATGGAGGAGTTATGAGATTTGGGAGAGAAGAGGAAGGAGGCGCCGGTTATGAAAGGAATTTTGGATTTGGATTCTTGGAAAACCAGATCCGAAAACCGAAATTCGCATAGTCCGTTGGCAACGGACCACTTCCGTTGCCAACGGAATCTTCATTGAGAACGGAGCAGTCCGTTCGGCAAAAATAGCTCCTGGAGTTTGCTGAAAGTTGGGTGGATTCCGTTGGGAATGGACATGGTCCGTTGGGAACGGACCTGGTCTATTGAGAACGGACTGAGACAAGGAATTAGGTTAAATGTTGTTTCGCTAGTGGTTTTGCTCAAAATTTGTATTACAATTGAAAATTATTTTATTAAAATTATATATAAGGATTGAAATTAAAGTAAATGATTTTTCAAAAATAAAACGGAGGAGACAAAAAAATGTAAACTTTTTTTTTTAAATGAGGATAATTCATTTAAAATGCCCAAAACTCATAAAAGAAAGTAGATAAATGAGAAATTAATCTTTTAATTCAAGCATACCGTGCTTTAATCGAAGATTGGAGAATTGAGCATAAGCTTGCGGTTTTATGAAGATATCCGCGACTTGATCATCCGTTCCAATGTGAAATATTTCGAAATCCTCCTTGTCGACGTGATCACGAATAAAATGATGGCGAATCTCGATATGTTTCGTCTTTGAGTGTTGCACGGGATTTTTGGCGATGCAGATTGCACTCGTATTGTCGCACAGGATTGGAACTTTTCGAAAGTTGAGTCCGTAGTCGCCTAACATCTGATTCAGCCATAATAGTTTAGCACAGTAGCTTCCGGCAATGACATATTCTGCTTTGGCCGATGAAAGAGCGATCGAGTTCTGTTTTCGACTCGACCACGAGACAAAATTTCCTCAAAAAATTGACATCTCCCACTTGTGCTCTTTCGATCCACTTTGGATCCTGAAAAGTCAGCATCCGTATATCCCAAAAGTGACAGACTACTGTCACGGTCATACCATAACCCTAAGTTTATTGTCCCTTTTAGGTATTTAAAAATCCTTTTAACCGCATTTAGGTGTGAAACTTTGGGGTTTGCTTGAAATCGGGCATATAAACATACAACAAACATAATATCAGGTCTACTAGCCGTTAAATAAAGTAAACTACCGATCATACCTCAATAACCAGAAATGTCTACAGATTCACCTGATTCATCGGCGTCGAGTTTTACATCTTTAACCATGGGCGTATCGCTCGTCTTTCCTTGGTCCATGCCGAATCTTGTGAGCAGTTCACGTGTGTACTTAGCTTGGTTGAGTGTTGCACGGGATTTTTCGCGATGCAGATTGCGCTCGTATTGTCGCACAGGATTGGAACTTTTTGAAAGTTGAGTCCGTAGTCGCCTAACGTCTGATTCAGCCATAATAGTTTACCACAACAGCTTCCGGCAACGACATATTCTGCTTTGGCCGATGAAAGAGCGATCGAGTTCTGTTTTCGACTCGACAACGAGACAAAATTTTCTCAAAAAATTGACATGTCCCACTTGTGCTCTTTCGATCCACTTTGGATCCTAAAAAGTCAGCATTCGTATATCCCAAAAGTGACAGACTACTGTCACGGTCATACCATAACCCTAAGTTTATTGTCCCTTTTAGGTATTTAAAAATCCTTTTAACCGCATTTAGGTGTGAAACTTTGGGGTTTGCTTGAAATCGGGCATATAAACATACAACAAACATAATATCAGGTCTACTAGCCGTTAAATAAAGTAAACTACCGATCATACCTCAATAACCAGAAATGTCTACAGATTCACCTGATTCATCGGCGTTGAGTTTTACATCTTTCACCATGGGCGTATCGCTCGTCTTTCCTTAGTCCATGCCGAATCTTGTGAGCAGTTCACGTGTGTACTTAGCTTGGTTGAGTGTTGCACGGGATTTTTGGCGATGCAGATTGCACTCGTATTGTCGAACAGGATTGGAACTTTTCGAAAGTTGAGTCCGTAGTCACCTAACGTCTGATTCAGCCATAATAGTTTAGCACAGCAGCTTCCGGCAATGACATATTCTGCTCTGGCCGATGAAAGAGCGATCGAGTTCTGTTTTCGACTCGACAACGAGACAAAATTTTCTCAAAAAATTGACATGTCCCACTTGTGCTCTTTCGATCCACTTTGGATCCTAAAAAGTCAGCATCCGTATATCCCAAAAGTGACAGACTACTGTCACGGTCATACCATAACCCTAAGTTTATTGTCCCTTTTAGGTATTTAAAAATCCTTTTAACCGCATTTAGGTGTGAAACTTTGGGGTTTGCTTGAAATCGGGCATATAAACATACAACAAACATAATATCAGGTCTACTAGCCGTTAAATAAAGTAAACTACCGATCATACCTCAATAACCAGAAATGTCTACAGATTCACCTGATTCATCGGCGTCGAGTTTTACATCTTTCACCATGGGCGTATCGCTCGTCTTTCCTTTGTCCATGCCGAATCTTGTGAGCAGTTCACGTGTGTACTTAACTTGATTGATAAAAATTCCGTCACCGGTTTGTTTGATTTGCAATCCAAGGAAGATTAACCAATCATGCTCATCTCGAACTCACTACGCATCAAACACAGAGAATTCCTCGGCAAGTGCCGCATCACTAGATCCAAAAATAATGTCATCGACATAAATTTGAATAATAAAATTGACTGTTTCCTTTTCTTTGTGAAGAGTGTCAAGTCACTCTTCCCTCGTTCGAATCCGTGAGAAGCAAGGAATGAGGAAAGTCGTCCATCCCAAGCCCGAGGTGCTTGCTTCAACCCGTATAACTCCTTCGTCAACTTGTACACATGGTCGGGATTGGTCGGATCCTTGAAGCCGGGAGGTTGCTCAACGTAGACCTCTTCTTCGAGAAAAACATTTAGGAACGCACTCTTAACATCCATTTGAAAGAGCGTGAACCATTTAATTGATGCGTATGCTAGGAGTGTAGGATTAGTGCCCTAGGCCAAATGTATTTATACTAGGAAATGGATTATGTATTAAGACATTATTATTTATTCTATAAAAGTTGTTTCTTATATATCTGTATGTATGGATTGTGAATGTAAATCTTATACAACCAAGAATGACAATTCGGGTTCACGTCATCAGAATACATGATTTTGATAGTAGAACCGTGAACCAATGAATGACATTCTAAACTGTCCCATAGTGATATGTAGGATGTTTATAGAGATAGACATACTTCAAGTAAGAAGCAACATATCCACACTAGTATGTTCGCAGGCTGGATGATCATGTTCTGCTGATCATGGACATAGAGATGTCAACCCTGGAATATAGGTACGTGTTAGAGAACACATACTGGCTGACAACACTATGAGAATATGCATGGTATATGTCATTAGTGATTCTCATATGAATCGTGTGCTTGTTCCTACGACCAGAGGTCACCATGGATTCCTGTATGTGGAACTGCATTCTTTAATATGATCCTACGTCATCCGTAATGGGATGATCATAGGGGTCATCATTAGGTATGCACTAAATCATGACGAGGAATGTGAGTGACCAAGATGGGATTTGTTCCTCTCGTCTTGAGAGAGATATCTCTAGGCCCCCTGATGAACTAGGACTGAAGGAAATGCATGGCCATGCTCAAAATGGATTAACATGTGTTGTTAATATCATTTTGTATTTACTCAGTCTAATTCTTGATCAGGAAAGAGACTTTGATCAAACTCAATGATGACATATTATCGTGCCTTGTGATCAAGACGTATATCGTAGAACAAAAGGAATAAGCAAATGTCTATTAAGATAGGTTTATGATCGCTGATCATTTCAGTTAACATGGGTAGTCATGACATCAGTCTAGAGGTTACTCACGATTTACGATCTTTAGAAGATCATTGCCCACGTTAAATGGAACCTACACGGTCACACAATGAACTCCTTTCGTACGGGATGAATATGCCTCATAAAACAGTATACATATGATGTATAAATTGGTGAATGAAATAATCAATTATTGGATAATTGATTGAACAAAACAGTACCATTCCGTTGGCAACGGAATAGTTCCATTCCCAACGGAATATATATGGAAACTGTAATAACTTTAGCTGCCAAGAATTCCGTTATGGAAATACCTATTCCGTTGGCAACGAAATAGGCGCAGATTAGGGTTTTTAGTTATGGTAACTGAGTAATTGTTCGCCTCTCTCTCTAGTATAAATAGAAGGGCAGAGTCTCTCTATTTAATACACAACCCATAAGCCTTAGAGGCCGTCTTTAACACATAAAAGAGAGAGAGTGTTTTGAGAGATATTCGGAAAGTATTTCCGGACTTGTCTAGTCAAGTCTGGTTATTCCGTACGTTTGAAATTCGCGTGGATACGAGTAGAGGTTATCTATCTTGAGAACTTGCGAGTGATCGATCTTCATCCCTAGGAGAAGCAAGGAGGTCGCGAGTCGAGCTTCAGGAAGAAGAAGGTTGCAAGTCAGAAAAGTTCAGACCTACAACCGTTCTTCGTCTCGCGGATCAGGAAGATCTAAGGTTTAAATTTTATTAGTTAATCTCGTACTTCTATTCCCTTAACGTAGATCCTAGGGCGGGTTAAATCCATAGGTTCTACTGTGCATGTAACGTACATGGCTATGGATTTCCCAATTAGGAGAAGCCTAATGGATTACAACCGAGCAACCGGTGCAAACATCTCTTCAAAATCCACTCCTTCTTGTTTCTTGAAACCTTGAGCAACGAGTCTTGCCTTATTTCGCACTACCGTACCATGCTCGTCGAATTTATTTCGGAAAACCCATCTGGTGCCGATAATGGATCGATTGTCGGGTCGAGGAACTAGGGTCCAAACCCGGTTTCGCTCGAATTGACCGAGTTCGTCCTGCATGGCGAGAATCCATTCGGTGTCACCTTTTGCTTCTTGAAGGATTTTGGTTCGGTTTGAGATAGGACGGCGCAAAATGCGACGAGGTTTCTTGTTCTGGATCAGGTTCGAACTCTTTCTCGTGGGTCGCCTACCACATTGGTTAATGGATGTGCGGATACTTCTCATAATACTTCCAGAATTTGATAAGAGAGTTGTTCTGACTCGGGTTGAATAATTTCTTGAGGGTCGACTAGATTCGGGAGTTGAGTCGAGTTTTCGCCATTCGGTTGATTTTCTTGTGTGGCGGAATTGTCGGGTTCGTTTAAAGTTGGATCACTAAGGTTGAACTCAATAATGTTCGGTTGATTTGTTCCCGTTAGCCTCCCATTTATACCTGCATCTGTCAAAGAAACACCTTTCTTGGCCCCATTTTTAGTTTCATCAAAATGCAAATGTACGGATTCAACAATAATCCGTGAAGATTTAATATAAACTTTATACTCTTTACTTGTATTAGAATATCCAACGAAAATTCCTTCATTAGATTTAGAATCAAATTTATCAAGTTTAATAGATTCATCAAGAATGAAATATTTACAACCAAAAACTTTCATATACGAGATATTTGGCTGGCGACCGTATCATAATTCATAAGGTGTCTTTTTCAAAATAGACCTCAGGCTGACGCGATTTGCGACATGACAAGCAGTGTTAACTGCCTCAGCCCAAAGAAATTTAGGAATGGGATGTTCATTTAACATGGTACGGGCAAGTTCTATAAGAGTGCGGTTTTTACACTCTACTATCCCATTTTGTTTATATCCCCTTTTTGAGCAAAAGTCGTCAACTTTTGCATTTTTGAACTCGCCACCATTATCACTATGAATCGTAATGATAGTGGTGCCTCGTTCATTTTCCACAAGGGAACAAAATTTGATGAACACATCACTAGTTTCATTCTTTTGAATCAGGAAATAAACCCAAGTAAAGCGAGAAAAATCATCAAATATTACAAAATAGTACCTTTTACGGGCGAGGCTGGAGACTCTCATAGGGCCGCACAAGTTGAGGTGGAGTAGCTCGAGGGGGCGCTTCATCGAGATCACGGACTTAGACTAAAAAGCCGATGACTTGGAGTGCTTACCACGCTCACAAGTATCGCATAACCCATTTAGCTTAAGTTTGTGTGATGGCAAACCTGAAATTAGTTCTTTGTGGGATAATCTCGAAATCGTGTCCATGCATACATGGCCCAGTCGCCTATGCCACAGATGTGAACTCGATTCTGAAGCGGTCAGAGAATGAGTGACTGGCACAAAGGAATGAAAGTCAAAGAAATAAAGGTTACCCTTTCTTTTTCCCATGCAAACTGTAATATGATCTGAATTTCGAATCACATGACAGTTCATGTTATCGAATTTCACATCATATCCTGCATCACACAATTGACTTATGCTAATTAGGTTATGTTTAAGTCCTACCACAAAATAGACATTCTCCAATGTCCAATTACCTGTGCCGATCGAGCCAACACAAACTATTTTTCCTTTCTGATTTCCACCAAAAGTGACATCTCCACCGTCGAAAGGTCGCAAAGTCTTGAACTTACTCTTATCCCAGGTCATATGGTGGGAATATCCACTATCCAAGCACCACTGATCAGTTTTACACGATGAACTTAGACATATCTACAAGAAAGCATATTAGTTAAAATGAATGGGTATTTAACTAATATGATTTCCTGCCCATAGCTCTGGTACCAATTGTTGAACGATTGAGGCCTATACGGGGGGGGTTTAAAAGGCCTAAAGTGTGAAAACGTGAATAATGTAATTTTAGGGTTTTATATTTTTTTATTATTTTTAAACTTTTGTTGATGGTTGTTTGAATAGTAATTAACAAAGAAAAATAAATAGATAAGAAAATAGAGTAAAAAGAAAAAGGTACAGATATACTGAACACACGAACTTACTGACGAAGTTTCGCTAGGTGGTTGCATTAGCCTTAACCACCCATTTACTCGCTAGCGGCCCTTACCGCGTTCACGAGTTGCCTACTTTTCGGGACTTGCCTTGCGGCTCCGTTTATCACTAACAAACAAGATCGTACAAGACCTCGAACCACTGTCGCCTTACAATAACCTCTTGACGGCCGGTGGAACAATAACTTACAAACTAGATCTCTTGAACTTCAACAAATCAGTGAGCAACACGCTCAAAGACTCTACTAATCTCACTTTTAGTTTTAGAGCAATTCAACAGTATTAAGAAAGGAGTATTTCTGCTTTTTGTGTCTAGAATTCGTTAGTTCTTCTGAGAAAGGCGGCTCCCCTTTTTAAAGAAGGAAGGAAGAGGCCCTAGAAAAGGAAAACTACGTAGTTCCCTTGACAATGGACCTTGTCCGTTGTCAACAGACTGACAAAAACAGAAAGCAATCAAGGAAGATTTCAAACCAAATGACTAAATTCCAATAGTTCCGTTGCCAACGGAACAGTTCCGTTGCCAACGGAACAGTTCCGTTGCGAATGGACTATACACAATTTCAGCCAAACAAATGGCAGAATGAAAGATTGCTCAACGGAGGGTTCTGTTGCCAACACAGTGGTCCGTTGTGAACGGAACACTTCCGTTGACAACGGAACTGGCAAGAATTGGCAAAATTGCAGATTAACTCCCCGTTTAATAAGAATTAAATTGCTCACCAAACAAAATAAACACACACGAAGAATTAAGAAGCTTGCTCCCACGCCTTGAAATACTTTCTTGATAACTTTGCATGCGTGATGACTTCTTATTCTTCTGAGATAGGTAGGATGGGACCGTGATATTTCCGAGAACTTGAACGTGGAACTATCTAGCTCAAGACATTCTCACACAAATATATTAGTGGCTCGGAATAGTTTTAAATATCATCAAACTGAGGACAACACCACGTGCTTGAGGTGTGAAATCCGTATATGCCTCGTACGCAGTTTCTTCTGGTGTAAGTCCAGAGATACATCACTGCATGTCAAAAATTGTGTTATTAAAAAAACAATCACGTCAACACATTATGCCAGTGGAGTACTTTGTTACTTAATTGATGTAGTTGTTCTGGCAAATGTCCAGCTTGCATCCAGATTTTGACTGAAGCAATACATTACGTATAGACAGCCATTAAGTACTTGCGAAGACAACAACAAAAGCTTTAGCAGCATTTAAATGTCTGCTTGACCATCTATTGTGGTAATTTTCATGTGGCTAGGTTCTGACTCACCTCGCCTGGTACTTTCTGCCCAGAAAGAAGATCTTGGGCTTGCGCTTCTTCTCGTGAAATAATGTATTCAGATGTTTGGAATGCATATGAGTCTTGCCTCCATATGACATGGCATTGTTCATGTGAAATAAAAGATGCTCATAGAGGTTGAGTTGACTTTCTACCGAGGAGACTGTGAAGAGACAATATTCTCAAAATGATTAGACCATGATAACTGAGATGCAGCGCATATACAAGCAATCATGTTTGGAACTTGATTGGAGTATCCAATGGCTCGATGACCATTGCATACAGTACATGGATAACCTAAAATACTAAAGAAAGTAGCTATAGTACGGGCTATAGTAAAAGGACTTTCTCACCTGTTGCTATAACGAATTCTAACTTCCAAAGCACAATACGATTGTGGATGATGGAACAAGAATATAAAACTTACATTCCTTTATAGGAACTTTAATGTGGATGTATCTTTGATACATGGCAAGAGTTTTGTGATCGCGAGAATTCTGAAAGGTAAATTCATGGAATAAAGCAAGCATCTCAGGATGGATCTATTTGACAAAGTAAATTGAAGAATATGACTTAATCAAAATAGATGCGACCACCTTGATTTCAAGAAATTCAATGGGAGTATAACAATCTTCCTGCATTACAACAACTTACAATTAGGAGTTGAAGTCTATACAGACATCTGGTTGTAAGATAAAACACATTGGTAAAATATTGAAAGAATTCGATGTGTAAGAAATGTTCTTGCTCATGGTGTTCATAAGAATGATGGAAAGATAAATTAATGAGATTCTATACATTCAGCCATATGTTGAAATGGTCAAAATGCAAGAAAGCGTTCTTGCTTATGACATTCACATGAACAATAAAATGATATAAGAATTAGATCTTATACCTTCAACCATATATTGAATATTCAATATGCAAGAAAGAGTTCTTGTTTGTGGCACTAATATGAACAATGAAAGGCACATGAATTGGATTCTATGCTTTTAACAATATTGAAGGAGTTCAATATGCAAGAAAGGATGCTTGCCTACGACGTTTATATAACGAAGACATGCGCTTATCATCCATTTATTGAAAGGTTCAATATACAAGAAACAGTTCTTGATAACAGGATGAATAAGAATTTTAAGCCATGCAGTATATTGTGCAATATGCTTGGAGCTTAAGGGAGCGAATTATATGACTAGGATAAATATCTATGTTCTTATGGAAAACTAAGACATCCCGATCTATCAGAAGCTAGGTAGTGGTAAGAGATTATACTTTTCCTAACATGGATCATTATCGTAATTCATTTATTTCGAATACAATAATTTGGAAAGAGTTCCAAATAAGGTACTTTAACTGAAACAAGACCATATTGTCGCTTTAGAAGCGGACAATAGGTATGCCTTGATCTTGGAACTTGGAATAGACCCGATTGCTCCTAAGACCCGACGATCTATGTTATGAACAAAGTGTCGCTCAGAATGGAGCAACATGGATACATGCACCTGTTTTTGGAGTTCTCGACTAATTATAGAGATCAACAGTAGTCGTTACAAGTTTGCATTGTAAATTTTTATAATCTGATAGGCAAATATTTCCCGCTAGTAGAACATGAAGGTCATGTTGTCTAATAAGCATTGGATGCTTAATGGCCTAGTGCAAGCGGGAGACTGAAAGAATTATGCCCTAGGCCAAAGTGTTGGACTACAGATTAGATTATGAGTATTTTTGTTATTGAAACTAATTCACTTACTCCTAAATCTTTGGTATTAAATACCGGATGTGGTACTCACATTTGTAATGATGTGCAGGGACTACAATGGAGTGGAAGATTAGCTAAGGGCGAAGTCGACCTGCGTGTGGGAAATGGAGCAAGAGTTGCTGCATTAGCCATAGGAACTTATTTATTGACTTTGCCTAGTGGATTTGTATTAGTACTTAATAATTGTTATTTTGTACGTGCTATGAGCATAAATATTATTTCTATTTCTAGTCTAGCTTTGGATGGTTATAAATTTGTTATTGAGAATAATAATTGTTCTATCTTAAAAGATAATCTTTTCTATGGAAATGTTCTATTAGACAGAGGTCTTTACGTGCTAGATCTTAAGAAAGAGAATTATAAGTCCATGTATAACATTAACACTAAACGATTCAAACCGAATGACTCAAATACGACATACCTCTGGCACTGTCGCTTAGGCCATATAATTGAGAAACGCATTTCTAAACTCCACTCTCATGGACTTTTAGACTCATTTGATTTGGAATCGTTTGAGACGTGCGAGTCTTGTTTACTTGGTAAGATGACTAAGAAACCCTTCACAAAAGTTGCTGAAAGGGTCAATGACTTATTAGAACTCATACATTCTGACGTATGTGGACCAATGAGTAAGCCGGCTAGAGGTGGGTATGGATACTTCATAACTTTCACGGACGACTTCAGTAGATATGGATATGTCTACCTAATGAAGCACAAGTATGAATCATTTGAAGTGTTCAAAGAATTTAAGAATAAAGTACAAAATCAACTTGGCAAGAATATTAAAGTACTTAGATCTGATCGAGGAGGCAAATATCTGAGTCAGGAATTTGAGAATCATCTCAGAGAATGTGGAATAGTTTCACAACTGACTCCTCCAAGAACTCCTCAATGGAATGGAGTGTCCGAAAGGAGGAATCGAAACCTCATTGGATATGGTTCGATCGATGATGAGTCAAACGAGTCTCTCAATGTCTTTCCGGGGTTACATTCTTGAGACTGCCGCATTCATTCTGAACAGGATTTCATCCAAAGCGGTTCAAAAGATGCCATATGAGATGTGAATGGGAAAAAGCCCCAAGTTGTCTTTTCTTAAAATTTGGGGATGTGAGGCTTATGTCAAACGTCAGTTTCCCGATAAACTCGGACCCAAATCTGACAAGTGCCTATTTGTGGGATATCCTATTAAAACTAAAGGATATTACTTTTACCACCCATCAGAGAACAAAGTGCTTGTTGCTCGTAATGGAGCCTTCTTGGAAAGAGAGTTTGTCTCTATGAGAAGTAATGGGAGCAAAGTACAACTCGAAGAAATTCGAGACCCACCTATAGTTGCAGAACCTATGATGGAGGAACAAGCAAGCTCTCAAGGAGGTTGTGAGCTTGAAACACAACAGACTCAACGTAGATCTAGTAGGATAAGTCATGAACCCGAGAGATACGGATTTCTCGTGTCTAATGATGATGACGTGACATTCATACATGATGAACCCACATCCTACCAAGATGCTATGAAGAGTCCCGACTCTCAGAAATGGTTAAAGGCCATGAGAGCCGAGATGAAATCCATACAAGATAATCAAGTTTGGAATTTGATTGACCCATCCGAAGGCTTAAAGACCATCGGATGCAAGTGGGTCTTCAAGAAGAAGACTGATGTGGATGGAAAGGGACAAACCTACAAAGCAAGGCTTATGGCGAAAGGTTTCAAACCAGTTCATGGTATTGACTATGATGAAACTTTCTCACCTATAGCTATGCTTAAATCCATCAGAATTCTGTTAGCCATAGCAGCATATTATGACTATGAAATATGGCAAATGGATGTCAAAACAGCTTTGCTAAATGGAAATCTGACCGAGGACGTGCATATGATGCAACCCGAAGGTTTAGTCGATCCTAAGAATTCTGGGAAGGTTTGCAAGCTTCAGAAATTCATCTATGAATTGAAGCAAGCGTCTCGAAGTTGGAACCTTCATTTTGATGAAGTCATGAAAAGTTTTGGTTTTACCAAAAGTGAAGGTGAGCCTTGTGTTTAGATGAAGTTCAGTGGGAGCACGGTATTATTCCTGGTACTTTACGTAGATGACATATTACTCATGGTAAATGACGTCCCAACATTATTGAACGTCAGGAAATGGTTGGGAGATAACTTCTCAATGAAAGACCTAGGAGAAGCCTCCTACTTGCTAGGAATCAGGATCTATAGAGATAGATCTAGAAGGCCTATAGGTCTGAGTCAAATTACATACATAGACAAGGTCATTTAACGGTTCAAATGCAAGAATCCAAGAAATAATTTTTGCCCTTATCACATGGCATGTCTCTCAGTAAGACACAGTGTCCTACCAGTGAGCAGGAACGGAGATGCATGGCTAAGATCCCATATGCTTTGGCTATAGGATCTATCATGTATGCCATGATATTTACTAGACCAGATATGTCATACTCATTGAGCGCAACAAGCAGATTTTAGTCTAATCCAGGTGAAAGTCACTGGATAGTTGTAAAAAGAATCCTTAAGTAGTTACGAAGAACTAAGGACCTGTTTCTAGTCTATGGAGGTCAGGAAGGCGAACTCGTTGTAAAGGGTTACACCGACGCAAGCTTCCAGACAGACTCAGATGACTTCATATCGCAATCTGGTTATTTATTTTGCCTAAATGGAGGCTCAGTGACATGGAAGAGTTCCAAGCAATGTACTGTAGCAGATTCATCAACGGAAGCAAAGTATATAGCCGCTGCAGAAGCGGCTAAAGAAGCTATTTGGATAAAGAACTTTTTGGAGAAGCTAAGAGTAGTTCCGAGCATCTTGGAACCAGTGGATCTATATTGTGATAACAATGGAGCGATCACACAAGCAAAGGAACCGAGATCTCACCAAAAGTCCAAGCACATACTGCGACGCTTCCATCTAATCAGAGAGATCATACAAAGTGGTGATGTTAAAATGTGTAGAGTGCCATCAGACGATAATGTCGCCGATCCATTAACTAAACCAGTCCCTCAAGCAAAGCATGAGGGTCTTGTTAGGTCTATGTGTTCAGAAATCCATAGCCATGTACGTTACATGCGCAGCGGAATCTATGGATTTAACCCGACCTAGGATCTACGTTAAGGGAATAAAAGTACGAGATTAACCATTAAAATTTATACCTCGGATCTTCCTGATCCGCGAGATGAAGAACGGATGTAGGTCTGAACTATTCTGACTCGCAACCGTCTCCTTCTTGAAGCTAGGCTCGCGAAACTCCTTCCAGATGCTCGGCTCAAAGAACTCTTTCTTGAAGCCCGGCTCGCGAAATTTTTTCCTGATGCTCGGCTCGAAGAACTCTTTCTTGAATCTCAGCTCGCGAAACTCTTTCCTAAAGCTCGGCTCGAGAGACTCCTTCTTCTCCTAGGGATGAAGATAGATCGCTCGCAAGTTCTCAAGATAGAGAACCTCGACTCGTATCCACGTGAACTTCACACGAACGGAATAATCAGACTTGGCTAGACAAGTCCAAAAATACTTTACGAATATCTCTCAAAACTTTCTCTCTCTTTTCTGTGTAATAGATGGCCTCTAAGGCTTCTAAGTTGTGTCTGAAATAGAGAGACTCTGCCCTTCTATTTATACTAGAGAGAGAGGTGAATGATTGCTTAGTTACCATAACTAAAACTCTAATCTGCACCTATTTCATTACCAACGGAACTATTCCGTTGCCAACGGAATGGGTATTTCCATAACAGAATACTTGGAGTAAGCGAAAGGAATATCGTAGAACAAAAGGAATAAGCAAATGTCTATTCAGATAAGTTTATGATCGCTGATCATTTCATTTAACATGGGTGGTCATGACATCAATCTAGATGTTACTCATGACTTATGATCTTTAGAAGATCGTTGCCAGCGTTAAATGGAACCTACACGGTCTCACAATGAACTCCATTCGTACGGGATGAATATGCCTCAAAAACAGTTATACATATGATGTATAAAAATTGTTGAACGAAATAATCAATTATTGGATAATACCTATTCCGTTGTGGAAATACCTATTCCGTTGGCAAAGGAATAAGCGCAGATTAGGGTTTTAGTTATGGTAACTGAGCAATCGTTCGCCTCTCTCTCTAGTATAAATAGGAGGGCAGGGTCACTCTCTTTAAGAGACAACTCAGAAGCTTTAGAGGTCGTCTATTACACAGAAAAAAGAGAGAAAGTTTTGAGAGATATTCGGAAAGTATTATCGGACTTGTCTAGCCAAGTGCGGTTATTCTGTATGACTGAAGTTCGCGTGGATAGGAGTAGAGGTTCTCTATCTTGAGAACTTGCGAGCGATCTATCTTCATCCCTAGGAGAAGAAGGAGTTTCTAGAGACAAGCTTCAAGAAGGAGTTCTTCGAGCCGAGCATCAGGAAGGAGTTTCGCGAACCGAGCTTCAGGAAGGAGACGGTTGCGAGTCAGAATAGTTTAGACTTACATCCGTTCATCATCTCGCGGATCAGGAAGATCCGAGGTATAAATTTTAATGATTAATCTCGTACTTTTATTCCCTTTGGCCCCGTTTGGATGAGGGATTAGCAAGGTATAAGTCTACTTATCCCTCTATACCTTGCCAAACACCAAACTAAAATGATGGAATAAGAAGGTATAGTAGGTATAAGATTATAACTATCTTTATTGGTTATAAGATTATACCTCATTTATTCCTCCAATTTTTTACCATAATACCCTTACTTGTTGTTGTTGTTGTTGTTGTTCTTATTATTATTATTATTATTATTATTATTATTATTATTATTATTATTATTATTATTATTATTATTATTATTATTATTATTATTATTATTATTATTATTAATAATAATAATAAAATAATATTTGATTTAAATAATTAATTAATATTAATTATTATATAATTAATTATAATCTAAGTAAATAAAACCAATAAATTAATAATTTATAAAATAAATCATAAATATTATTAATAATATATTATTAATAATTAATATATATCAATTTTATTATTAATAATATTTATATATAAATTAAAAAATAATTAAAAAATAAAAATTAATATGAAGTAATATCATTAATTAAGTATATCTAATTTTAATTTAATTAAATATATTTAATTCTAATTTTAGTTTAGTATAATTTAATATAATATGGTTTAATTAAATTTATCATATTTTTTAATTATTATATTATTCTTATATAATTATAAATAAAATAATAAATTATTAATTGAATAACATATTAAATTATTAATTAACGATTCTTGTTAATTATAGATTTAGTATATCATTTAAAATAACTTTACAATTCATTAATTTAATATAAATATTAATTATATACTAGACACTAATAATTTAAAATATAAATGAATAACATGATTATATACAAATATACAAATGTTACATAATATATAATATAATTAATAATGAAGTCTTTCATTTACGTATCATGTTACGATATAAGGGCATTTTGGTCATTACAAATTATTTCCATTTTAAATTCAACACTATCCTCTTTCTTATTCTTATCATCTTACCAAGCACCTTTCTAAAATTGAGGAATAAGAAGGCATAAGTCATTACGCCTAGATTAAATTACACCTCTCTTATCCTCCATCCAAACGAAGCCTTAACGTAGAACCTAGGACGGGTTAAATCCATAAGTTCCGCTGCGCATGTAACGTACATGGCTATGGATTTACCAACAATGACAAGAATGGGCAACCATCATGAAGTTGATGGGTTAGTCTCATGCATATAGATGCATGAGAGACAAAAAGCAAGCTGGCTAGAAATAAGGAATATCAGATTTTCATATTAAAGTGTTTTAAGTAAAAGGTTTACTTAATGAAACACAAAATATTTGAAATGTTCAAAGTATTTACGAATGAAATTCGACATCGTCTTGACATGATAATAAGAGCACTTCGATCAGATCGAAGTGGCAAGTATTTGAGTCAATAGTTTGACAATTATCGTAGAAATTGTGGAAAAGGTTTCATAATTAATTTTATATTCAGCATCTCACAATGTGCACATAAAGAAGAAAAAGAAACTTATTGGACAAGATTCAGTCTATGCCTCCAAGACTTTTATAGGTTTATACTCTTGCATATACTAAACACTGAATATCATAAGGAAACCATATGTGATATGAGTTTGGAATAGTCCCAAATTGTCTTTAAAGGTTGAAGTACGACTCGTGTCAAAAGGTTTGTCGATATCAACACAACAATCTCATAAATATTTGTGGAATATCAATTTGATATTGTTTTACATCCATTACAAGTTCAAATTATTTGCTACCCATAATTCAGACTTCTTTAAGAGAGATCCCTCTCCTAAAGAAGCAGTGGGAGTGTAATACATCTCGAAAGGTTCGAGATCCACATACTAGAGATGAACCATTAATGAGTCCATCAAGTAGTTGATAAGGTTGTACTTGAAACATAAGGTCCTCCTCACAGACCTGGCAAACATTAAGGTGAGAGATATGATCTCTCATAAAAGATGCTCATAGAGGATGAGTCGACTTTCTACCGAGGAGATTGTGAAGAGACAATATTCTCAAAATGGTTGGACCATGAGAACTGAGATGCAGCGTATGTACAAGAAATCATGTTTGAAACTTGATTGGAGTATCCAATGGCTCGATGACCATTGCATACAGTACATGGATAACCAAAAATAGCAGAGAAAGTAGCAGAGAAAAAATTCTTGCCTACGACGTTCATATAATGAAGACATACGTTTATCATCCGTTTATTGAAAGTTCAATATACAAGAAACAGTTCTTGATAACGGGATAAATAAGATTTTTCATGCCATACAATAACTGTGTAATATGCTTACAGCATAAGAGAACAAATGATAGTCATTTGATGACTATAATAAATATCTAAGTTCTTACGAAGAACTAAGATATACAGAGGAGCTAGGTAGTGGTAAGTTATTACACCTTCCTAACATGGATCACTATCGCAATTCATTTATTTCGAACACAGTAATTTGGAAAGAGTTCCAAAAAAAGGAACTGTAACTGAAACAAGACCCCATATTGTTGTTTTAGAAGCAAACAATAGGTATGCTTGGATCAAAACTTGATGTTGGAACTAAGAGTAGTTCCCTAAGGCCTGACGATCTATGTTATGAACAAAGAGTCGGTCGGAATAGAGCTACAAAGATACAAGTACATGTTTCAGAAGTTCTCGACTAATGATATTGATCGATACTAGTTGTTACAAGTTTGCAATGTAAATTTCTGTAATCTGATAGGCATATATTTCCCGCTAGTAGAACATGAAAGTCATGTTGCCTAATAAGCATGAATGAGTGTGTGGGTGACTAATATATTTACGTATATTAGATCGACCATGAATGACACTTTAGGTTCACGTCATCAGAATACGCGATTCTGTTATTAGAACTGTGAACCAATGAATGACATTCTAAACCGTCCCTAGTGATATGTGGGATGTTTATAGAGATAAACATACATCAAGTAAGATGCTACATATCCACACTAGTATATTCGCAGGCGGGATGATCATGTTCTGCTGATCATGGACATAGTGATGTCAAGTCTGGAATATAGGCACGTGTTAGAGAACACGTACTGGATTGACCACACTATGAGAATATGCATGGTATATGTCATTAGTGATTCTCATATGAATTGTGTTCTTGTTCCTCAACCTGAGGTCACCATGAATTTCTGTATGAGGAACTGCATACTTTAATATGATCTTATGTCATCCATAACGGGATGATCAAGTCATCATTAGGTATGCACTGAATCATGATGAGGAATGTGATTGACCAAGATGGGATTTGTTCCTCTTGTTAAGAGAGATATATCTCTGGGCCCCCTGATGAACTAGGATTGAAGGAAATGCATGGCCATGCTCAAAATGGATTAACATGTGTTGTTAATATCATTTTGTAATTATTCAGTCTAATTCTCGATCACGAAAGAGACTTTGATCAAACTCAAGGATGACATATTACTGTTCCTTGTGATCAAGACATATATCGTAGAACAAAAGGAATAATGAAATGTCTATTCAGATAGGTTTATGATTGCTGATCATTTCATTTAACATGGCTAGTCATGACACCACTTTAGAGGTTACTCATGACTTATGATATTTGGAAGATCGTTGCCAGCGTTAAATGGAACCTACACTGTCACACATAGAACAACGTCTAGTCAGGAAGAAAATGCTCTTAAATGGTTATACATATGATGTATAAATAGGTGAAGGAAATAATTGATCATTGGATGATTGATTTGAATGATTGTGCAAAAATCAGCATAGTTCCGTTGGTAACAGAACAGTTCCGTTGCCAACGGAAGTTCCGTTGCCAATGGAACAGTTTCGATGGCAACATAACTCAGCCAATTTCTCGATAGCCAAGTTTTCTGATTAGGAAACCCTATTCCGTTGGCAACGGAATAGGTCCGATGGGAACGGATAAGCGCTATAATTAGGGTTTTAGTTATGGTAACTAAGCAATCATTTGTCTCCCTCTCTAGTATAAATATAGGGGCAGTCCCCCTCTATTAGACACACATTACAGAGCCTCCAGGCTGCCGTAATACAGAGAGAAAGAAAGAGAGCCTCCTGATAGTATTTCCAGACTCGTCTAGCCGTGTCCGATTATTTCGATGATTCGAAGTTCGACGTGGATATGAGTACAAGTCTTCTGCTTTGAAGACTAGCGAGCGATCAGTTTCTTTACCCTAGGAGAAGCAAGGAGTTTGTTCGAGTCGAGCTTCAGAAGCCAGGAAGGAGAAGGAAGCAAGACGGAAGTTCGTTCAGACCTACATCCGTTTCTCTTTCCCGGATTAGGAAGATCCGAGGTATAAATTTTAATATCATAATCTCGTACCTTTATTTCCTTTACAATGATCCTAGGGAGGGTTAAACCCGTAGGTTCCGCTGTGCATGTAACGTACATGGCTACGGGTTTCCCAACAGTTAGGATGCCTCAGATTTGTCTGGAAGGAGCTTGATGTCCAAATCTAGAGGTGTTGCGTCTTCACAGCAAAAAGAAATATTGTTGAATATAAAAATAAAAGTTGTAATGTGTCGTTATGTTAACAAACATTTTATTCTATTAACTTACTAGTGTTATCTTCCCCATCAGAATCGTCTAGGAATATTGTTGGCACCTTCTTACCATGAGCTAATAGATTCAGGTTAGAACGGATGTAGGTCTGAACTATTCCGACTCACAACCATCTCCTCCCTGAAGCTCGCCTTGCGAAGCTCCTTCCTGACGCTTGGCTCGAAGAACTCCTTCTTGAAGCTCAGCTCGAAGAACTCCTTCTTGAAGCTTGGCTCGTGAAACTCTTTCTTGAAGCTCGGATCAAGAGACTCCTTCTTCTCCTAGGGATGAAGATAGATCGCTCACTAGTTCTCAAGATAGAGAACCTCTACTCGTATCCACGCGAACTTCAGACGTACGGAATAACTGGACTTGGCTAGACAAGTCCGGAAATACTTTCCGAATATCTCTCAAAAGTTTCTCTCTCTTTTCTGTGTAGTAGACGGCCTCTAAGGCTTCTGAGTTGTGTGTCGAACAGAGGAACTATGCCCTCCTATTTATACTAGAGAGAGAGGCGAACAATTGCTCAATTATCATAACTAAAACCATAATCTACGCCAATTCTGTTGTCAACGGAACTATTCCTTGCCAACGGAATAGGTATTTCTATAACGAAATACTTTGTAGCTAAGGTTATTATAGTTTCCATATATATTCTGTTGGGAACGGAACTATTCCGTTGCCAACGGAATGGCACTTCAATCAATTATCCAATAATTGATTATTTCATTCACCAATTCATACATCATATGTATAACTGTTTTGAGGCATATTTATCCCGTACGAATGGAGTTCATTATGTGACCGTGTAGGTTCCATTTAACGCTGACAACGATCTTCTAAAGATCGTAAGTCATGAGTAACCTCTAGACTGATGTCATGACTACCCATGTTAAATGAAATGATCAGCGATCATAAACCTATCTAAATAGACATTTGCTTATTCCTTTTGTTCTACGATATACGTCTCGATCACAAGGCACGGTAATATGTCATCCTTGAGTTTGATCAAAGTCTCTTTCCTGATCGCGAATTAGACTGAGTAAATACAAAAATGATATTAACAACACATGTTAATCCATTTTGAGCATGGCCATGCATTTCCTTCAGTCCTAGTTCATCAGGGGGCCCAGAGATATCTCCTTCATGACGAGAGGAACAAATCCCATCTTGTTCACTCACATTCCACGTCATGATTCAGTGCATACCTAATGACGACCCTTATGATCATCCCATTATGAATGACGTAGGATCATATTACATCACGCAATTCCACATACAGGAATCCATGGTGACCTCAGGTCGTAGGAACGAGCACACTATTCATATGAGAATCACTAATGACATATACCATTCATATTCTAATAGTGTGGACAGTTTAGAATGTCATTCGTTGGTTCACAGTTCTACTATCAGAATCACGTATTCTGATGGCGTGAACCCTAAGTGTCATTCTTGGTTGATATAAGATTTACATTCACAACCCATACACCCAGATATATGAGAAACAACCTTTATTGAATAAATAATACTGTCTTAATACATAATCCATTTCCTAGTACAAATACATTTGTCCTAGGGCACTAATCCTAAGGGGGGGCAATAAATTCAAATAATTAAAATGAGTGACTTGTATTCGTACCTTTCCGGGACGTGACATTTGCCGTTAGACTTGACATACAGGCTCCCATGTCGAGACGCTTGGGGCGTAAAGGTGACCTGACATTGCGATCAGAGCGTGCGGCATTCTACTCTGGTGATTTCGACTGAAACATTTTCGTGTCGTGCTTGAACCTTAAGCGACATGCCTCTCTATAGCCGTCAAAAGACATGCTTCTCAAATATCCATCCTTCACCAACTTCATATGGAATACAATCAGTTCTCATGTGTGTAGGGTCGAGATCCGCCTTAACCTCATTAAAGGCTTTTGCTGTACCATTGGTGCCAGATTCCAGTTGTGGAACCTCGGGAATCCATCTGAAGAAATCAATAAATCACGGGTTTTGGTGTGCTCATAAAACTATACATGTTAAACAAACCGATTGTTTTGGTTACATATCACATAAAACGATTAAATAATGAAATGCGTAAAATGTTTTACCAGAAGAACAAACAAGCACCCCACAATAGTAGGAGTCTTCCCACTGTGGATGATTGTATGCAGCCCAACCTCCTGAATCTTACGTAGCAAATAGTCAGAAACACCTATATCCCACGCATACTGCTGCATGTCATCTGCTGAATCATGAATAAAACTGGAGCCATGGAGTTGCTCATCGTGAATAAAACTATCGTGAACAGATGCATTGTCAACATGGATAACCATTCGTCTGGCCTAGCAGTACCCTCAGAGGTTAGCTACAATAGCAACTCCCTCTCGAAGTCTTTTGCAGGAACCTGCTTCTGTCCACTGAAGAATTTCTTTAGTACCTTCGATTCGGTCTATGATGATTTCCTTGAAGAAACATCAACCAATTCATAATCGCCTCTTACCTAGTTATAATGTATATGTCATGCGCATTCAACATCAGTTAGCCCTTTTTCACCTCAATGGTATTGAATCGAGGAGATCATAACCCCGTTAACTCTGTCAACAAACCCCTTTGTAATTAAATCTCAATCATTAGGAGAAAATGCTTAAATGGCCAAGACTGTTTAAGGACCATGTGAGCACTAACGTTAACTTTGAATTCAGATATGGTGAAGAATTTTGAAACTTCCACACTAAAAATTTGGATGGTATTTACTGCTCTCATCCCAGTTACCGTCCAGAAAATACAATGCACTACCTATACGAATTGCTAAATAATACCGAGTTTTCGCATTCACTAGGCAGGAAACTTGAAAATTGAATAGTATTACTGATATGAGTGTCTGATTTGATAACACCTTATGTCTATTCAGGCCTGGCGATTCGTTCCACCCCGTTCGATAATTCAGACACATTCCTTAAATGTGATATGACATCCTATTGTATGTAGGCTACATGATTACATCTCTGCTTAAAGTGTTGCTCACGCAGAGAAATATGTATAAATTATTATCCTGTTTGTTAATTATGTGATACTAGTGGTGACCCTCGCTCTGCTTCAGACTATATATGATTTAATTTTGTAAAATATTTTTCAAAAATTAATTGATAAAGAATATTTTATGATGATATTTGTTAATTACAAAAGATAACTCATAAAAATTTAAACATAATTAAAAAATAATTTATGTTTCACTAATTGTGATAAAATACAACTTGTCAAAAAGTAATATATTTCTTCTATTTATTCTAAAATAATAAATAAATAAATAAATAGAGTAATATTTTTTGATATAATATCTCACGATGTTATTGTTATGGTATTTTATGATACCATTTGCATTACATTTTATACTATGAAGTTAATTAATTTTATTTTATTTTATGTGAATTATTTTATTTATTTATACAATCATATTTATATTTTTATTATCAACTATTTAGTTTTATGTAAAATACAATTTCTTCATTTTTTCAAATATTTTGATTTGAATAAAGTAAGATATAAAAAAATTATTTGATCCAAATACAAATTAATTGGATGAATGTCAAAAATAGCTCAAGTATGAAGTAAATTTCTTTATGTGATATCAAATGGCACAAAATATAAAAGAAAACATAAAAATATTTTTCCTAAATTCCGGAAAAAACAAAACTTAAAAAATGGAAAAAAAAACTTTTGAAACAAAATTTAAAGATTATTTCCACATTTTTATATGAAGAAATTATATTTATAATTATTTTTTATTATTATTTCCGAGAGAATAATATTTATCTAAGTATTCTATAGAAATTTTACATATTATTTAAGAAGTAAAAAATGATATTTAAAATTTTGTAATATATCTAAAATAAATTAATAATTTGCAAAAAAATTTAAAAGTTTTATGAGATACAATTTGAGTCAACATAATAAACTCTTATACATATTATGCTGCGGGGTATAATTTAGGTATTAATAACAAATGGCTTACATGTTTTGATTTGAACGGGTGAAGTAAATAGATGCCAAAGAAATATCCTAAATCTTAACATAAATAACAAAAATGCCACTTTCTTTAAAAATCAAAATAATTAATAGATCATATGGTAATATTCTTGAACTTTAATGGTACTAATTAGGAGAAAGACTGGCCATCGAAAAATAACTCATCATGTGATGAATTGTTTATTGAGTATTATTTTCATCTTCAACACTTAAAAGTGACTCAAAAGATCAAGTGACACAAAGATGCATATGCATTATTTTATTTACTGATGGGGCCCATTATGTTGCACTAAAGGTACTGAAAAGTATAATGAGTCATATAACTAATAAAATGATTCATTTCACAAAATAGTCCAAAGAAACTTCACATAAAAACCTATAATAGGACACGTGTCAAAATTCTATGCCACGTAAAGCTTTGTATATAGGAAGGAATATGAGCGCCGAGAGATCGCGTTCAAAATTTCTGATGTTTACTGTCATGGTGGGGTGTCCACAACAAGAAAATGATATTACCTATTTCATTGATAAAACATATGGGCTATAAGATTGTGAATATATGTTGTGCCGAACACTCAATCCGCTGCCCACGTTATAATCGAGCCCCCCCCCTCAATCTGACAAATTGAGATACATATGTCAACAGTGCATGAATAAAAGCTTCCTGGTACCAAGAGAAACTATGAATTGTGATTACAGAAAACTTCGTTCACAGTAAATATCTTTTCGATTACACATGTGATGTTCCATAAGTCACGTTGAATATGTGTATAACGTATTAAATATAGGTTTTTTGCTGTGATGATATTCTAATGAAAACAATTTCATACTGTATTTCCATTAAGATGTTGTAACAAATTATATCATGCATGCAAGACTTAGTGATGCTATAACTCTCATGAATTCCGCTACTCACGTGTGTATCATAATATTTCCATCACTGATTCAATGATGGAATACATGGCTCGGTTCTTCTTTGGTGTCAAATTTACAAGGCCTCAACAACTTCATGTTGAATGATTGAGGCCTATAGGAGGGTTTAAAAGGCCTAAAATGCGGAAATGTGAATAATCTATTTTTAGGGTTTAAAATTTTTATTGTTTTTAGACTTTGTTGATGGTTGTTTGAATACTAATTAACAAAAAAAGATAAATATATATGAAATTAAAGTAAAAAATATAAAAAGTAAAGAGATACCGAACACACGATCTGATGACGGAGTTCGGCGAGATGGTTGCGTTAGGCTTAACCACCCGTTTACTCGCTAGCAGTCCTTACTGCGTTCACGAGTTGCCTACTCTCCGGGCTTGCCTTGAGGCTTCGATAATCACTAATCCAAATAGTGTTTGAGTACAAAACCATGACCCACCATCGCCTTACAACAAACTTGACGTCCAAAAGTAGAGAGATACCGAACACATGATCTGATGACGGAGTTCGGCGAGGTGGTTGCGTTAGCCTTAACCACCCGTTTACTCGCTAGCAGCCCTTACCGCGTTCACGAGTTGCCTACTCTTCGGGACCTGCCTTGCGGATCTGATAATCACTAATCCAAATAGTGTTTAAGTACAAAACCACGATCCACCGTCTCCTTATAACAAACTTGACGTCCTGTGAAACAATCAACTTACAAACTTGATATCTTTCGATCTCAACCAACAACGAGCAACACGCTCAACAACTCGATTAGTCTCTCTTGAGATTTAGAGAAATTTAACAGTATTAATAAGAGAGTATTTCTTCTTTTTGTATGTGGAATTCTTGTCTAAAACTGAGGAGGGCGGCACCTCTTTTAAAGGAGGAAAGAGCCGCCCTCAAAAAATGGAAACCTGCATAGTTCCGTTGCCAACGGATTGCAAAAACAGAAGGAAATCAATGAGAATTTCAAATCAAACGGCTATGTTCTTGTAGTTCCATTGCCAACGGACTAGGTCCGTTGCCAACGGAACTCACGCAATAATTTTTCAGCCAAACTCCAGGAGAAAATGAATGGCAACGGGAAGGTCCGTTGGCAATGGACTATTTCCGTTGGCAATGGACTAAGTCCGTTGCCAATGGACTAGGTCCGTTGCCAATGGACTAGGTCCATTGCCAATGGAACTAGCAGAAATTAAATAGATTGTAGATTTTACTCTCTTTTTAGTACAAATTAAATTACTTACACCACAGAACACACTAGAAGACTAAAGAAACTTGCTCCCACGCCTTGAAATCCTCTCTTGAAATTCTTTAAAAGCGTGACGACTTCTAGTCTTCCCGAGATCAGGGAGATGCTTCCATTCCGATGAAATCTCCATTTTCAAAAACTTAACGAGTGATATTCTAAGCTAATAAGACATTCTCAAACAAGATTAGAAATTACTGAATTATTTTAAACACCATCAAACCGAGAACAACAATCTCCCCCTTGATGATTTTCAAAATAATTCCGTAAAATGTAGCATTTTATATCTTCTTTCCCTTTTTGAAAAACTGTCTAAAGAGATCATCAAACGAGAGAGAATAAAGCTCCCCTTAAATAGATACTCCTCCTGAGTTCAATAACCCATTCAAGAAAATTAGAGGTGACTTTAAGGATTCACAAAAACTGTTCAAAGATGATTTTATAATAAACTTTCATCAAGACAAAAAAAATCATTTTGATATTATTGAAACATACATATAATAAAATTAAAGTTCAAAAATAATAGTCTCAAATAAAATCCAAGGAGAAAACATAAAGCACGAATAAATAATATATAATGAGAGGAAAAAAATAAGATTTTATCATGAATAGCATAACCTCGACCAAGTATCGGATAGATAAGAAGATGCTCGTGACTTGGCGAGAATACTTCAATTCCATTTAGCCAACTCGGTCAATTTCTTCACAAGACCTTGATTTGCAAAAGACACAAGTCGCGTCGAATGTACACATTTCTTGATTGATTCTCGTCAAGTTGTCGAATTTTTCTGTACTAAAACAAAAACTTTCTCGACCCACAAATTAGATATGTCAAGATAAAACTTGACCACAACTCCCCCTTAGAATATGGCTAATTTAAAATAGGAGAAATCAAAGCGTCTAGGTGGACTTCGATTTCTCCTCATTTAATGAGGAGTTGCTTTCAACATTTATGTCTTTCTGCAACCACACAAATTTTGAAGAATTAGCAGGTTTACGTAAATGACACTCTAGAGAGATATGGCCTATTTTGCAACAATAGTTGCAAAAAGAACAAGTCGGGTTCGAAGTCTCTTCAGTACCTTTCACAAAATGATTTTTATAGTGGTTTGAAAACTCGGCTTTCCTAAGCTTCGGTTCGGTCGACTTGGCACTAAAAACAGTTGATTTCGTAAAATTATTTGATCTTGAAAAATTGTTTGATTTCGCAAAATTGTTTGTGTTTGAAAAACTTTGTTTTGATGTGCATTAGTGTAATGTTTGGGAGCTCGATGTTGAGATTCATTAGGTTGAATCTTCCTCGGGGCATGTGTGTCAACTATTTCATAAAAATAACCATTAGGACCTCTTTTTAAAAGTCTTTCGGCTGTGACACCGCGGTCATTCTCATGAATATGCCGAAAATCATGAAAATAGTGAAACCTATTGTTATTAGTAAACCTTTTAGAAGTTTGACTTTTAGGACTTTGGCACTTAGAGTAGTCTCGGTACATGAATGCACTTCCTCTACTTTTCGGTTGATTGAGCTCCCCTTTTATTGTGTGGTTTTTAGGTCTTGAAGGAGCGGGTTTAGTACCGATCTCTTTCTTGAACCCTAAGCCAGTTTTATCATTTCGTTTTTACCCTAAGCCAGTTGTTGAGCATGTTGCTCGCTAGAAGCCCTTACCGTGTTCACGGGTTGCCTACTATCCGGGACTTACCTTGCAGCTTCGATAATCACTAATCCAAATAGTATTTGAGTACGAAACCACGATCCACCGTCGCCTTACAACAAACTTGACGTCCGGTGAAACAATCAACTTACAAACTCGATATCTTTCGATCTCAACCAACAACGAGCAACATGCTCAACAACTCGATTAGTCTCTCTTGAGATTTAGAGCAATTTAACAGTATTAATAAGAGAGTATTTCTGCTTTTTGTATGTGGAATTCTTGTCTAAAACTGAGGAGGACGGCGCCTCTTTTAAAGGAGGAAAGAGCCGCCCTCAAAAAATGGAAACCTGCTCAGTTCCGTTGCCAACGGATTGCAAAAATAGAAGGAAATTAATGAGGATTTCAAATCAAACGGCTATGTTCCTGTAGTTCTATTGCCAACGGACTAGGTCTGTTGCTAACGGAACTCACGCAATAATTTTTCAGCCAAAACTCCAGGAGAAAATGAATAGCAAAGGGAAGGTCCGTTGGCAATGGACTAGGTCCGTTGCTAATGGACTAGGTCCATTACCAATGGAACTAGCAAGAAATTAAATAGATTACAGATTTTACTCTCTTTTTAGTACAAATTAAATTACTTACACCATACAACATACTAGAAGACTAAAGAAACTTGCTCCCACGCCTTGAAATCCTCTCTTGAAATTCTGTAAAAGCGTGACGACTTCTAGTCTTCCCGAGATCAGGGAGATGCTTCCATTCCGATGAAATCTCCATTTTCGAAAACTTAACGAGTGACATTCTGAGCTAATAGTTTATTCTCAAACAAGATTAGTAATTACGGAATTATTTTAAACATCATCAAACCGAGAACAACACTTCACATCACATGGTGAAAATTGGCACTAAAATGCCTAATAAGTAATCCATAAAAGCAAATTTTATACTAGAATAACATTATTCCATGTCTATTACAACGCATATTGCATTACAACACAAACGTCACCACCCTAACGGACCACTTCATGTGTACAAAATAACACTGCCAAGTACATAACATGAATAAAATTAAACATTAAGGGATGCATACATTTATAATTCCACGCATATCAAGACCTACACCTAACCAAAAGGTCACATGCCGAAGAATTCATCCACACCGCTACATAAAATGTAATCCGTTCTCGTCCATAAGCTCCAGACCATGGGCAGACCTTGTGAATCAAGGTTGTTGTCCTGCTAAAGTTACAAATTAATAAATTATATATATACACGCATGTACACATATAAGGTATGATAATTTTAGACCTACTGTGCTCACCAATGTATGGTCCAGGTCATCGTTAGCTACGTCGAGAACAGACCTCAGATCATCATGTAAAAAGTTATATGATACCGTAATATCGCATGCCACATTTGTTGCGAATGATTCATAATAATAATTGTACATACGGAAACATCAATCATGGGCTGTGGTGAAGCATATAGTGATTCTGCGCCAGCTAACATGTGGAATGCTTCAGGAACGATGGGGTGGTTGTGTGCCTGTACCAACTCCTGAACGTGCCATACGTCTATGTCAAGCACATCTTCAATTACCATCTGCACTGGGCATTTCACATAACACTCCTACATTTCGGATGGATAGACCATCCTCTGGCATTTCCTTTTTCTGCTCGAATGGTCGTAGCCATCATGCGAGGTGCAAGTAAATAACACCTTGCGAAGGTTACTACTACCAATGTATTTGTTGATTACACGTTGTTCGAAATAAGGACTGCATGAAATTTAAATGCTAACCAAAATTAACTAGCTTTAGCTAAATACTTTGTTGTCTAGTACTCGCCGCAGCGTCGCCCAGTGTAACGAGCAACCTTCGTTGACACGACAGATCCTACTTTGTCAAAGCTTGCACTACCGCCGTATGTATGTTTCGGTGTCGACACCCTTCCCTTTCTTATTACTATAATTAGCGTTGACCTTGTGGTCATCCTTCAATAAACTCTACATACAAATAATAATCGTATTTAGTAATGCATCCCAGCATATACGTCAACACAGCTACTTAACATACAAACACTTATACTGTATGTGGAACACTGACCTTGCTATCATTATCATCGCCGATGACACATTCTAGCTTCTCAAGTGTAGCTACATCTCCATCACTAGAGAGCTGATATAAGCCGTCGTCATACTCAATAACCAGTTTTGGACTTCAGTTAACGATGGTTCAAACTGAAAGGATTGAACAATATCAATTATCCACACATATTTCAATACTTATACAACATGATTTATTAAACTTACCACCTCATTTGACGTCCTTGCCACAACATCAATTGTAGGGGCTATGCTCATTTGTCCGTTTTGCTGAATATTACAATCCTCCTTTACGACCTGTACAACAAGAAAAGAAAACGATATAACATGACATCAACATATACAAAAATATATATGAACAAATACCATCTCCCACTCACTGTCTTGCTTCGAGAAATTATCTATGTAATGACGTCCAAATCATATCCATAATGCATCTCTACTTTTCACCTTAAATAGATATGAAATTGAAATGAAAGAGGGAATGTAATGTGTTATGAACAGATGAAGAATGATCCCCTTGGTATATGGGATAACAGAAGCTTCGGATTTCGCACACCTGTCAAGTCGCATTTAAACACACCCTTGCCATTTATATCTGCCATGAAGCCAGAACGACACTGTGTAGTCATCATGGTAAATGAAACTTCCCATTGCCCGATATGATTGACTACCCATGTCGCTATCATTGAAAAATTAAAAAAAAAAAAACACCCCGATCTAACGTGGCATATTTATCTAATGTGGCTGCCCACAAGTATTCGTGTCGCCATATATTTTACATAGTTATAATGTTCCTATGGATTTTCCTGTGTGAATGGTTTCTTCTAGTTATTGGAAAACTAATGGGCCGGGCTGGACCGAAATCTCTCCGTTTCATCTTATTAATTATCTGTCTTCCTTCTCGAACGAAACGGAAATAAAATAAGTTTCCAACAGATCCAAATCAGGACAGAATACCGTCCCAACTCAAAATTCAAAATTCCCCCCCTCTCTGTCGTTCGTCTCCATTTTCAATTCAATCGAACTCAATCGATGGAGAAAATATCAGTGGTAGTACGGTTCCGACCTCACGCCTCCAGTTCGGAATCAAATTCCACCCGCCAATGGCAGATCCAGGACAACGCCATCTCTCTCTTCCATCTCGCGACTCCAGTTCCTGGCTCAACCTTCTCCTTTGGTACTGATTGTTTCTCTTACAGTTTATATATCTTTGTTTTCTTAGTTTTAGAAGGCTTAGGGTTAGAAATCGTTATGGGATTCAAGAATTAGGGCTTGTTTGGATGAGTAGAGCAGGTTTGGTTTTTTGTAGGACAGGAATAAAAAGGAAGTTTTGACTAATGCAATCTTGTAATTTCTCAGGAAAAAATAGCAATGCAATTTTACGAGTACCTTAGGAAATAACAGGGACAGTTTAGGAAATTGTAGGAAAATTTATAGAAAATTGGGTGAAAATAACACTGAGATTTTTGCTCAGTTTTTCTCAGGAAAAATTGGGTCAATTAAATTCATGAGTTGCATTTTTGTCCAATCTATTAAATATTTCAGTCAAGCCCTTGCACAATTAGAATTTTTGGTGAATATTTTTTTTATTTTAGAGTCTTTGGTGAATTTGCAATTATCATTTTTGCTCAAATTTGTATTGGTATTATTTTCTCTCTATTTTTTGTGAATAAACATTTTTTTCTCTTGTTGATCAGATCATGTGTTGGATGATGGAACTACAAACACAATGGTATATGATTTGAATGTAAAATCCATTATTCAAGCTGCCATCAATGGATTCAATGGTAATTTTTGTTTTACTCCTTTTTCAATTTTTTGACTCTTTCTTATAAATTATAATTTCCTTACACCAATTGAAGCAACAATTTAGATCTGAGTTGGATATCTCTAATGTATGCAAGAATTGATTCTAAAGAATATTGAAATAATATTTTTTTTTCATATAAAGGAATATTTATATAAATGAACTCACTGTTTATGATAATTGTTTTTAGGCACTGCATTTGCGTATGGACAGACAAGCAGTGGAAAGACGTACACAATGAATGGCTCAGAAAAGGATCCAGGAATAATTCCTCTTGCCATTAAAGATATTTTTGACACTGTTCATAAGGTACTATTCAATCAAATCACAAAAAAAGAAAAACTGTATATATTCATGTATTCTTTTATAAATCTTTTATCCATGTATTATGTATAAAAAGAAAAACTTATATGTTATTATATATTATTATGACAGATATATGCCATGTATTATGTATATAATGCAAGCATAATTAAGTCACTGTTAGAATTTGGGATAATAATATTATCTTTGAAAGCATAAATAAGGTCGGAAAACTGAAACTCATTTGATATATTATATTATTATTATTTGTGAATTAACAAGGTTTTTTAAATGATTTGTAGACGACGGAACGGGAGTTCTTAATTAGGGTTTCCTACATGGAAATCTACAATGAAGAGATAAATGATCTTTTGAAGCTTGAGAATCAAAAATTGCCCATCCATGAGAACTTAGATGTATTATTCTATTTTTACGTTAAGCCTATATCATTCTTTTTCATATTATTTTCCTTGTGTGACAATGACCTATTTAGTATTTATGCCATATCTGCCCTTTTATGACCAAGTAATAAGCAAAAAAAAAGCACCTTTTCAGAGATAATTACGAATTTTATAATATTTAATTATTGGCTATTTTTGTTTGAATAATAGCGTGGTGTATATGTGTCTGGGCTTCGGGAAGATATTGTGAATGATTCTGAACGAGTGCTTGAGCTACTTAGGCTTGGAGAAGGTAATTCTATTTAATAAAATATTTTCTTTTCTTTTTAATTTTTTAATTTATATAATTTTCTATTAATATTTGTAAATTTTGCAGCGAATAGGCACTTTGGAGAAACAAACATGAATTCAAGAAGCAGCCGATCTCACACTATATTTAGGATGGTACGAATCATAAACCCTAATTTGTTGAATTTTGGTTTCATTTTAAACAGGTTAATATATAACACTTTTTTTTTTCTTCTATTTTTCTCTTATTTAGGTAATTGAAAGCAGTGCAAAGGAAGCAATTTCTTCTGAGGATGCAATCCGTGTCTCAATTTTGGTATATATTAATCCGTGTATCATTAACCTTTTACTCAATTCCTATTATTATTATATTATTATTTTTTTAATATTAATAATATTATTATTATATCTATTTTCTTTTTTTGTGTAGAACTTAGTGGATTTGGCCGGTTCAGAAAGAATTTCAAAAACGGGAGCAGAAGGAATGCGTCTTAAAGAAGGAAAATACATAAATAAGAGCTTGACAGCTTTAGGCAACGTGATTAACAAATTATCCGAAAGCTCAAAGTAAGGGTTACCATATTCTCATTTCAACAAATCATTTTTTTTATCAATATAGTGTTTCAGATCTAGTTTAGTTTTTCTTTATTTATTTAATTGATTTAATTGAATTGTTTTTGTAGGAGTCACATACCGTATCGTGATAGTAAGCTAACACGTATACTTGAGCCAGCTCTTGGTGGAAATGCGAAAACTTCAATTATATGTACTGTTGCACCTGAAGAGGTATTGATATTATTTATTTATATATATAAAAGTTAAATATTTTTTGGTTTTTAATAATTAATGTAATATTATTTATTGATAATAGATGCACATAGAGGAAACTAGAGGCACTCTTCAGTTTGCGAGCAGAGCTAAGCGAATAACAAATTGTGTAAAAGTTAATGAGGTATTATGCTTGTTTATTTTTAGTGCTAAACTTTTAAATTTTCATTTTTAAGTCAAAAATTGTGTTTAAGTTGAATTGAGAGTTTGGTATAATTTGTTAATTAATTAGTTTATCTTTTTGTGAACTAATTAGATACTAACAGACGGTGCGCTATTGAAAAGACAAAAGCTAGAGATAGAAGAGCTCAGAAGAAAACTCCAGGTCTGCTTCTTATTTATAATTTTTTTATTTTTTGTAATTATTGCTTTTAAAGTTCAGTTTCAATTTGTGTTTTACATTTAAATAATTAATTAATTGTCTTTTATAACAGGGCTCTCATTCTGAAGTTTTAGAGCAAATGATCTTAAAACAAAGAAATGACATGCACAAGGTTTGATTTTTTTTTTAATTTTATATCGTACCAATTGGTATTATTACACAAATTTTCTTTAAATAGGACACTAGAAATGATGTATTGTCTAGTGTCATTACGGATTTTCACTTCTAAATAGAATTTAATTTTATTTGGTAATTTTAAATAAATTTAATCGTGTTTAAATAGAAAAAGTTAATTTTATCTGGTAATATTTTTGATTTTTTTAAAATAAAAGTTAATTCTAAATAGAACTTTTTTTAATAGAAGTTAAATTTATTTGGTAATATCTTTTAATTCTTTTTATAGTCTGAACTGGAGAGAGAAAGGCTCGCGACTGAATTGGAGGAAGAGAGAAGAATAAGAGAAGAATTAGAGCACCGTCTTTCTGAGCAAGAAAAGAGAATAGAAAATCTCACAAACATCTCTCTTTCAAAATACCAGTTTAGTGATTCAGCTAAGGTAATTAGATTTGCTCTTTTAAATTTTAATTACTTTTCTTATATACTCTTTTTAAAATCATAATTTCATATATACACTTCTAGAACTCAAAATATCAGGTTTATACTTGCAAACTGCAAGTTCAAAATGTCAAACTTATACTTAAGCATCTACTTAATTTTAATTATTCTGTCTCAATTAGCCCTAAAATTTGATTTACTAACTGTTAGAACTTCTTTTAACTGAAGGTGGCCTCAATAAAGCCTTAGTTTACAATATATCACATGCCTAAAAGAAGATTAAAATACATTTTACACGCCTCAATGTTCAAATATAAGACAATTTTGTTTTAACTTGCACGTTCTACTCTTTCACATCCGCAGGCAATGGCAGATAAATCAGACGTTTTGCAATTTGACGCCTTAAAAACTCCGAATTTCAAACAGCCACCCATTAAGGGCTTCATTGCGAAACGCTCAAACTACATAAAAGAAGAAATTTACTCGAGCCCAATGCCAGATAATTTTGCTGACATGGCAGATGAGGACATGTGGACTCGTCTTAACAAAGGATGTTTCACGGATCTCGATGCGCTCCAAATGACACCTGTCATGATGCCACGTCAGCAAGAGGTGTCCTCCTTTGAAGAGAGAGAACGGCTTGAAACCCTAAAAGAGCGATATAACAAGCTCGAGCAGGAGAATAATATGTTGAGTAAAGAGAAGGAATCTTTGATTGACGCCCTTGTGAAATCTGAAATTGAGATAGATCAATTGAAGAGTGAGAAAATGGGGGTGGTTAAGGAGCTGAAAGAGGAGAGAGTGAAATTGAGTGATTTGAGAGATGATATTAGGTGTTTAATGGCCACATTTTCTAAGAGAGAAGGGATGCTTAATTCGCTGTATTATAAATCTAAGGCTATGGCAGAAAATATGGAGGCGAATCAAATTGTGGGTACTGAAATGTAGTTTGAGAGTTTTTAGTGGGTTAATTTGAATTTTTTTTTATTAGTTTCTAATATTTTGGTTATTTTTTGGAAATGTGAAGGCAAATTGAGTTGTGGATCCTGAATTGTGGATTGAGAATTATTAGTTTGTTAATTTGAACTTTTTATTAGTTGTAGTTATGATATTTTGGTGGAAAATATGAAGGAAAATCATGTTGTGGATCCTGAACTGTATATCAAGAATTTTTAGTGGGTTAATTTGAACTTTTTATTAGTTGTAGTTCTGATATTTTGGCTGAAAATATGAAGGCAAATCAAGTTGTGGATCCTGAAATGTAGATCAAGAATTTTCAGTGGGTTAATTTGAACTTTTTATTAGTTGTAGTTTTGATATTTTCGGGAAAATATGAAGGCAAATCAAGTTGCTGATCCTGTAATGTAGATCGAGAATTATTAGTAGGTTAATTTGAACTTTTTATTAGTTGTAGTTCTAATATTTTGGTTTTTGATTATTTGGAATTAATTTGATGCATTTATCTTTTAATGTGGAGAAATGAGTTAAATCTAGAATTTATAAATTTCAGACATGAATTAACTTTAAAAATCTTATCAGCATTTGGTTAAAAGTGTTGTTTTTGTGTGTTAAATTGGAGATTGTATAAAAACAAGGGTTTGTAAGGAATAAATGGGACCAATGGTAGGCAGAACATTTATAATTGAATGAAGGCATTAATGTAGACAAATGTAAATAAATAGGTATAGGTATATTCCTGGTTGAATGATGTGTCCTTTTTAGCAAGTGGAGTTCTAGATTAGATTCTAAATGCCATAATATTAATGTTAATTTAATAAAATAAAGTGAAGAGATCTTATTAGGATAATGACACGATGGCTGGATTTATATAAAAATTGGAATTCTGCACTTCATGCATAAAGAGAAATATTTTTTGAATAAATATTTAACTCTTCATTTTTTGAAAGATGGTAACTCTTTCTATTATATCCCTACAAATCTCTCCAAAAGTGACTAATGAGTAACTGTTATTATTGTATGGCCAACAATTTTGTATATCTCAGTTATTTCTTTCGAAGTCCATTACTTAGGATTTACTTAGTTTGGGGGTAGAGTGAGGAAAAGGAAGTAAAGAGAATGGTTTAACCGTGCTTGGTTTGGGGATAAAGTAAGGGAAATTAAGGGAAATAAGAGGAAAGAAGATTAATGGAGATATCAAGTTAAAAAGAAAATGGAGATATATCTAAATTTGAGTAGGGTGCAAATAACACAAAGACAAATAAAAGATGAGAAAATAATTCATTGATGTTTTGTTTTCATTTACCCTCACTTCTCTTTCGCTCAAACCAAGTAAGAAGAAGACAATAATTTTACCCTTCTTTCTCCTATTTCATTCCCTTTTCTTTCCTTCCCCTTGATTAATCTCAAACTAAGCAAAACCTTAGAAATTTAGAGGTGGCAAACGGGGGGGAGGGTCGGGTCAATTCGGGTCACGTGTCGTTCGGGTCGCGGGTCTTTCGGGGCGCGGGTCATTCGGGTTTCGGTTCATTCAGATTTCGGGTCGTTCGGGTTCAGGTCACAGGTCAGTTGATTCATGGTCAACGTCAGATTCTAGTAATAAATTACTCATATTAGAGAACGATATTAATCTGAATTGATATTTCAGGTCATTTGAGTTATTGTTGTCAGTATTATCAGGTCAATTATGTTAGAACAAGCCATAAAATTCTCAATTCATGATCTTTTGAATATTAAAACAAAAAAAAAAATTATTTTCGGGTCAAATCGGGCGGGTCATTCGGGTTACGGGTCAATTCGGGTCACAGGTCGTTCGAGTCACGGGTCGTTCGGATTTCGGGTCATTCGGGTTTCGGGTCATTTCGGATTCAGGTCGTTTCGTATTTCGGGTCACTCAGGTGTGGGTCGGGTCGGCCGGGTTTTTCGGGTCGGGTCAGATTTTCTCATCTCTACTTAGGATGCAAGCAGGCTCTATAAACCAAATTGAATGAAATATTAGTCTACTAAAATGCTTTTTTAGACTATCGATGATTCCAATTCATTGTTGGACGAAAGAATGATGATGGTCTGAAATGAAATATTGAAAAATTACCTTTAATAAAAATCCAGAAAAAGAATAAACTTGATTTGATCTTTTACTAAGCTGGTTTGAATGCACACAGGTGCCTACTCTTGTAACTCAAGTTTAAATAGAAAAACTCAACTTTTAAAAGTAGTTCCCAACCTCTGCAATTTAAAAAACTGGAGACACTCATTTTTTTGATATTCTCATGCCCGACATACTATCCATTTGATTTGGAGAGGTATTATGTATAGTTATTCCTACTTGAGAGGATTGAGGACATGCAACTTAATTATCTAGATGTCAACTGCTTGTCCCCCCTTTAATCAAACTCCAACTCACAGCCTGATCTTTTAAGAAATCCCTCTTTTTCTCTCTTTATTTCTCAACAGAATCATTTTCCTTTTACTCTCTTTCCCTCTCTCCCTCTCTCTGTGTGTGTGTGAAATTTCCTTTTACTCTCTTTCCCTCTCTCCCTCTCTGTGTGTGTGTGTGAAATTTCCTTTTACTCTCTTTCCCTCTCTCCCTCTCTCTGTGTGTGTATGAAAAATGGCTCATCCCTCTCCTTCACCTTCAACAGATCAAGCACGGCGTTTATGCGAGCTTCTAGAAGAACAACAAGAGCCTTTTTCTCTAGATGTATACCTTTCAGAAAAAGGATACTCTACAAAATTTCTTGACTTGAAAACCACCACCACTTGTTGGCCAGGCAACGAAAAGAAAATAATTAACAAATTCACTACAAATGGGCACAAAAGCTTGAGAAGGAGTGAGAGAGATGGAGGGTTCTTGAAGGGGGTGAGGTCTAAGTTTTTGCATCGAAAATATGCAAATAAATCCTCAAATCATGAAAGAATTATGAGTTTTTCTGATCGGTTTTATGTACATGAAATGGAGAAGGATTTTGAGCAGTTTAGCCCTGTTTCTGTTCTTGAGTTGCGTTCTTCGTATGAGAGCTCCCCTGTTTCTAGCCAAAGTATGTAAAGATTACTTTTTTATATTTTTTCCAAGTGGTACATTTCTTATTATTTTTGTTTTTCTGTAATTTTATAAATTTTGAGTTAAGTAATTTCTCTACATTTTTGAAGAAATATGCAATTTTTTACGTAATTATGACAATTCATCAAGGAACAATATGATATGTTTAAAAATAATGAGTAATTAAATAATGGTGTTATTATTCATTTTCTTAATTCAAACAACTAATATCCAATTTCTTAATTTCTACAATTTGCTAATGATGTCTTTTGGATTATAGGGGAAGAAGAGAAGGAACCAAAAACACTCAACATAGACCCTCAAATTATGAATATTTTCAAAGAGCTCCTTGAGGCAGCATACACCTCTGAGTTTGATAAATGTACCCAAAACATTGTTCAAGAGCAACACAAAAAGAACCCAAATTTGAATCAAATGAGAATTTGGGAATCTAAAGAGAAAAAGGAAAAGATGAAAAGAGAAAAAGAAGGTGCTGATTCATTGGAGTCTCATAGACTTGAATTGGAGAGATTGAGCAAATTGATATGCCAAGAGATTGCGGAGACATCAAAATGGACAGATTTTAATTCCCAAATTAGAGACATTGCAACTGAGATTGAAGATACAATATTTGAAGAACTGGTTGGAGATCTTTTGTGGATCTAGACTAAAGAGTTATACTAATTTCAAGTATAGTTAATATATTGTTTTGGCCCCTACTCATGGTTTCATATAGTCAAGTTCCATTATTTATCTTTAATATGATAGTTAAAATTTCACTAATCTGTAAATTATATTTTTATTTAGTATTAAGGAAATTTTGCAACTATCTGTCCTCTATTTGAGCATAGTGATATTGGCAAGAAAACATTTCACTTGAAATTATAGTATAAGTGATAATTTTACTTCAATAGAATCCAACATTGAAAGTCCAATTCGTATGCTTAAAATATTTTTTGTTGTCAATATCCTTACCGACGGAATAAACATGATTTATTGTGGTTATAAGATACTAATAAAAGAGATAAAGGACAACCATAAAAAGATCAACTTTTAAACTTATAGGTGCACCAGTTTCCTGTTTTATTCTCTCCTTATTTTGTTAACAAATATTCATACTTTGAGATTGTGATGTCCCAACCTTGAATTATTTTTTGTAGTTTTAAAAAATGGTTTTACTCATAATTTTGACTAAAATATTGCTGGTGACTTGTTGTGGATTAGGTTCAATCACTTGTTAATAAATTATAGGCCAAATTTCATATGTATCCCTACAAAATATCTTCATGTATACCCCTACAAAAAGTGAAATATCACCAATACCCCTATAATATATTTAGTGTTAAAAGAAAAATTCTTTTTTGCCACAAGAATGCCCCCAACTAATGATGATGTACTCAGCACACGTCACAAAAAGTAACCGGGGCCCCCCCACATTTCAGGAAAAATAGTATATTTTGACTGTCACGTGGGAATAAGGTGGTTTCATGGTAACCGAGGTAGAATTTAGGGGTAACATAGCAAGGATGGTACTTGGAGTAGCTAGTAATTATGGTACAGCTTGTAATTATGACGCGATAGAACAGTGACTTGATAGGGGATGTTTGGAGGTTAAATCAAGATTAATATTATACTAGCAAGTGGGCCCGCACAAGAACATACTGGTAAATTTCAATAATTTATGGAAATGTGCAGTTCATACCGGTAAGCGGGCTATTTGTTCAGTTGGTGAAAGCAATAAATTTATTTTTACCTAAGTATGGATTAATATTTTCACCATAATTGTTGTATTCTTTGCTTTATTATATAGCATAATTAATGGTAAGCAACAAACCCAATATCATTTTACTATTTTTTTTTTGTTTAGAAGTGATGGGAAAAAGACATTAAACTTTAGCATGTAGAAAAAAAAGCACAAGATACAGTCATGTGTTATTTATGAAAGAGGAGATTTTCATTTTTTTAATATTTTTGTTGTGCATTATAAAATAAGATTTGCAATAGTATTAATAGTTTAATTATTCTTTTGTATTATTTGTACTGGTAAGCAGATTCACGAAGAATGAGACCTGATGATATTTATGAAGAAGCTCTATTGTCACCAATTATGAATAATGGGACTCATGTTTTAAACTATATTGCAATAAAAAATAAAAATATTCCAAACAACAAATACGAAATATGAAAACTGTCACCAATTAAAATAAATAAGGACAAATTTTCTAAATCTTCCTAAAAAGTATATACTAAATCTCTCTATATGAAATATTTCAAAAATTATTTGTTTAATTTTCCACATTTATAGTGGTATTCAACTTCAGCTTACCACTAACAATTGGCACCAATCTTCTCATACAAAATTCTGCAAATTTAAATAATAAGATAACATAAATGAAAATTACAAAAAAAGAAATTTGAAATTATTTATAGAAACTTGAACATATTTAACCATCACTGCTTTCAATCAACAATAAATCAACCATTAATTATCAATAACTCATTAAAATTTCCGAAACATATAATTAATTACCATTCATAATTAGAGTTAATTATCACAATCATAGCTAGTTACCTAATTATCATGAAATTACATATAATTTGAAAATTCCCAAATAATTACAAGTGGAATCTAAATTATTAAGTGTTGATTCCAAATTTTTAGAAAAAGAACAAAAATGTCATGTAAAATGAACTTACTTACCACTGAAAATTCAAGAAATTAACTTACTTACCACTACAAACAAGAACTAAATATTTTTTTTGAAATATGGACCGAAGAAAAATCAGAAATTAACTTACTTACCACTGAAAAATGAATAACAACAAAAATTAAAAAATCTGAAAAAAAAATAAAATTGTAAATATTGCAGATCCAACAATAACCGATATTGCAGATCCAAAATTAATTTGTTTCTAAATTAAAATCAAGAAATTTAAAAACTGGTTACCATATTACAGGGGAAAAAAATAAAATTTGTTCCCAAATTACTGAAAATAAATCACGAGTCATAAATCACAAATACAACCTTGAAAATTACTGAAAATCACCACATAAAATGGAGGTATCAGCAAAAAAATCATAATAAATAACCAAAAAACCAGCAAAAATAATAAAGACAAAATTAGAAACAAATTAGGAAGAAAGTAGAAAAATCATGCACAACACAGAAAAAATATCCATATCTTCGTATTTATTCAAAAAGGTGGCTTCACACCGTGCAGCGTAAGTAGGAAGCTGATCCGGTAGATTTTGTGAACGAGGTTGTAGGAGAGAGGAAATATCGCTGCATCTGGTTGCCACCACCAGAAATTCGGCAGTTGTAAGCCGCTGCTACGAAAATCGTGTGTTTTGGGGAGGATTCGATTTTGTTTTGTTGAAGTAAAAATGAAATGATGAGAGAGAAAGAAAGATAGAGGAGAGAGGTGATATATGGGCCTAGTATAATTTTGAAAAAAATCGAAAAAATTTGGGCGGGCTTTTCGATTCCTGGTGAAATTTCAATTTGAATTGTTTTGAAAAAAAAAAAAATGAGTGCATATAATTGATTACCAGTATAGATTGGACATGAAGCCATCATTATCTTTTACTGTCACAGGAATTTGTCAAAACCGTACTGGTAAGCGAGTGTAAAAATAAAAATATCTAGAAACCACCCAAATAAAAACCATTCCGATTTTGCCTACGTGGGATGACAAAATCAAGGATGTGGTGGTTGTTGTGGGGGGGGGGGTTAAGGATTTATATTGAGTCATTTTACATTATTTTTATGTTATATATATATATATATATATATATATATATATATATATATATATATATATATATATATCAGTGTTTTAAATAGCGGCGCAATTGCGGAAATTACCCATAAACGCAACACGCGATGAAATTATAGCAACAATAGCGTTTTCGCCGCTACATGCGCTATTGCGGTTGAAAGTGCGGAAAAACCCGGCGCTATAGCGCTATTTGGATAGTATGTTTTTTTATTTAGACCCGAAATTCATTAACCCGAACCCAATCCAATAAGTAATTAAATCCAAACCCAATAAGTAAATAAACCCAAACCCAAAAAAAATAAAACACATTTCTTTCTCCATAGACAAACGAAGGCAAAAAAAATGATAAAGACAAAAAAAAAGATAAACCCAAACCCTACCTTTCTAAAATGATGAAGTTGATCCATCATGTTCATCCGAAGATTATGAAATAATGAATGCTAATTTTTCTTCATCCGAAGAGTAAATAATTAGTTTAAGTATTAATGTTTATTTTGGATAATTAAGTATTTATGTGTTTATTTTAGATAATTAAGTTTTCATATGTTTATTTTATGTCGCATGTTTAAATGTGGACAATGAATTTTGTGTGGTGCATGTTTAATTATGGATTATTATAATATCTTTATTTATGGTGGTTATTATTTTTATTTTTATATTGAAAATTTTGTTATAATTATACAAAATGACATTTCCCCGCTATGAGGTCGTAGCGGCGCAATAGCGCCCGCTACCGCGATCCGCTATAAAAAAATCTTAAACGCTATGGACCGCTATATCGCAATTTAAACCATTGATATATATATATATATATATATATATATATATATATATATATATATATATATATATATATATATATATATATATATTAGGTTCAAGATGAATATGTTTGAGAGAAAAACTAATAATTCTTTAACAAAAACTAATAAAAATAAATAAAATTTAGTATATAATAGTCATTTTATATTTTGAATATATTAATTAATAATAATGTAATAATTATATATGTTATTTGACTGTGATGAAATATTAACGAGAGTATTCATTGATATATATATGTGGTTTTGTAGGGGTCTCCATGATATTTGAGTGCTTTTGTATGGATATGGGTGATATTTTACTTTTTGTAGGGGTATAGATGAAATTATGAGATTTTGCAGGGGTACATATGAAATTTGACCTAAATTATATGTTAAAAATAGTATCCATATAAAGATGCTTTTATTGGAAGTAGGAATTCATATTTAGTACATATATGAAATAATATCAAGCCCTTAAGCAACATCTATCATGTTAGGGCCCACGGGCTTGTTCCATAAAAAAAAGGAGCTGATACTGCACGATGGCTATTGTAGAGACGGTTTATAAAAACTCAAAAAAAAAAATATAAATTGAAAACAAACAGTATATAAATAAATCATTTGGTAAAACAATATATATTTAAAAAAATGAAAACAGTATATAAAAACATACGAACTGAAAACAAACAGTATATAAAAATTCATTCAATAAAATATTATATATTTAAAAAAATCAAAACAGCATATAAAACGCGAGAAAATAATATATAATTTCAATCCGTCGCTACAGGGTCAGTACAGTATCCGCGTTGTGATTTCCCATTTCCCCAAAAGAAAAAACACCTTCGTGTTGAAGCTCAATTCAATACTCGGGGTATAAATTTTTTTGAGCAAACATAGATGGTACTATCAATTTCTATGAAAATTTTACCATTTTTTGATAAATAAAAAATAATCAAAGTCCAATTTCATTATTTTTCTTTAAGTCCCCAAAGTAATGCTTTGGCACATTTCTCCTCCTCGAGCTTGAGTGCTTATGTGTTTATTAAATTTGACATGTAAGCTATGATGTGTTAATTTAAAAAAAAATGGTATGTCACACCAAAAATATTTAATTGTGAAATTCCATTATTTAAACATTCATGAGTTTTATAAAGAAACAATTTTTTTTATTAATGTTGTAATAACATGGATAACTTCTTTATTTTATACATTTTTAAGATAAATAACTAAAACTCTTTTACCCGGATGGAATGAACTATGTTCTAAAGCGTATTCCGTCTTATACATGAATTACATATGGAATCGCCCCAAAATAATCCAGGTTACGTCACTTCTTAGCTCACGAGCATGTAAGAGACTGATGATATTCCTCTTCAACAACCCAACTCAAAATATAGTTTTATTTACATAAAATACAATATTTATATATGTAACACCCCGGAACGAAAATGAGAGGAAAGAGTTTAGTTTTACCTTGTGTGTTTGATAGAATGCGTAGTAACTTAAATAAACTAGTGCATTAATTACTAACACTAACTAAGTTTAATATTTTTTCAGAACCATATGGTGTGCCCTCAAGGTTGAGATGTGTCAGTTAATATGCTAGACTTTTACATATGGTATAAGAGCAGTTCGATATGATGGTACTATCGTGCGGCCGAAGGCATACGGATCAGTGTTATCAAAACCGGCCCGGTTCATTGATTGAACTGGAAAAATTTGGACCCAGTGAGATTTTCGGTTCGGTCTGTCAATTGGATCGGATATGCATGAAAACCGGATTTTTTAGTTGAACCGGGAGATTTTATGAAAATCCGGAAATTGAATCGGCTGTTGAACGCGATTTTTTGCTGGAACAAGTTTTTTTTAATTTTCTTCTTGCTGTATTTTCCTCTCTCATTCTTTCCTTTCTTCTCATGCATACAAAGTTATATTATTTATTTATAAATTATATTCTAGAAAATCAGCAATTGAATCGGTTCACTCACTGGGTCGACCGGTGAACCGGTGACCATAGACTCCTTCGAGTCAACGTCCAGTCCGGTTCTTATAATATTGATACGGATATGTATTGGTTGAAAGAGTCCTAAAGTATTATCATATGGCGCGAAGGTGGGAATTGATATTGCAAGACAATCAATTGATGTGTACATGCATCATTTATAATCTTTTTTATCTTGTAATAAATGCACTGTGTAAAATTTCAGCATCCAATGCTTTATTCTTTCACCAATTTATACATCACATGTATAACTGTTTCTAAGGTATTTTCTTCCCGTCCGAATAGAGTCCATTGTGTGACCGTGTATGTTTCATTTAACGCTGGGAACGATCTTCTAAAGATGGTAAGTCATGAGTAACCTCTAGTCTGATGTCATGACTACCCATGTTAAATGAAATGATCAGCGATCATAAACCTATCCGATGTTTGTTTATTCCTTTTGTTCTACGATATATGTCTTGATCACAAGGCACGGTAATATGTCATCCTTGAGTTTGATCAAAGTCTCTTTTCTGATCGAGAATTAGACTGAATAAATACAAAATGATATTAACAACACATGTTAATCCATTTTGAGCGTGGCCATGCATTTTCTTCAGTCCTAATTCATCAGGGGGCCCAGAGATATCTCCCTCTTAACGAGAGGAACAAATCCCATCTTGGTCACTCACATTCCTTGTCATGATTCAGTGCATACCTAATGATGAAACTAATGATCATCCCGTTACGAATGACGTAAGATCATATTAAAGTATGCAGTTCCTCATACCGAAATCCATGCTGACCTCAGGTCGTAGGAACAAGCACACTATTCATATGAGAATCACTAATGACATATACCATGCATATTCCCATAGTGTGGTCAGTCTAGTACATGTTCTCTAACATGCACCAATATTCCAGACTTGACATCTCTACGTCCATAATTAGCAGAACATGATCATCCAGTCTGCGAATATACTAGTGTGGATATGTAGCTTCTTACTTCAAGTATGCTTATCTCTATAGACATCCTACATATCACTAGAGACGGTTTAGAATGTCATTCGTTGGTTCATAGTTCTACTGTCAGTATCACGTATTCTGACGACGTGAACCCGAAGTGTCATTCATGGTCGATCTAATATATGTAAACATATTAGTCACCCATACACTCATTCATATATGAACTAAATAAACATGTTTCTCATAATGTAATATCTAGTCCAACACTTTGGCCTAGGGCATAATTCCTTCAGTCTCCCACTTGCACTAGGCCAATCTTAAGCATTCAATGCTCATTAGGCAACAAGACCTTCATGTTCTACTAGCGGGAAATATATGCCTATCAGATTATAGAAATTTACATTGCAAACTTGCAACGACTACTGTTGATCTCTATTATTAGTCGAGAACTTCTAAAACAGGCGCATGTATCCTTGTTGCTCTATTCTGAGCGACTCTTTGTTCATAACATAGATTATCAGGCCTTAAGAACAATCGGGACTACTCTTAGTTCCAATATCAAGTTTTGATCCAAGCATACCTATTGTTTCCTTCTAAAGCAACAATATGGGGTCTTGTTTCAGTTACAGTACCTTATTTGGAACTCTTTCCAAATTACTGTATTCGAAATAAACGAATTGTGATAATGATCCATGTTAGGAAAGTGTAATATCTTACCACTACCTAGGGCCTCATAGATCTGGATATCTTAGTTCTTCATAAGAACTTAGATATTTATTACAGTCATCAAATGGCTATCATTTGCTCTCTTATGCTCTAAGCATATTGCACAGTACATTGTATGGCTTAAAAAATCTTATTTATCCCGTTATTAAGAACTGTTTCTTGTACATTGAACCTTTCAATAAACGGATGATATGTCTTCCTTATATGAATGTTATAGGCAAGAATTCTTTCTTGCATAATGAACTCCTTCAATATATTGTTGAAAGCATAGAATCCAATTCATGTGCCTTTCATTGTTCATATTAGTGCAAAAAACAAGAACTCTTTCTTGCATATTGAATATATATGATCGAAGGTACATAATCTAATTCTTATATCCTTCTATTATTCAAATGAATGCCATAAGCAAGAACTCTTTCTTGCATATTGAACACTTCAATATATGGCTGAAGGCATAGAATCTCATTCGTATGTCTTATTTCTTGTGTATTGAATTCTTTCAATATTTTACCAATGGACTTTATCTTACATCCATAGGTCTACATAGACTTCAACTCCCAACTATTAGGATGGTGTTGGTTCTTTGTTGTAACACTAGAAGACTGTCATACTCCCACTAAATTTCTTGAAACTGATGTGGTCTTATATATTTCAATGAAGCTAAATTCTTCAATTTACTTTGTCAAATAGATTCATCCTAAAATACTTGTTTTTATCCATTTATAGATTTGAAGCAAGTAACCTCTCTAGAATTCTTGGCATCATAAAACTCTTGCCATGTATCGAAGATACATCCACAGCAAAGTTCCTGTAAAGGAATGCGAGTTTTATATCTTTGTTCCATCATTCACAATTGCATTGTGCTATGGAAGTTAGAATTCATAATAGCAAAAATTGAGAAAATCTTTTACTATAGCCCATACTATAGCAACTTTCTTTTGCTCTATATAGGTTAACCATGCAATGGTCATCAAGCCATTGGATACTCCAACCAAGTTCAAAACTTGACTAGGTTCCATCTTGGTTCTTATGGTCCAACCATTGATTCTTCACAGTCTCCTCAGTAGAAAATTGACTCATCATCTATGAGCATCTTTTATTAGAGATCATATCTCTCAGCATAATATCTACCATGTATGTGAGGAGGACCTTATGTTTCAAGTATAGCCTTATCAACTACTTGATAGCCATGTTAATTGTTCAACACTAGTATGTGGACCTTGAACCTTTCGAGATGTATTACACTCCTACTACTTCTTTAGGAGATAAGATCTCTTTTAAAGAAGTCTGAATTATGAGTAGCAAACAATTTGACTTCATAATGGATGTAAAACAATATCGAGTTGATATTCCAGAAAGATTGTTGTGTTGACACTGTCAAACCTTTTTGACACGAGTCGTAGTTCAACCTTTAAAGACAATTTGGGACTATCCCAAATCCATATCACATATGGTGTCCATTTGAACCATATGATATTCAGTGTTTAGTATATTTCAAGAGTATAAACCTATAAGAATCTCGGAGGCATAGACTGAATCTTATCCAATAAGTTTCATCTTCTTCTTTATGTGCATATCATGAGATTCTACATATTGAATTAATTGTGAAACCCTTTTTACAATTTCTAAGATAATTGTCAAACTATTGAATCAAATACTTGTCACATCGATCTGATCGAAGTGCTCTTATTATCTTGTCAAATCGATATCGAATTTCATTCTTAAATGCTTTGAACATTTCAAATATTTTGTGCTTCATTAAGTAAAAACACTTTAATATGAAATTCTAATATTCCTTATTTCTAGCAGCCTTGACCTAACCCATCAACTTCGTGATGGTTGCCCATTCTTGTCATCCTGTTCGATAAAAAAAATTCGCACGTCTCAATTGATCCTAGATCTAGTGAGTCAAACTTTCCACATAGGGTGGAGTTTTAGAAATACGATTCTTATTTGGTGACTTAGATGACATTGCTAGAAGTATGAAATCAGTGGACTTATTATTTAGCATATAAAGGTTATTATCTAAGTGAACATTTCAAATAGACAATTCTAGGAAAATTTTATTATTCCAAATAATAAATTTTACAACCATTTTAACGCCAATGTCGAAATAACATTTATTTCATTACAAGTCCACAATGGTTAAGTCAATAAAATCCTAGAGCTAATGTAGCAACTCTTGCTTCATTCCCCACTTGTAGATTGACTTCTCTTCTAACTAATCTTCTACTTCTGAGTTATATCCTGCACATTCAAAATGTGAGAATTACAATGGATATCCAATATCCAAGTAGAGATTCAGGAAGAGGAATACCTGAAATGGCAGCGATTGATTCTTCTTTTTGACATATCTTACATCCTGCTCTCCAGTGATTACGCATAAAACATGCAATCACTTCTTTCGATTCCTCGGGTTTAGGCAACTCCTTGCCTTTACTCTTGATTCAGCTCTACCATGCGGCTTGACTATTCAACTCCATTTCCCTTTCAATCCTGAGGGCATCAATGATAACTTTTGCCTCTATGTCCTTCTTTGCCTGTTTAAGCATCTTATGCAATTCCATGATCGTCATCTCCATCCGACGCTTATGATATTCAGTAATGAACAAATCAAAGCTTGGAGGAAGCGATCCAAGAATCAAGTCAATCGCGAATTCCCTTGGAATAGGCGAACCAAGTCTCTCTAAGTAATCAATGTGACTTCTCATCTTGAACACATGAGTATCCACAGAGGAGTCATGAGCCATCTTGCTCGTGATTAATAACTTGATGACCTTGTAGCGCTGAATATTAGCCTGCTTTCGGTATATTTCCTTAAGCGGCTTGATCATATCATAGGCATCCATAAAACCTATCTGCTTCCGAAGCTTACATACTTTGATTCATATTAGTAGTATCAAAAGAAAGAAAAATAATGATAATGATAATAACAATAAGAATAAGAATATAAAATACAATAAAAGAAATTTTTCTTACTCGGTTCTTTCTCTAACTCGTTCTTGTTAATGTGCTTTAAATCCAGTGGATGATATCATTATCGGTTATCAATTTTTTCATTATGGTGATAAACAAGTCGACATTATTATTTTCTCTTTGCTTTTAAGACGGCTTAATAAACCTCCACAAGATTCTAGGGCGTACATAGAGACATACCAAATGTCCTTTACTACCACATAAATTTTTTAGACCATTTTGAGCGTTCTTTCCGCTTTCTTGTGTGTTTTTCTTAATATAATCATCACAGTCACAAGTATAATTTCGACCTTGACCTCTTACACGTCAGCATCCATATTATAATCATGACTTGTATATGTGGTATTCACTTCTGGGAATGATGCGGAACCAGTTGTATGGAATTTGTGATTTTTCATTTTAATGAAAATTCATTATTTTGCTTATATACAAGAAACAATAATTTACAATTTTAAAGCATTATCTATTATATACAGGCAACAAAATGGTAACTCTTCTGGAGTCTTAAATTACATTTATAATACATGGTACTATATTAATACATGTCTTTCAAATTCTAATTATTATTTTAGTTGTTCAATGTCTGCTGGACGTATGACAGACATTTTCGATTCCACAAATAAATAAAATAAATTGAATAACTATATGGTCAAGGAAGTCCGCCTAAAAGTCTTATGTAATATTTAAGAGCTTACTGAAATGGTTTTCAATTATAAATATAATTAACCATATTTTTTTTTCTTTTAAAGAGACTTTATAGAATTCGACAAATTTTTTTTTTGGGTGTACAACATGTACTTAACCAATGCTCTTTTATACAACATCAAAAATACATATTTTGTAATCAGTTACAAATGATATCTTGTTGTATCTTCTCATTGTCTTATGTGATTTTGTTGTAATGACTTCTGGCATTGGTCTCATTTATGTCATTATTTTGCAACATTCACTTCTGGGAATTGAATACAAATTTTAATCAAGTTTCATAATTTCTTCCTATACAACTCATTAGTTTGCTTATTCCCAATAAGATATGATATTGGTTTTCAATATATCTTACAACTCTCTTCATCTTGTTGCTGCTTCAAGAGCAAGATAAAAGATAAGGAATATCTTTATTTAATATATATATTCTTCATCTTTTCTCGAATTATTATTTGAGAGTTGATCTTCGAGATTTAGACAATATTTCTGATTTATATTCTAGCAACTCCTGGTGCTATATTTTTCAACTTTTGGTGCATAAAATAAATTTTGCAGCTTGTGTGCAAAGAAAAAAAACTATTGCAACTACATGTGTGATAAGTCATTAATTATACACATTTTATACCCTATACATATATGATATTGCACAATTATATGTGTTAATATTCTATTTATATGGATAATAACCACAACTTGAATGTTGATACTGCTAATGACATATTTATGTGAATTCAGGTGCAATTTTGATGGAACATAGCTTGGAGATAATATGTTGGAGCACAAGATGGAGATAATAATCAAGACTTGGACCTGCCGACACAGGCTTAGTATTTCAGCCATAACTCACAATCTGGGCCTTCTCTATATGCATACTATATACTGTTGGAAAGAAGAGAACAAGGCCCAGATTTCATTCCATATCACCAGAGCCCAATTCAGAGATATACGTGTCCCCAATTGACCATCTTCTGGACAGATCTATCATGCACTTTGCATTCACTCTTCATGTTTTTGCCATGCTCATTCACACTCTTTGCATGGGGCTTCATTCATCCCTCATGATCACCTTTTGAGAGGGTTATAACCAGGTGCAAGGCATCTATTCGAATCACTTTTGAACTTCATCATTCTCTCTCTTGGAGTTGGGCAAGTCAAGCAAGCTTCATTCTTCCATCCGCGCTTCATTAATGGGTTCTATCATTATTTTATTTTCTTTATTTTCCATGTATTTCGAGTAAGCCCTTCGAGGCATAGTTAGTGTTTATGTTTTTGTGTTGTAACTTTTGAGACCATTAATAATGAATTTCATTTGAACGATTATTATTATGTTTTCACTTACTTATTATCTTTCATGCTCAATGAATTATTTTAAGATTATTTCGGTCAATTCTATGTTCAATAGTAATTAACAAGGGCTACAAAATTCCTTTGGTTGCTTTGTTTAATAGCTTCCATTAGAATTTGAATAATAACCAAGTGCAAATAACTCATAACGAACTAAACAGTTCTGAACAAGCTCATTGTTTAGGAGGTTTTGATTTGTTTAAATGACCAATGGTTCCTATTGAATTGGTCATGATATTCAAGTAGGTTAGTATTTTTATTTACGAGCTCATCTAAACTATAATCCTATCTTTTTGTTTGAGTTATTTATCGGTTAGAGCTCATCTTACTGCACTTAAGATATTAATTTCAAATTCATTATTATAATCAAGGATAAAGTTACACACAAATTCACTACACGAAACTATGCCTCATTTCACAAAACCACCACATCTTTTAGTATTTACTTTAAGTTTTCTCTTTACTTGTTACTTTCATTTTGTTGCAATCAGCCAATCAACAACCCCCCCAATTGTGTGTCTTGTTTTAGGTCTTGTGTTTGGTTTTATTTACGGTATTGGTTTCTCCTTACTTTAGTTTTCTATTTTTATTAGAGTTCATTTTCATTAGAGAAGTAATTTTTTTACCTGGTTTAGTCTAAATAGCTCTCTGTGGTTCAACCCCTACTTCCACTATCTACTTTATTGTAGTTAAGTCTAGGGTTACAAATTTGTTTTGGTAAGCGTAAAACGACTGCAAAAATACCTCTTACCAAAATGGCGCCGTTGCCGGGGAGCTAGCAACGCGAATATTCTAGGTCAATCTTCACACTTCTCTTGTGTAGTACGGTAGTCTGCATTTGTGTCAGAGTAAACCAAATTCGTTTTACTTTTTGTCAGTCACATTTTTTTTTTACTTTTTATCAGAGTCACACTTTCGTTACCTTTGTTATCTTTTTCACTTTTTGTCAGAGTCAGTCATACTATTTATTTTCACTTTGAGTCTGCATTACTTGCATTCACTAATTCTCTCTCTTACACTTGATTCCGGTTCATGAAAGCTACTCGTAGTTATAATCTTCCACTTGCACCATTGGATCCGGAGATTGAGAGAACACACCTGGAGCGAAGAAGAGCTCCGGAAACACCGAAAGCAGCCGAAGAAACTGAAAAGGTGGAGAACTTGGACAGCGAAAGCGAGCCTCCTACTCCACCAGCTCCTCCTCACGCTACAAGAGGTAATACTACAGTCATGGCTAATTTTGAGGATATGACACTTAGGGACTTGTCTACCTTTGATTTTGCTACCAACCAGTATGGTATTGTATTACCACCGGTCCCAAATTTTAAGATCCATACGGGTCTTCTTCAATTATTACCGACTTTCAATGGGAGTGCCGGAGAGGATCCGCACTCTCACATGCGGGAGTTCAACCATATCACCGCGACAATGATGCCGGCGGAGATCGAAGATGAAGGTCTTTACAAGCTGTGACTGTTTTCATACAGTCTTCGAGGACCAGCAAAGGACTGGTACTACCATCTAGCACCTTTTCCAACAACTTGGGTAGAACTTCAAAAGTTGTTTCTAGACAAGTATTTTCCTGTCTCTCTTACCGCTTCTATTAGGAAGCAGATTTGTAGTATTCAACAAGAAGTAGGGGAAACCCTCTACGAGTACTATGATCGCTTCCAGAAGTTGTGTGCAAAATGTCCCAACCATCAAGTCCCAGAGAATCTCTTGATTCAACACTTGTATGATGCGATGCTTCAAGAGATTAGGGATAATGTAGATTCTGCTAGTGGGGGTGCTTTCATAGATAAAACCGTTAGGCAAGCACGAACCTTGATAGAAACCATGGCAAAAAATGCCCAATCTAGTAGAACCAGATCTCGACTTAGGGGAGTTAGTGAGATTAGAGACTGTGATTTGGAGAAGCGAGTGAATGGTATGGACGCCAAATTAGATAGCTTGGCTAATATGATGGCGTCATTCATGGGAACCAAAATGGAAGTAAAAGCATGCGGTGCCTGCACTCAGACAGGACACACCACTGATGCGTGCCCAACACTCCATGATGAGGAGAAAGTCACGACCACAGCTTGCGGCATCTTCAAGCTAAACCAACACGAAAATTCAAATGGGGGTCAAAACCGTAATTATGATCCCTATTCCAAAACGTACAACCCTGGATGGCGTGATCACCCAAACTTCAGATGGTGTGACCTAGGAAACCAACAAAAACCTCCTCAAATCCATAATCAAAATTCTTCTTCTTCTTCACCTGCAATTGACTCTGCTTTGAAAAGTCTTTCTGACATTGTGACCTCCTTGGCCACATCAACTACTTCTTTTCAGAAGGATACAAAAAGTGCCCTAACACATCTGGGCACCCAAATTGCTCAAATATCCTCTGAATTAAACCAATTAAAAACTCAGTGGTCCTCACAACTTCCCTCCCAATCTCTAAACCCCTGTGAGAATGCATGTGCTATCACCTTAAGAAGTGGTAAAGAGATAGAAGGGAGTAAAGGAAACATGCAAGGTGAATGAGAGATTGAAGTAATTAAGCCGGAATCCGAGAAGATGAAAGAAAAGTCCTAGGAAATACCACCTTATAAACCTAGAGCCCCTTTTCCTAGCCGTCTAGCGGTTAACACCAAAAAGGATGAGGCAAGAGAGAGATATCCTAGAGGTTTTCAAGAAAGTGGAAATGAACATTCCACTACTCGATTCCATTCGTCGATTCCCTCGCTATGCGAAATTTCTCAAGGACTTGTGTACGAATAAGAGAAAGCTAAATGGTCATGAGAGAGTAACAATGAGTGAGAATGTCTCTGCGGTTATTCGCAAGAAGCTTCCAGAGAAGCAAAAAGACCCTGGCATGTTTGCCATTCCTTGCAGCACTGGGCACCATGAATTTGCTCGGTGCATACTTGATCTCGGGGCATCTATCAATGTCATGCCCTTTTCTATCTATTCTTCCCTCGGTTTAGGACCTTTGAAAAAGACCGGGGTGATCCTTCAACTAGCCGATCGTTCTACTGCTGTGCCAGAGGGAGTTATAGAGGATGTCCTTGTTAAGGTCAACGACCTTATTTTCCCTGCAGATTTCTATATTCTGCGTATGGATTAGTCTTATAGCTCACCGAGTTCGACTCCCATTCTTCTGGGAAGACCCTTCCTTAAAACTGCCCGAACCAAGATTGATGTGCACAATGACACTCTTTCTATGGAATTTGACGGAGAGAACATCTCTTTCAACATCTTTGATGCTATCAAGCACCCTTCTGACGGGAATGTCTCTGCTATTTGCACCATCGACCCAGTTGATGGGTGTGTCGACAACTTCTCCTCTTTTGAGTTCTTAGATCTGCTCGAGACCATTCTTGATCTCTCTCCAGATGAGCAGGACCTTCTTTAAAGTCTATCTGCCTTGGCCATTGGAGAGGCTTCTTCTTCTTTGTCTTCTCCTCCCTTGATAGACTTGAAACCCTCTCTTGAGCCCACCAAACCTTCCATTGTGAATCCCCCCCTCTCTTGACTTAAAACCTCTACCAGCTCATCTCAAGTACGCATACTTGGGTAAAGGAGACACTCTTCCAGTGATCATCTCTAGTAGCCTCACTGCTACTCAGGAAGAGAAATTAGTTAATGTTTTGAGACACCACAAGACTGCTATTGGATGGACTCTGGTTGATATTAAGGGAATCAGCCCCTCTACATGTATGCATCGGATATTGTTGGAGGATGGATCTAAACCATCCCATGAGCCTCAGCGTAGGCTAAATCCTCCAATGATGGAAGTGGTCAAGAAGGAAATCATCAAACTCCTTGATGCAGGAATCATATACCCTATCTCTGATTCACAATGGGTGTCACCAATCCATGTGGTGCCCAAGAAAACTGGTATCACGATAATTGAGAATCAGGATGGTGAAAAGTTCCTACGAGAGCACAAAATGGATGGCGAGTATGCATTGATTATCGCAAATTAAACACTGCCACCCGGAAAAACCATTTCCCCCTTCCTTTCATTGACCAGATGCTCGAGCGCCTTGCTGGGCGCCACCATTACTGCTTCTTAGATGGCTTCTCTGGTTACTTTCAAATAGCCATCGCCCCCGAGGATCAAGAAAAGACCACCTTCACGTGCCCTTTTGGCACCTTTGCCTATAGGCGTATGCCCTTTGGGTTGTGTAACGCACCCGGTACATTTCAGAGATGTATGATGTCCATCTTCTCTGATTATGTCACACGAATTAGTGAGGTTTTCATGGATGATTTCACCGTCTATGGTGACTCATTCGATGACTGTTTGGGAAACCTAAAGACGATTCTTCAAAGGTGCGTGGAGACTGACCTGGTGCTGAATTATGAGAAATGTCATTTCATGGTGGATCAGGGCATAGTCTTAGGCCATGTGGTTTCCTCTCAGGGACTTGAAGTGGATAAAATAAAGATCGATGTCATTAGATCCCTTCCGTACCCAACCAGTGTGAAGGACATTCGATAATTTCTTGGTCATGCCGGATTTTATAGGCGTTTCATCAACGATTTCTCAAAAATCGTTCAACCTCTCTGTCTTCTTCTCCAAAAAGAGACTTCTTTTTAGATTAATGAGAAGTGCAAAGCGGCATTTGACCTTCTCAAGGAGAAATTATGTTCTACCCCCATCATTAAAGCTCCCGACTGGAATCTGCCTTTCGAGATCATGTGCGATGCGAGTGATAGGGCAGTTGGAGCTGTCCTTGGGCAGCGGGATGGGCGAGAAGCCCATGTTATCTCTTATGCCTCCAGGACCTTAGACGATGCTAAGTGCAACTATACAACTACAAGAAAAAGAGCTGCTGACCATTGTTTTTGCACTGGAGAAATTTAGGTCCTATCTCTTAGGGGTTAAGGTGATTATATACTCTGACCACGCCGCGTTGAGGCATCTTTTCAAGAAGAAGGAATCCAAGCCGAGACTTGTTCGTTGGATATTGTTGCTCCAGGAGTTCGATTTGGAGATTAGAGACAAACGAGGATCAGAGAATCTAGTTGCAGATCACCTTAGCCGCCTTCCTATGAGTATTGAGGAGGGTACCCCAATATCGGAATTCTTTCCTAAGGAATATCTCTATGCCGTGCAAAGCTATACACCATGGTATGCTAATATAGTGAATTACCTGGTGGATAAAGACCTACCAGAGGATCTTACACGTGCACAGGCCGATCGAATCCGATATGATTCTCGATTTTATATGAGTCTTACCTCTTTCGGATTTGCGCGGATCAAATTTTTCGGAGAAGTATACCAGATAATGAGGTTAGATCCGTGCTTGAGTTTTGTCACTCTGTGGAGTGTGGAGGACACTTTGGCGCCAAGCGGACATCTCATAAGGTCCTTGAGTGTGATTTCTTCTGGCCCACTCTAGATAAGGATGCTTACTTCTTCGTAAAGTCATGTGAGCGATGCCAGAGAACGAGAGGACTAACCAAGAGAGACGAAATGCAGATGAAGTATATTCTTGCATGTGAGGTTTTTGAAGTGTGAGGTATCGACTTTATGGGACCTTTCCCTCCTTCATATGGCTTTGAGTATATCCTCCTAGCAGTTGATTATGTCTCCAAGTGGGTTGAGGCCAAGGCCACAAAACGGGCAGATGCAAAAACAGTTGTGGATTTTGTCAAGGACCAGATCCTTAGTAGGTTTGGGGTCCCGAGAGTCATCATCAGTGATAGAGGAACCCATTTCTGCAACCGGAGTTTCGAGGCATTAATGAAGCAATCCCATGTCACACATAAAACCTCGACGGCTTACCACATTCAAACCAATGGCCAAGCAGAGCTTTCGAATAGGGAGATCAAAGGCGTTTTGGAGAAAGTGGTGAACCCCACCAGGAAAGACTGGAGTCTTCGGCTAAATGACGCACTCTGGTCTTACAAGATTTAGCCGCACTCTGGTCTTACAGGACTGCGTTCAAGTCCCCTGTAGGGATGTCCCCTTATCGGCTAGTCTATGGAAAGACTTGTCATCTTCCGGTTGAACTCGAGCACAAATCCTATTGGGCCATCAAGAAGTGCCATCTAGATTACCCAAACGATGCACTAAACCGGAAGTTGCAAATCCAAGAGTTAGAGGAGATCCGAAATGACGTGTATGAGAACTCCCGAATCTTCAAGGAGAAGACCAAGGTGTATCATGACAGGAAGCTTGCCCACAAGGATTTTAAAGTGGGTGACATGGTGTTGCTGTTTAACTCAAGACTCAAATTACACCCGGGCAAGCTACAAAGTAGGTGGATAGGGCCCTTTCTTGTGACCAAATTGTTCGATTATGGTGCAGCAGAAATTCAGGGTCTGGATTCAGGGAAAGTCTTCAAGGTCAACGGGCACCGGCTGAAGCGGTTTCATGAGAGTTTCGATGCGAGCTGGATTGACATTCACGAGCTTGGAGAGCCAGCATCCATTGCTTGAGGAGATGAAAACGTCGGGCCAACGACATTAAAAAGAGGCGCTACTGGGAGGCAACCTGCGAATAAAGGTTGTGTTTTTCTTTGTTTATTTTCTTTTTCTTGCATTGCATCACCACTTTGTGCTTAGCTTTACTCGGGGACGAGTAAAAGTCTAAGTGTGGGGTGGAGTCTTTATATATATATATATATATATATATATATATATATATATATATATATATATATATATATATATATATATATAAATAAAATAATACAGACCCATTTTTAAGCCTCAAATTAAAAAAAAATGCCCAATTAAAAATCAAAAGGATTGAGAGAGAACTGTAAACTGTATTGAATAATGTGGGGGAACTTGTTTGGACTCAAAAGGATCATATAGACCAGTTCAAGAAGAATTGCGGTCGTTGGTTTAGGGATCTTTTGTCATTGGTGAACTCGATTTATTGTTTGAGTGCCAATAATTTAGGGATTTGCGCGAGAAATTATGTGAGGACTTACCATTGGACCGTGACCCGGAACTCAAGTTGTTTATAGTATAATATCCATAATAACCCACTATATCATCTCGTATATATATAAATAATATCCAAGTCTATTAGCTTCTAAAGTCACTTTGTTGCTTGGTTTTGGAGAAGGAGGGTTAGGCATTATATAAGAAGATAGGGGACGGGAAGTAGAGGTTAGTGTCAGAAGTTGAGGGCTTATGTGTAGTAGATGAGCTTTGTGCACCGAGTGTATTCGTGAGGAGATGCACCTTAGAGACAAATTTATGAGAGTAGATTCTCGGGTAAACTCTATTTTTGACACAAAGGCAAGTTAGGCCCCTATAATCCTAATAGATTTGAGTCACAATCTTAAAAAAAAAAAAAAAAAAAAAAAAAACAAAACAAAATAAATAAATAAAAAAAAAGATTGCATGACTCAAACTTGTTCCCCTTGTACATGGCCTAAACCTTAGTTTACCCGATTTGTGAGAAAGAGTGGATCCCAATCATACATCTCAGGCCAGCAGTTAGGTTGACACATTTTGGGCCAGATGACTGAAGGTGCTAGGTGGTATGCACATTAGGAGGTTCATTATTCCAAGAAGATAGAGGTATAGGCGATATCTTTTCGGAGAGTAGAGGCATGAGTTTAGAAAACCAAGTGACAATTTGACCGAAAGTGGCGAAGTAGACAAGCAAACCAATTACGTAGTATATATATATGTATTATCCACCAAATTCCATTATATTTCACCAAACATAACTTGAGAATTCCCCTCACGACCAAGGTAGGAAATCATGATTCATTTGAATTGGGAGTTATTATGTGGGACACTCCACATATTCCATATTCATATTCCACTATACAAAAAGAGAGTGGGTGCGAGTTTCACCAAAGTGCATGGAATCTTACACAAGGGACCAAAGATCATTATTGGATGGTATATAAGTGAAGAGCGAGTCAAAAACATGGGACCCATCTTACCAATACAAGTTACAGTGTTTGCTCGAGGACGATCAAATGTTTAAGTGTGGGGTGATTTGATAAGTCATTAATTATACACATTTTATACCCTATACATATATGATATTGTACCATTATATGTGTTAATATTCTATGTATATGGATAATAATCACAAATTAAATGTTGATACTGCTAATGACATATTTATGTGAATTCAGGTGCAATTTTGATGGAGCATAGCTTGGCGAAAATATGTTGGAGCACAAGATGGAGATAATAATCAAGACTCGGACCTGCCGACACAGGCTTAGTATTTCGGCCATAACTCACAATCCGGGCCTTCTCTATATGCATACTATATACTGTTGGAAAGAAGAGAACAAGGCCCAGATTTCATTCCATATCACCAGAGCCCAATTCAGAGATATACGTGTCCCAAATTGACCATCTTCTGGACAGATCTATCATGCACTTTGCATTCACTCTTCATGTTTTTGCCATGCTCATTCACACTCTTTGCATGGGGCTTCATTCATCCCTCATGATCACCTTTTGAGAGGGTTATAACCAGGTGCAAGGCATCTATTCGAATCACTTTTGAACTTCATCATTCTCTCTCTTGGAGTTGGGCAAGTCAAGCAAGCTTCATTCTTCCATCCGCGCTTCATTAATGGGTTCTATCATTATTTTATTTTCTTTATTTTCCATGTATTTCGAGTAAGCCCTTCGAGGCATGGTTAGTGTTTATGTTTTTGTGTTGTAACTTTTGAGACCATTAATAATGAATTTCATTTGAACGGTTATTATTCTGTTTTCACTTACTTATTATCTTTCATGCTCAATGAATTGTTTTAAGATTATTTCGGTCAATTCTATGTTCAATAGTAATTAACAAGGGCTACAAAATTCCTTTGGTTTCTTTGCTCAATAACTTCCATTAGAATTTGAATAATAACCAAGTGCAAATAACTCATAACGAACTAAACAGTTCTGAACAAGCTCATTGTTTAGGAGGTTTTGATTTGTTTAAATGACCAATGATTCCTATTGAATTGGTCATGATATTCAAGTAGGTTAGTATTTTTATTTACGAGCTCATCTAAACTAAAATCCTATCTTTTTGTTTGAGTTATTTATCGGTTAGATCTTATCTTACACTTAAGATATTAATTTCAAATTCATTATTATAATCAAGGATAAAGTTACACACAAATTCACTACACGAAACTATGCCTCATTTCACAAAACCACCACATCTTTTAGTATTTACTTTAAGTTTTCTCTTTACTTGTTACTTTCATTTTGTTGCAATCAACCAATCAACAACCCCCCAATTGTGTGTCTTGTTTTAGGTCTTGTGTTTGGTTTTATTTACGGTATTGGTTTCTCCTTATTTTAGTTTTCTATTTTTATTAGAGTCCATTTTCATTAGAGAAGTAATCTTTTTACCTGGTTTAGTCTAAATAGCTCTCTGTGGTTCGACCCCTACTTCCACTGTCTACTTTATTGTAGTTAAGTCTAGGGTTACAAATTTCTTTTGGTAAGCGAAAAACGACTGCATAAATAAAAATAAATTTGCATAAAAATAAATGTGCAGAAAATATATGTGCATAAAAGTAAATGTGTATAAAAGTAAATGTACATAGAATAAAGATAAATATACTTGCAACTTCTGGTGCATAAATATACTTACAACTTCTGGTGCATAAATAAAAATAAACATGCAACTTCTGGTTGCGTAAATAAAATTAAACAAGCAACTTCTGATGCGTAAATAAAAATAAACATGCAACTTCTGGTTGCAAAAATAATTAAACAAGAAACTTCTGGTGCATACAAAATAATTTACACGAGCAACTTCTGGTGCATGAATAAAAATAAGCACGCAACATCTGGTTGCAAAATAAAAATAATTAAACAAGCAACTTCTGGTGCATTGATCTATAAAGATAATCTGCAACTTCTGGTGCAAAGATATGTTACTTAAAAGAAGCTCGTAAAATAATGAATTTCAAGAAAAGAAAAAAAAATCGAATAAAGGAAATCCAAAATAAATAATATAATGAAATATTCATAATTTGAAATTGTACCTTCTGAAGCAGAGTTTCAGTTATGTTATTTAGAACATCAAATGCTTATTGTAGAGTCGTGCTGATAACGTGTTATACAATAAAGAACAAAAGAACAATAAAAGAGAGAAATGGATGGAGAGAATTTCATTGAATTGTGGATTTTTGAATACAATAGCTACTGCCCTCTTTATATAGTGGAGGGTGAGTGCTGGTCAAGAAATCTCTTGCTTGATTTAGAATTACAATAAAGGAAATAATCTAACCTAAATACAATAGAATATACAGTAATAAATATCCTGCCACAACTCCTTCCATTCTTACAAATATTTCCTAATTTATCTTTTCTTAGGGGCCAAGTAATGGACATCCACATTAATTATATTCATAACAATTTTTACCTAAGTATGGATTAATATTTTCACCATAATTGTTGTATTCTTTGCTTTATTATATAGCATAATTAATGGTAAGCAACTAACCCAATATCATTTTACAAATTTTTTTTTTGTTTAGAAGTGATGGGAAAAAGACATTAAACTTTAGCATGTAGGAAAAAAAAGCACAAGATACAGTTATGTGTTATTTATGAAAGAGGAGATTTTCATTTTTTTAATATTTTTGTTGTGCATTATAAAATAAGATTTGCAATAGTATTAATTGTTTAATTATTCTTTTGTATTATTTGTACTTGGTAAGCGATTCACGAAGAATGAGACCTGATGATATTTATGAAGAAGCTCTATTGTCACCAATTATGAATAATGGGACTCATGTTTTAAACTATATTGCAATAAAAAATAAAAATATTCCAAACAACAAATACGAAATATGAAAACTGTCACCAATTAAAATAAATAAGGACAAATTTTCTAAATGTTCCTAAAAAGTATATACTAAATCTCTCTATATGAAATATTTCAAAAATTATTTGTTTAATTTTCCACATTTATAGTGGTATTCAACTTCAGCTTACCACTAACAATTGGCACCAATCTTCTCATACAAAATTCTGCAAATTTAAATAATAAGATAACATAAATGAAAATTACAAAAAAAAGAAATTTGAAAGTATTTATAGAAACTTGAACATATTTAACCATCACTGCTTTCAATCAACAATAAATCACTCATTAATTATCAATAACTCATTAAAATTTCCGAAACATATAATTAATTACCATTCATAATTAGAGTTAATTATCACAATCATAGCTAGTTACCTAATTATCATGAAATTACATATAATTTGAAAATTCCCAAATAATTACAAGTGGAATCTACATTATTAAGTGTTGATTCCAAATTTTTAGAAAAAGAACAAAAATGTCATGTAAAATGAACTTACTTACCACTGAAAATTCAAGAAATTAACTTACTTACCACTACAAACAAGAACTAAATATTTTTTTTGAAATATGGACCGAAGAAAAATCAGAAATTAACTTACTTACCACTGAAAAATGAATAACAACAAAAATTACAAAATCTGAAAAAAAAATAAAATTGTAAATATTGCAGATCCAACAATAACCGATATTGCGGATCCAAAATTAATTTGTTTCTAAATTAAAATCAAGAAATTTAACAGCTGGTTACCATATTACAGGGGAAAAACATAAAATTTGTTCCCAAATTACTGAAAATAAATCACGAGTCATAAATCACAAATACAACCTTGAAAATTACTGAAAATCACCACATAAAATGGAGGTATCAGCAAAAAAATCATAATAAATAACCAAAAGATCAGCAAAATAATAAAGACAAAATTAGAAACAAATTAGGAAGAAAGTAGAAAAATCATGCACAACACAGAAAAAATATCCATATCTTCGTATTTATTCAAAAAGGTGGCTTCACGCCGTGCAGCGTAAGTAGGAAGCTGATCCGGTGGATTTTGTGAAAGAGGTTGTAGGAGAGGAAATATCGCTGCATCTGGTTGCCACCACCAGAAATTCGGCAGTTGTAAGCCGCTGCTACGAAAATCGTGTGTTTTGGGGAGGATTCGATTTTGTTTTGCTGAAGTAAAAATGAAATGATGAGAGAGAAAGAAAGATAGAGGAGAGAGGTGATATATGGGCCTAGTATAATTTTGAAAAAAATTGAAAAAATTTGGGCAAGCTTTTCGGATTCCTGGCGAAATTTCAATTTGAATTGTTTTGAAAAAAAATGAGTGCATATAATTGATTACCAGTATAGATTGGACATGAAGCCATCATTATCTTTTACTGTCCCAAGAATTTGTCAAAACCGTACTGGTAAGCGAGTGTAAAAATAAAAATATCTAGAAACCACCCAAATAAAAACCATTCAGATTTTGCCTACGTGGGATATGACAAAATCAAGGATGTGGTGGTTGTTTGGGGGGGGGTTAAGGATTTATATTGAGTCATTTTACATTATTTTTAGGTTATATATATATATATTAGGTTCAAGATGAATATGTTTGAGAGAAAAACTAATAATTCTTTAACAAAAACTAATAAAAATAAATAAAATTTAGTATATAATAGTCATTTTATATTTGGAATATATTAATTAATAATAATCTAATAATTATATATGTTATTTGACTGTGATGAAATATTAACGAGAGTATTCATTGATATATATATATGTGGTTTTGTAGGGGTCTCCATGATATTTGAGTGCTTTTGTATGGATATGGATGATATTTCACTTTTATAGGGGTATAGATGAAATTATCAGATTTTACAGGGGTACATATGAAATTTGACCTAAATTATATGTTAAAAATAGTATCCATATAAAGATGCTTTTATTGGAAGTAGGAATTCATATTTAGTACATATATGAAATAATATCAAGCCCTTAAGCAACATCTATCATGTTAGGGCCCACCGGCTTGTTCCAAAAAAAAAAGGAAGATGATACTGCACGATGGGTACTGTAGCGACGGTTTATAAAAAATGAAAAAAATATATAAATTGAAAACAAGCAGTATATAAATAAATCATTTGGTAAAACAATATATATTTAAAAAAATGAAAACAGTATATAAAAACATACGAACTGAAAACAAACCGTATATAAAAATTCATTCAATAAAATATTATATATTTAAAAAAATGAAAACAGCATATAAAACGCGAGAAAATAATATATAATTTCAATCCGTCGCTACAGGGTCAATACAGTATCCGCGTTGTGATTTCCCATTTCCCCAAAAGAAAAAGCACCTTCGTGTTGAAGCTCAATTAAATACTAGGGGTATAGATTTTTTTGATCAAACATAAGATGGTACTAACAATTTCTATGAAAATTTTACCATTTTTTGATAAATAAAAAATAATCAAAGTCCAATTTCATTAGTTTTCTTTAAGTCCCCAAAGTAATGATTTGGCACATTTCTCCTCCTCGAGCTTGAGTGCTTATGTGTTAATTAAATTTCACATGTAAGCTATGATGTGTTAATTTAAAAAAAAAATGGTATATCACACCAAAAATATTTAATTGTGAAATTCCATTATTTAAACATTCATGAGTTTATAAAGAAACAATTTATTTATTAATGTTGTAATAACATGGATAACTTCTTTATTTTATACATTTTTAAGAAAATTTATTTTACTATCTTATTTATTTTATTACGAAACTATGTTAATTGAAGAATATTTTTTTCGTTTAATATATTTTTTATTGTGTATATATTTTTTATTTAAGTGTCATATCATTATTTATATGTCAAAGTTAGACGACATGTAAATAATTAACTAATGACAGAAAGATGAGTGAAATCAATAATTGAAGGGTTAAAATGAATCAACAAAAATTGAGGGCTAAATATGCACCATTTTAATATACCAACCAACATTTTTTTTTGAGATTCAATCCATATTTAATAGATTGAGAAATTTTGCTAATTATGTACTAAAATAAGATCATATTTGTCGGAATTTGAATCTATGATATCTTAATTTACATATACTTACCAACTAGGTTACATATCATTTGCATTAACCAACTAAAAATTGAGGGATTGAATTTATATTTTTCTCTTTCGTTTTCTTCTTTCTTCTTTTTCAAATATGGAGCCAAATGCATTAATGTAAGTTGGTGGTTGGTACTTTTTTTTTTCCTGTTAGTTGAATGGGGTGGTGATGGATATCTCAGTGCAAACTACAAAATGTCCATTAAATTTCCTTCCCGCTCCAGCCGAAAAAAGCATCGCGTGATGAACCAACTTACTCTACACCGATATTCAATTCATATCGACAATTACAATTTCAAACCAAATCAAAGCTAATTACTAGAAGTGGCAATATATATCAAGTTAAAGATTCTTATCAAATTAAATGGATTACGAATAGGACTATGTTAATTTTATGATAGTTCCAATTACTTGGGAACACACACTTATAATTTGGTGTTCTATGGTGATGGGATTGTGTTGGTACCGAATTATTGGAATATTCGAATTTTGACAAAAAAAATAAAATATTTATTTATTAATAAATTAAAATACATTTTACATACATAATCTTTAAACATAAAAAAAAAAATAACTAAAACTCTTTTACCCGGATGGAATGAACTATGTTCTAAAGCGTATTCCGTCTTATACATGAATTACATATGGAATTGCCCCAAAATAATCCAGGTTACGTCACTTCTTAGCTCACGAGCATGTAAGAGACTGATGATATTCCTCTTCAACAACCCAACTCAAAATATAGTTTTATTTACATAAAATACAATATTTATATATGTAACACCCCGGAACGAAAATGAGAGGAAAGAGTTTAGTTTTACCTTGTGTGTTTGATAGAATGCGTAGTAACTTAAATAAACTAATGCATTAATTACTAACACTAACTAAGTTTAATATTTTTTCAGAACCATATGGTGTGCCCTCAAGGTTGAGATGTGTCAGTTAATATGCTAGACTTTTACATATGGTATAAGAGCAGTTCGATATGATGGTACTATCGTGCGGCCGAAGGCATACGGATCAGTGTTATCAAAACCGGCCCGGTTCATTGATTGAACCGGAAAAATCTGGACCCAGTGAGATTTTCGGTTCGGTCTGTCAATTGGATTGGATATGCATGAAATCGGATTTTTTAGTTGAACCGGCAGATTTTATGAAAATCCGGAAATTGAATCGGCTGTTGAACGCGATTTTTTGCTGGAACAAGTTTTTTTATTTATTTTCTTGCTGTATTTTCCTCTCTCATTCTTTCCTTTCTTCTCATGCATACAAAGTTATATTATTTATTTATAAATTATATTCTAGAAAACCAGCAATTGAATCGGTTGACTCACGGGTCGACCGGTGAACCGGTGACCATAACTCCTCCGAGTCAACGTCTAGTCCGGTTCATATAATATTGATACGGATATGTATTGGTTGAAAGAGTCCTAAAGTATTATCATATGGCACGAAGGTGGGAATTGATATTGCAAGGCAATCAATTGATGTGTACATGCATCATTTATAATCTTTTTTATCTTGTAATAAATGCACTGTGTAAAATTCAAATAACTCTTTACAATTTAATTAAAAGTTTCTATTTTTTCCTTTGTATAAATAGAAGTTTGCATTTAGAAAGATGCACACAATTTTCTTAATGACTACTATTAATTATAATGAACAATAGTATATCTTCAAAGAGGATTAGGAAAAAAGAATATATTTTTCATATCTGTAATAGATTTTTTGTATATACGAATTTAGATCTTCCTATTTTCGTATTATGCTCTCTATTATTTTTATTTTCTAATATATCTTTCTAAAATATATCATCGTGCTCTTCATTTGATGATAGCATATATCTGTCAAATATCATCTTGCTCTTTACTAGAATTTTTTTGAAATATTGTAATCCTTCCCCTAGACAAATCATTTCTGAAGCCAACACCACAAATTAGGTACGCACAAATTTTTATTCTGATAGTTCATATTTTGTACATAATTCTTTTGTGTTAATTCCAAACATAATTTTTATTGAATAATTATTTTTTATTTTTTATTTCTTGATAGCACAGATGAATAACTTGGGAGATAACAATAACGATATTGAACTTAAGTTTTATACTCGTGACAACTTACTTGAAAATTTTCGAGCCTTTTATGCCAAAAGAGGCTAGGCGTTAGCAATCGAGAGTTCGGAACAAAAAAATTCTCTGTGAGTCTAAAATGTGATCACAGGGGTGGTCATTACCGTACGCGTAGGTACTACCAATCTTAATCATTACATTTATATCTAATTTTATACTTGTATATGATTTTGACAAAATTTTAACTTTGTTATTTTTTGTATTAATTTTTAGATTCTTTCTACAATGACCCCCATATGCCCTCTAGTATCCTTGATGTGGTTATCCCATGTCAGCGAAACTAGGTGGTAAGCGGATTAGTGGTTTCCGGATTTTCTATTTTTTTTTTTATTTTTTTAAATCTAAAAAATTGTCAATACTTACTAGTAGCTGTTAGGATGTCAAATCATCAACAATAACTGTTATATCAATTTTGGACCCCGATTACCACCAGTAAGTGCAAAAAATCCCGTTCATTTTTTTTTTTTAATTTTCAAATTAAGAAACCAGCCATATATCTACACTATCCACCAATACATTTTGACTCAATCACCAGTAATTAGAAATAAATTTCAAATTAATAACCCAAACATATATACCTTTTCTCCCCCCCCAAAAGCTTTCTAATTCCTCCCCCCTCCCAAAAAGCACCAAAAATTCACACAAGAGAAAGGAGGTGATTGCAGCCATGGACAAGATGGGTCAGAAGAAGGGGGGGAGATCAGATCGGGAGCCTGCCGTGCTGATAAAAGGTTGACGGCTTCATGCTGCTTCTAAAGCTCAACACCTCTGCCAGGATTGGCAGAGGTCCCACTGAAGATCATCTCATTTCGCATCGCATCCAGTTCAACTTATATCCCCTCTTTTGGGAAACCCGTAGCCATGTACGTTAAGGGAATAAAACGGAATAAAAGGTACGAGATTATGATATTAAAATATATACCTCCCTAGGATCATCGTTAAGGGAATAAAAGGTACGAGATTATGATATTAAAATATATACCTCGGATCTTCCTGATCCCGGAGAGAGAAGCGGATTTAGGTCTGAACAAACTTCCGTCTTACATCCTTCTCCTTCCTGGCTTCTGAAGCTCGACTCTGAGAACCTTCTTGCTCTTCCTAGGGATGAAGAACTTAATCACTTGCTTATCTCCAAAGTAGGAGATCTCTACTCATATCCACGCGAACGTCAGACAGACGGAATTACCGGACTCGCTAGATGAGTCCGGAAATACTTTCCGAAATTACCCTCACAAAACTCTCTCTCTCTTGGTATTACTGCTGCCTCTAAGGCTTCTAATTGTGTGCCTAATAGAGGGGGCATGCCCCTCTATTTATACTAGAGAGAGGGGTGAAAGAATTACAAGTTTGATCAAAGTCTCTTTCCTGATCGAGAATTATACTGAATAAATACAAAATGATATTAACAACACATGTTAATCCATTTTGAGCATGGCCATGCATTTCCTTCAGTCCTAATTCATCAGGGGGCCCAGAGATATCTCCCTCTTAACGAGAGGAACAAATCCCATCTTGGTCACTCACATTCCTTGTCATGATTCAGTGCATACCTAATGATGAAACTAATGATCATCCCGTTACGAATGACGTAAGATCATATTAAAGTATGCAGTTCCTCATACAGAAATCCATGTTGACCTCAGGTCGTAGGAACAAGCATACTATTCATATGAGAATCACTAATGACATATACCATGCATATTCCCATAGTGTGGTCAGTCCAGTACGTATTCTCTAACATGCACCAATATTCCAGACTTGACATCTCTACGTCCATGATTAGCAGAACATGATCATCCAGTCTGCGAATATACTAGTGTGGATATGTAGCTTCTTACTTGAAGTATGTTTATCTCTATAAACATCCTACATATCACTAGGGATGGTTTAGAATGTCATTCATTGGTTCACAGTTCTACTATCAGAATCACGTATTCTGATGACGTGAACCCGAAGTGTCATTCATGGTCGATCTAATATATGTAAACATATTAGTCACCCATACACTCAATCATATATGAACTAAATAAACATGTTTCTCATAATCTAATATCTAGTCCAACACTTTGGCCTAGGGCATAATTCCTTCAGTCTCCCACTTGCACTAGGCCAATCTTAAGCATTCAATGCTCATTAGGCAACATGACCTTCATGTTCTACTAGCGGGAAATATATGCCTATCAGATTATAGAAATTTACATTGCAAACTTGCAACGACTACTGTTGATCTCTATCATTAGTCGAGAACTTCTAAAACAGGCGCATGTATCCTTGTTGCTCTATTCTGAGCGACTCTTTGTTCATAACATAGATTATCAGGCCTTAAGGGCAATCGGGACTACACTTAGTTCCAATATCAAGTTTTGATCCAAGCATACCTATTGTTTCCTTCAAAAGCAACAATACGGGATCTTGTTTCAGTTACAGTACCTTATTTGGAACTCTTTCCAAATTATTGTATTCGAAATAAACGAATTGCGATAATGATCCATGTTAGGAAAGTGTAATATCTTACCACTACCTAGGGCCTCATAGATCTGGATATCTTTGTTGTTCATAAAAACTTAGATATTTATTACAGTCATCAAATGACTTTCATTTGCTCTCTTATTCTCTAAGCATATTGCACAGTACATTATATGGCTTGAAAAATCTTATTTATCCCGTTATCAAGAACTGTTTCTTGTACATTGAACCTTTCAATAAACGGATGATATGTCTTCCTTATATGAACGTTATAGGCAAGAATTCTTTCTTGCATATTGAACACCTTCAATATATTGTTGAAAGCATAGAATCCAATTCACGTGCCTTTCATTGTTCATATTAGTGCCAAAAACAAGAACTCTTTCTTGCATATTGAATATATATGATCGAAGGTACATAATCTAATTCTTATATCCTTCTATTATTCAAATGAATGCCATAAGCAAGAACTCTTTCTTGCATATTGAACACTTCAATATATGGCTGAAGGCATAAAATCTCATTCGTATGTCTTATTTCTTGCGTATTGAATTCCTTCAATATTTTACCAAGAGACTTTATCTTACATCCATAGGTCTACATAGACTTCAACTCCCAACTATTAGGATGGTGATGGTTCTTTGTTGTAACACTAGAAGACTATCATACTCCCACTAAATTTCTTGAAACTGATGTGGTCTTATATATTTCAATGAAGCTAAATTCTTCAATTTACTTTGTCAAATAGATTCATCATGAAATACTTGTTTTAATCCATTTATGGATTTGAAGCAAGTAACCTCTCTAGAATTGTTGGCATCATAAAACTCTTTCCATGTATCGAAGATACATCCACAGTAAAGTTCCTGTAAAGGAATGCGAGTTTTATATCTTTGTTCCATCATTCACAATCGCATTGTGCTATGGAAGTTAGAATTCATAATAGCAAAAATTGAGAAAAATCTTTTACTATAGCCCATACTATAGCAACTTTCTTTTGCTCTATATAGATTAACCATGCAATGGTCATCAAGCCATTGGATACTCCAACCAAGTTCAAAACTTGACTGGGTTCCATCTTGGTTCTTATGGTCCAACCATTGATTCTTCACAGTCTCCTCAGTAGAAAATCGACTAATCATCTATGAGCATCTTTTATTAGAGATCATATCTCTCAGCATAATATCTACCAGGTATGTGAGGAGGACCTTATGTTTCAAGTATAGCCTTATCAACTACTTGATAGCCATTTTAATTGTTCAACACTAGTATGTGGACCTTGAACCTTTCGAGATGTATTACACTCCTACTGCTTCTTTAGGAGATAAGATCTCTTTTAAAGAAGTCTGAATTATGAGTAGCAAACAATTTGACTTCATAATGGATGTAAAACAATATCGAGTTGATATTCCAGAAAGATTGTTGTGTTGACACTGTCAAACCTTTTTGACACGAGTCGTAGTTCAACCTTTAAAGACAATTTGGGACTATCCCAAACCCATATCACATATGGTGTCCATTTGAACCATAGTATATTTCAAGAGTATAAACCTATAAGAATCTCGGAGGCATAGACTGAATCTTATCCAATAAGTTTCATCTTCTTCTTTATGTGCATATCGTGAGATTCTACATATTGAATTAATTGTGAAACCATTTTTACAATTTCTAAGATAATTGTCAAACTATTGTCTCAAATACTTGTCACATCGATCTGATCGAAGTGCTCTTATTATCTTGTCAAAGCAATATCGAATTTCATTCTTAAATGCTTTGAACATTTCAAATATTTTGTGCTTCATTAAGTAAACCTTTTATTGAAAACACTTTAATATGAAATTCTAATATTCCTTATTTCTAGCAGGCTTGACCAAACCCATCAAATTCGTGATGGTTGCCCATTCTTGTCATCCTGTTCGATAAAAAAAAATCGCACGTCTCAATTGATCCTAGATCTAGTGAGTCAAACTTTCCACATAGGGTGGAGTTTTAGAAATACGATTCTTATTTGGTGACTTAGATGACATTGCTAGAAGTATGAAATCAGTGGACTTATTATTTAGCATATAAAGGTTATTTTCTAAGTGAACATTTCAAATAGACAAATCTAGGAAATTTTTATTATTCCAAATAATAAATTTTACAACTATTTTAACGCCAATGTCGAAATAACATTTATTTCATTACATGTCCACAATGGTTAAGTCAATAAAATCCTAGAGCTAATGTAGCAACTCTTGCTTCATTCCCCACTTGTAGATTGACTTCTCTTCTAACTAATCTTCTACTTTTGAGTAATATCCTGCACATTCAAAATGTGAGAATTACAATGGATATCCAATATCCAAGTAGAGATTTAGGAAGAGGAATACCTGAAATGGCAGCCATTGATTCTTCTTTTTGACATATCTTACATCCTGCTCTCCAGTGATTACGCATAAAACATGTAATCACTTCTTCCGATTCCTCGGGTTTAGGCAACTCCTTGCCTTTACTCTTGATTCAGCTCTACCATGCGGCTTGACTATTCAACTCCATTTCCCTTTCAATCCTGAGGGCATCAATGATAACTTTTGCCTCTATGTCCTTCTTTGCCTGTTTAAGCATCTTATGCAATTCCATGATCGTCATCTCCATCCGACGCTTATGATATTCAGTAATGAACAAATCAAAGCTCGGAGGAAGCGATCCAAGAATTAAGTCAATCGCGAATTCCCTTGGAATAGGCAAATCAAGTCTCTCTAAGTAATCAACGTGACTTCTCATCTTGAACACATGAGTATCCACAGAGGAGTCATGAGCCATCTTGCTCGTGATTAATAACTTGATGACCTTGTAGCGCTGAATATTAGCCTGCTTTCGGTATATTTCCTTAAGCAGCTTGATCATATCATAGGCATCCATAAAACCTATCTGCTTCCGAAGCTTAGGTTTCATTCCTGGTAACATCATCCAGGCTACTTCAACAGAATCATCAATACACTTCTGATAAGTATCTTGAACGACTCTAGAAGCGGTCGAAGGCGGTGGATTTAGGATGTGTGTCTTAAGGACATACAACTTTTCTTCACTCTTGAGAACAATTCTCAAAGTCCTGAACCATTCAGGGAAATTTGTGCAATCGAGCTTATCCTTCTTAAGGATAGATCGCAAGTTCGTAAATTTCGAACTCATTCTACAAGTTTAATATGCAATGTAAAGTTTATTATTTAAAATTAGAATTATTCTAATTTTGTTTCATATATTATACTCCCACTATTTTTCTTCAAATCAAACACCTTCGGTAGTATTGATTCGGAAACTTCAATTAAATGAGGTTTCATAGTGGGTCAAGATCCGTATTTCATTGAACACTAAGTGCGCTTTGGCGTAACCCTTATTGCTCAACTATTTAGGTAGGAACATTTTCAATTGTATCATATACAATTCTTGCCTTTTATGGAATGAGCATCATATGCCGGTGTATTATCCCATCTTCTTCCCTGAACCCAAGTCCGATTTGCTTGCTCAGTTAAGTTTAACCATGTATGATTGTCGGCGAAATGGAATCCAGCACACTCAGTTTTGGCGAGACCTATGCTGGACGCCATTTCCCACGTACCTTCATTTACAAAGACAATCCCCCATATGCTCAGCTTTGGCATGAACCACATGGAAGACTGTCTAAGTACCGAGGGCTTCACTGACATGGGGGGCACTTCCTTACTTAACATTCTGAAGGATTTTATTTTTTTAGGTTTATAAATATAAACATCACAGAAACAAGTCAAATATGGTATGAGCCTATTACTCACGAGCGATCGTGAGGTTCCTAATCTTAGATCTATCTCCAGATTGTAGGTGAATCTTCAACGAACCCTTCATTGTGTGTGCGCGAAGATCCAATGCCATCTTCTGAAGATTGCGCCAAGATCTTTGTCTCCTAGTCTTCATATAATATCTATCCTAACAATTATCCTATTGCTAGAAAAGTACAGTACAATTTTGGACAACTCACTGGTTGCCATATATTACATTGGACAACTCACAGGTTGCCATAGATATTAAATAATATTACAAGTATTCACACACAAGATTACATCACAGAACAATCACAGATCTAAGGCTCATACCATATTTAAATAAAAATTCCATGTATAACAAAAATAAGGGTTTCCGCAAAATTCAGACTTGTTCCGTTGGGAACGGAACTATTCCATTCTCAACGGAGCCTGCACTGAAAAACTGAGTATTTCCTGCGTTATTCCGTTCTCAATGGAACTATTCCGTTGGGAACAGAATGCTGCTTGAAAATTCGTTATCTTATTATTTTTAATTCCGTTTCCAAAGCAGATTTCGAAAAACTATTTGTCGAAACTGTAGGAAATCATAATATCCAATATTATATTCCTAGAAACTATTTTCGTGATGTTTTGAAATAATATTTTCAAAACCCTAAAATTTATTATACTAAAATTTACTAAATTTTAAATATAATCGACGATTATTTCCTTAACGAACGCTCTGATGCCACTGTTGGGAAACCCGTAGCCATGTACGTTATATGCGCAGCGGAACCTACGGGTTCAACCCGCCCTAGGATCATCGTTAAGGGAATAAAAGGTTGGAGATTATGATATTAAAATAATACCACGGATCTTCCTGATCTGGGAGGGAGAAGCGGATGTAGGTCTGAACGAACTTCCGTTTTGCTTCCTTCTCCTTCCTGGCTTCTGAAGCTCGAATCTGAGAACCTTCTTGCTCTTCCTAGGGATGAAGGACTTGATCTCTTGCTTATCTCCAAAGTAGGAGATCTCTACTCGTATCAACGCGAATGTCAGACAGACGAGTCCGAAAATACTTTCCGAAATTATTCTCACAAAACTCTCTCTCTCTCTCTTGGTATTACGGCGGCGTCTAAGGCTTCTAATTGTGTGTCTAATAGAGGGGACATGCCCCTCTATTTATACTAGAGAGAGAGGTGAAAGAATGGCAAGTTTCGATAAGAAACCCTTCCAGCCGCCAGAGTTCCGGTCGGCCGGATCCTGTGGGTTGGCCGGAAGAATTTCAGTATATGTAAAATTTAGTTCCGGTCGACCGGAACTTGTGTTCCGGTTGGCCGGAACAATTCCAGCATATGTAAAATTTCAGCATCCAATACTTTATTCTTTCACCAATTTATACATCACATGTATAACTGTTTCTAAGGTATTTTCTTCCCGTCCGAATGGAGTCCATTGTGTGACCGTATAGGTTTCATTTAACGCTGGGAACGATCTTCTAAAGATCGTAAGTCATGAGTAACCTATAGTCTTATGTCATGACTAACCATGTTAAATGAAATGATCAGCGATCATAAACCTATCTGAATAGATGTTTGTTTATTCCTTTTGTTCTACGATATATGTCTTGATCACAAGGCACGGTAATATGTCATCCTTGAGTTTGATCAAAGTCTCTTTCCTGATCGAGAATTAGACTGAATAAACACAAAATGATATTAACAACACATGTTAAAACATTTTGAGCATGGCCATGCATTTTCTTCAGTCCTAATTCATCAGGGGGGCCAAAGATATCTCCCTCTTAATGAGAGGAACAAATCTCATCTTGGTCACTCACATTCCTCGTCTTGATTCAGGGCATACCTAATGAAGACCCTAATGATCATTCCACTACGGATGACGTAAGATCATATTAAAGTATGCAGTTCCTCATACAGAAATCCATGGTGAGCTCAGGTCGTAGGAATAAGCACACTATTCATATGAGAATCACTAATGACATATACCATGCATATTCTCATAGTGTGGTCAGTTTAGTATGTATTCTCTAACATGAACCTATATTCCAGACTTGACATCTCTTTGTCCATGATCAGCAGAACATGATCATCCGGTCTGCGAATATACTAGTGTGGATATGTAGCTTCTTACTTGAAGTATGCTTATCTCTATAGACATCCTACATATCACTAGAGACGATTCAGAATGTCATTCGTTGGTTCACAGTTCTACTATAAGAATCACGTATTCTGATGACGTGAACCCGAAGTGTCATTCATGGTCGATCTAATATATGTAAATATATTAGTCACCCATAAACTCATTCATATATGAACTTAATAAATATGTTTCTCATAATCTAATCTCTAATCCAACACTTTGGCCTAGGGCATAATTTCTTCACCCTCCTCCTTTCTCCAATGAAATGGATTCGTTTTCTCATGATTGAATCTTTAGTTCAAACATTATTTTGAAGTGTCAGAAAATGGATTGGTGGCTAGATGCTTGTGTGTGTCTCTTGTTTCAATTCAAGTTGGAAAGATTGACAAGCAAGTTAGCCTTCTCTGTCTCACTGCTGCTAGGTAAATCAAATCAATTTCTTAGTTTTTTTCTTCTTCTCAATTTCGGAAATTGGATTTTTCCTAGTTTTTCTTTTTCCTTTCTATTTATATTATTCTATTTTATAATTTTCATTTAATTAGTTTTCTTATTTTGATTTTTTTTATAATTTTCTTTGTTGCTGTTTTCTTTTTCCTCTTTTCTGTTTTTATTTTATTTCATTTGAAATTTCCTTTTTTTTTAATATTTTCTATTTTCTTTGTAATTATTTTTGGCGGATCTTAGCCTTGTTGTAAAATCTCGTTGCAATTTTATTTAATGGGTAAGTTATAATAGAATTTATTGCAATTTTTTTGAACTGGTAATTTACTGTAAATAAATTTTGTTAAATTTTATTTTTTGAGTTTCCAAGATTTTCATGAAAAAGAAGGATAACTGATAACTGACAGTGGTTTTCATCACATTCATGTTATATTCAAATGCTTTTTTGGTAGTTTTCAAAGATATTTGTTCAAAATTAATTTTAATACATGTTACAATTAATTTGCAGGATTTCAGGTAAGAAGAAATTAGCAAGAAGTTTATTGCAGTAAGTTGATTAAATGAGATCTTAATACCAGCATTTGATTTCATTCCCTTATTAGTTTCTTTCTTTTTATTCCCATTAATTGATTTTATTTTTACTTATATTGCTAATTTCAGGACATGTGAATATTGCGTAATTAAGAAAGATTTTCAGATAAAAGATGACATTAAGAAACAAAATTTTAAATTTAACACAAAATTTGTATCATTTACTTTTATTATTTTCTATTTGTAATGTTGAATAATTTATATTTTTCATTGTAATCTTTGTTCAATTCCTACATCTGTAGCTTTTAATAGAATATAATAATTAATCAATTACGACTATAAGCTTGAAAATTAGTCATAGAATATGAATACTTAATCAATTACCACTATAAATTTGAAAATTAGTCATAAAATATGAATACTTAGTCATATACGAAATAGGTAATTTAATTCTATATATATGTACTCTCTGGATCAAATACATCAACAATGGAGGATTGACACTAGGCAACTAAGTGTCTCAAATGAAAAAAATGGTGATACCAGAATTGTTGAGCTGCTTGATAATATTCGTCATAAATACAAAAAGTGGCCTCTTGGTAGAGAAGAAATGGTTGAAGAAAAACTTGACGAGCTTGCTAATGAGTCTGAAGTGCTATTTGAACTAGTCACGAAATCTAACAAGAGGCAATTCAAAGAATAAAAGAAAAGAAAAACAATGAATTATACTAGGCGGGATCCTTGACAGTTTAAATTTGTCGAAACTAGTTTGCAACATAACTACATTCGTACTGGTCAGAGTAGCGGTGACGTCGCTATAGAACCTGGGGATCCTTCACAGTTTGAATTTGTCGAAACTAGTTTGCAACATAACTCCATTCGTACTGGTCAGAGTAGCGGTGACGTCACTATAGAACCTGAAATTCCTACGAATGTCTTCATAATGATTTTCCCACTTTTATTGATTTAAATAGTAGTCCGGATTTTGATTTTTTCTAGTAATTAGTGAGTGTGAGTTTTTTTGATATTTTTTCTTTCAAATTATGTCAGTTATTTATCTCGTCGGTCTAATATGTTATGATTTTATCATTTGTCGTATTAATTTATGTTATCATTATATTTAATTTAGTGATTTTATTTGTATTCTCTTTTCATCAAATTCTACAAGTAGAGTAACATTAAATTTTTTGAATTACATTTATTTAAGTAAGATTTTATTTTCTTTACTAATGATATATTCTTTGTGAAACATATTTAAGCACAAAATTATATTTATAGCACGAAAGAAGTAAAAGAATATATATAATAATGATTATTTACTAAAAGATAATTATTTTTTAATCACAGTAGAAGCAATATTAGAATATTTATTGACAAAACAATATTGAAAAAATATTTAATATGAGAATATTTAATGCCTGAAACAATATTGAAAAAATTTAGCTACTATAGAATATTGGAATATTCCCAAAATTATTGTTCTCGGTTTGATGATGTTAAAACTATTCCGTAGTTATTAATCTTGTTTGAGTTTCATGTGTAAGATCAGGAGTTTTATCAAGTTTGAGTCGACGTGCAAAAATTTAATCAAGTTCTAGTCTACGTGCAAAAATTCTATCTCGATTGGATTTCAAGTTGTCGAAGAGGTGCTTCGCTTTTTCTAGCCTTCAAGTTTCGTGATTTTAGCATTCAAGTTTTGGAGCTCATCAGTGTTCTTCTAGTATTTTAGTTGAGTTTTGAGTTATATTAGTTTTAGACTAAAGGTAATCTTTTCTTGCAAAAACTGCCTATTCGGTTGCCAACGGAATATTCCATTGGGAACGGAATAGACAACCTTCCATTATGTTGGCAACGCAATGCATCTATCTTTTTGGATGAAAACGTTGTGCATTCGGTTGGCAACATAATATACAAATTTCTAGCCATTTGAGTATTAATTTGTCCGATTTTTCCTTCATTTTTTACATTCTGTTGGCAACGGAATAGACTGTTTTTTTCTTATTTGTGTGTGTGTGTGTGTGTGAGAGAGAGAGAGAGAGAGAGAGGGGATGACTAAATAATTTGTACAAGCAAAATTCGGATTTTGCTTGTGACCAAAATACTACCTATATCATCAAAAATTCAAATTTCAACCGTACGGATGGAATATATATGTTTTCAATATGGTGTAGATTAATTTTTACAAGAATCGGAATATTATATCATTACCATCATGTATCATCAAAATTCATCAAAATATATATAATACATATTATATATATTTTGATGAATTTTGATGATACATGATGGCAATGATATAATATTCCGATTCTTGTAAAAATTATTCTTGATGATACATGATGGCAATGATATAATATTCCGATTCTTGTAAAAATTAATCTACATCATATTCAAAACATATATATTCCATCCGTACGGTTGAAACTTGAATTTTTGATGAATTTTGGCCACAAGGAAAATTCGGACTTTGCTTGTAGAAGTTGTTTAGTCTTCCTCAATATATATATATTGAGTTTTGTGTAGAGGATTATTAGGAGTATTATTATATAGTTTATATCTCTCATCTCCCTCATATTCTTCCCTTAATCTGGCTCAATTGTCCGGTTTTCTAAAGCCTTTAATTACCCTACACGTTTTACATATTGTAACTCATCAAAGGTAAATATTAGCTTGACCATCAAGAAATAAAAATTTGAGAAATGTTCGAATACGACAGGTAATCACGCCCAAATTACGTCCGTTGTGTAGCACTCCCACCAGCTCCTTCCATCTTTTATTCCCATCACTCTTTCTTCTCCAGCACGACGGCTATATAATGTTATTGGCTAATTTATACATTGTTTTATATATGTTATTTTGTCTACATTATATACCGTTATATCATATCTATTTGTTTTTATATCATATGTATATATCATATCAATATATTGTGAGATAATATCTGTATATATATTTACTGTTTTGTCTGAATCTGAATTAAATATTGTTATATCATATTGATATACTGTTATACCATATCTATATATCACGTGTATGTACTGTTATATCATATCCGCACACTGATATATATACTGTTTTATATGTAAATTATATGGTGTTATATATATACACTGTTGTGTTTGAATTATATACTGCTATATCATATTTATATACCGCTTTTATTAGAATAATAGTATTGTTTGAGTAATGATATATATATTGTTATGGGCATGACAGGAGTATTGTATGAGGAAGGGAGATGATTACTGAGAGCCGGCATGATTAAGACGTGATTAAGGCTGGTTGATGTCAGCCCGCGTGACGCCTGCGTGCTTTATCAGGTCCCTAATAATCGTTGTTTAATTTTGAGTTTTATATTTTGCTCCAACAGATTTTGCATCCAACAAACTGGGGTGATGGTCAATGGCCAATGCACTTACAGAATGACCAAGTAAAAAGAGATTTATCCACACAAACCATATGACTTGAAATTGGAAATAAACCAAACCCGAATACCATAAATTCAAAAAAAACAAAATTCGAGTGATCTGAAATCTCATATGAGCCAAACGAATAGCATAAAACCTGAAATAATCCAAATATTAGTGATTCAAAACTCGAAATGAGCCGAATCCAGTAAAAACCTAAACGAATGATCTGAAACTTCAATCACCGGAAACCCGATTGACTCATGACTCAAATAATCTGGAACCTAATGACCAATTGGTCAGATTTTGCAACCGGCCCATTTGCGAACATATGAAAGCTAAAAACAATATATATACAACATTATATATTTAAGAACGATATATTATTTATAGTTTTGGACCCTAAACAATAAACAATAGAGAATTATTGAGCTAGAAAATTTAGGAAACTTGCACGGGGTAGCACAGATAAATTTAGGTTCGTCTGTCTGTGGTTGCCCAAAACACACATTCTAATCTTTATCTAAGAAAACTTGGATCAATTGATGAAATGAATGAAAAAGAACTGAAGGCCGCACGTCGGTATTTATAATAGGTTATAATTCTTAAAGAATTACTGTTTTACTGTGCTTCCACGTCACTCTTTTTTCTGAGCCGTTGAATTGAAAATCAGATTTAATTTCAGCTGTTGGATTAAATTTTTACCGAGAAAACGATATTTGGAGACCTCAGCAAAAAGCCAACTCCAAATGACGGACCAATTCGCAAATGATGGGCCAAAGATGGCCGAATTTTCGACAAATCTCCGCGAAAATCCTACACACGATTCTCCAAAATTCTTATAACCCTTATCCGTCGACTATCCAAGCCGAGACCTACAAAATCCACAAAAAGACGAAAAGTCAAACCCGGGAAATCGTCCAGTTGACCAAAAGTCAACTTTTCCAAAAGGGGTCAAACTGGATACCAAATCGAAGAGCGCGACGATACGAATCCAACGGTACAGACCTTGCGAAAAAAGCGCTTCTAGAACTCCCAAGAAATTGCGATACAAGATTTGGCCTAACCATACTATCAGCCAATCAGACAGTGACACGTGGCAGATCAGTTGGAAGACTTGACACGTGGCAACACATGATTGGTTGATACAGATAACAAACTGACAAAAGTCAGTACGAGATTCAATTTCCAGCCAATAAGGAAGCGACACGTGACGGATTCCATTCGAAAATAACCAACAAGGCGATGACACGTAGCTGGTTAGTTGAGGCTGGATTAAGACGAGACACGTGTCGATCCGTGACTGGGGGGCATCGCTGATGCTACTGACAAAAGTCAGTACGAGGTGCAGTATGAGATTCTCTTCCACCAGTCAGCGAGTGACACGTGGCGTGCGGACCCCAGAAAACGCGTTGCTGTGCAGAACAGCTCAGTTCGCCTCTGGTGTTTGGAAGAATGGACGTCTCCGGTTGAGTTATAAGGCGTGTTTTGGAGAGTAATGGACCGTGCGATGATGAGAAATGGAGAAAAAAAATGTTTAGCGGATCTACAAAATCTGCGAAAATCAGTACGAGGTTAAGGGTTAGCCAATGAATGTGTGACACGTGGCAAGTGTCTTTTAACAGAATTGAAAGGTGAGACGCGTGGCAAAATCGTGGCCATTGGATCAGATATCTGATTTTGATCAGTCCAATCCCTGAGCGACACGTATGCAATCCGTTGGAACGGATGAGATAGAGAATGAAATGCTATATGTAACCAGAATTTGCACACAAGCTGAATTTGTATAGAAAAGAAAGAAATAGTGCTATTTACCCCCCAAATTGCTACCCAAAACAGAATCCGGATCAAACTAAATTGTTTAGTCCCACAATCCTAATTCTAAATATTTTCTAGGGTTTTCACTATAAAAAAGACCCCATCTTCTCTCTAAAAGGAGGTCAGACATTATTATACACCCATTTCTTTTTCCATCTCTTCCACCCTATTTTTTTTCCTTTCCACCATTAATATCCATAAACTTCAAAACTTCAATTTTTGAGAATTGAGAAGAGAGGATAGAACTTTAGAGAATAGAGAAGTGCTTGAACTAGAAGGGGAAAGTGATAAATCAATCAAGAATGGGAGAGATCATGAACGATTCAATTCTTTAGGGTTTGATTTAATTTTTCTTTTCTTTTTTCTTTTCTCCTATTTGTATTTTAATTTTGTTGCAAATATGTTTTATTTTGTGGACATGAGTGAGTAATTTTAAGAGTAGGGAAAGACTTTTGTGTATCCTTGATGATGAAATCTTAAGTAAATTTTGCATTTATTATAGTACTTTAAGGTTAAATCTTGAAATATTTTTATGGGCTTTAAAGTTAAGTTATTTAGAAGAATGATTTGACGTTAAATATTTATAAAAATTCTTAGAGATTTGTTTGAATAATATTGACTTGGAAAAGTTTTCCTTATTCAAATAAGGGTTGAATCAATTATAAGAACACTTAAAAATAGAAGTTTTTAAATGGATCTGAAGGTTGATGAGTTTATTAATTAATTTTTGGGAAGAAATTAATTAAATCTTACTTATAAATACTATATAATTAATTTGCTATCCTTTGTGATTAGTGATTCTCAAGTTACACAAATCGTCATTATTTCCCTACTATTTCTCTTTTATCCTTTAAAAAACGAAAATTTGTTTCTATTTTTTTATTATTTTATTGTTCTTCTTGAATCCAAATCTTGTTTAAACAACAACAATTTCTCTTTAACCATTATACTAATAAAAAGTGAGATTAAAATGTTAACAATTTAAGGCCTTGCTTCTCGTGTTCGACCCCTAAAACTTAATACCACATATACACTGAATATTGAAAATTAGGGAAATTATAAATTGTTTTGTTAATACGTGATTACACAAAGACACGTTTTCACGTAGTTACAAATGACGCCGTTGCCGGGGAAGCGGCTTGCATCAAATTTTTGACTAACCGATCTCACGTTTTTTTTCTAGTGTTTTGATTTTTTCGAATGTGTATGAAAAAAGGCAATCTCCAGGTCTCTCAAAGCCCCGATTAGAATCAGGCGTTGAGAGACATCAGGAAGAACAAAAAGAAGGGAGCGCCAGACATTTCATCCCTTTCGAAGCAAAATCAGGAAGTAGAGGCTTCTCCTATCTTAGGGCCTCTAGATCCAAAGATAGATCTATCACGAGTGGAAGAGCCACAAGATCAAGCTCAAAATCATCCGAACAATCCCTACATCCGATCTTCAGGGAGTTTCTTTCCTTTCCATAGCTTAAACTCATCATCATCATAATATCATCATCTAAAAGTCGAAGAAAAACATTTAGAAAATCAAGATAAAGTGAAAATGGCCTGAAGAAAGAACACTAGGAGAACTATTGGCACACAATCTTCAACAAAATCCAAGAAACATTGTGATACCCACCGTGCAGAACTTTAAATTGAACCCAGCAATATTAAATGTGTTACCTGTTTTTAAGGGACATAGAAATGACAATCCTTACATACATCTGGGTGAATTAGATAGGAAATGCACGGCTCTCTTTGGTAAAACAAATGACTTGGATAATATTAAACTCACTCTTTTTTCTCATACTTTAGAAGATGCTCCAAGAGATTGGCTCAATCACCTTCAAGGTGGGCCATTCAGGACTTTTGAGGAGGTAACACAACGCTTTCTAAAGCGCTACTACCCCGATTCACTCACTGCCAAGCTGCGATCCGAAATCACAGGGATCAAGCAAAGGAGTGAAGAAAACCTACAGGAGTATTACGAGCGCTTCATCCGTTTATGCGAGTCTTGCCTCAACCACAATTTGGAGGAAACCTCTCTCATTGCTCAATTCCTTGAAGGCATGAACGATCTCGACGCCTGCCTTCTCCAATGCTCAGCGGGTGGAAACATCAACCACCTAACACCCTCCCAAGTGCGAGAACTCATTGCGACGAATGCAGAAGGCATGAGAGGGCGAAGTGGACGTGGTGGTCAAGTCAATGTTACCAATGCGGTGGATCTCAAGGCAATGGAGTCGCGAATCACCGCAAACTTCGAGACGAAACTCAGCCAAATGCTCAATGCAGTTGGGGGGAAAAATTGAACCCAAGAAGTGTGAATTTTGTGGGAGTACATCGCATTTAACCGATGAATGCGAAACTCTTCAACAAGATGTGAATGCAATGGGAAGTTATGGGAGAAACCAATGGGGATATGGGTACCAAAAGCCTCAATACTCTTACGACCCTGGACGAAAGCACCCCAACCTTCGTTGGAGAACGGAGGATAATCAACAACCAATTCCCCAACCCCAAAGGGAAGGCTTATACACTCACCCCAACGCGCAACAACAACAACCTCCTCACCCTTCTTCGTCAAGCACTCAACCTTCCTCTCTCGACGAGAAATTCGACAAAATGATGGCCTTCATGACGAATGAGTTTTCAACCTTTACCACCAAATTAGGGTCGATGGAGACTGAGATGAGTTCACTTAGCCAAGGTCAAGCAACAACGAGTCGATAGGTTCAAAACATGGAGACACAAATGAGACAAATGGCGGATGTGGTGAACATCTTAAAAGGGCAGGTTGATAATAAGCTTCCATCCCAAGGAAGGGGACCTGACACCAAACCAGTTCTCGCCATTCATTTGAGAAGCGAGAAAAAGATTGAATTTCCTAGGGAGGAACAAGAGATTGTTGTAAAAAGGCGTGACAAACAAGGAGAGAAAGACGAAGGGTTAGGACTAGAGGATGAAAATGTAATTGTGAATGAGAATAATAGTGAGCATGCGGATGTGAATGTACAAGGAAAGGGGAAGGAGGAAGAAAAGGGAAGAAGAGAAGAGAGAGTTTATGTGCCAAAGGCACCATTTCCGTCCTGTTTGGCGGTGAACAAAAAGGCAGAGGCCGAGAAGGACATGCTCGCTATTTTTAAAAAGGTGGAGGTGAACATTCTTTGGAAGGAGAATCTACTTGAGCACCCCTTGATAAAGATTCCCCCTTCTCAAATCGTGCCCGCTTATTACGTCGAAAAGCGAACCTGTTTTCCCTTGCAGCTCTCGCCTCATCCATACCAGAAACACAAATGCCACATTCAATTGCAATCAACCCATCTATGAAAAAAGAAATAGCATAATTGTAAGAACATATCACAAATAGAAAAGCAATTTACATGGGATGGATATCGTTTCGGCAACGCTACACGCTGAGCAAATGGGATGGATTCGGTTGTAGATCCGTTTGTACAATCATTATTTATCTATAGCCTTATCCTTTCCAAATATTTTGTAAAATTAAACTCTAAAACCAAAGTAAAATAAATTACGGCAAAAAATTGCTTGTAGATGTCCTGTCAAAAAGAAGAAGAAAAAAAATCAGAAAGCAAGTTAATAAAACACTGGTCATAATAATTGAAATGACACTTTAGATTCAGCTAATGTAAAGTATATAAACTTAGCACTAACCTTAAGAACCCTCTTTGTCAAAACAGAAATTGTATATTTAATTTGTCAAAAGAGAATTGACTGCTTACTGTGACTTAATTTATAGGAGTAATTAACAAAATTTATATATACTTAACAAACAAAAATTATAACAACAAAAAATATAATTAGTATGAAACATGAAAAAATTATAATGGGCTTAACTAAAAAATATAATTCGTATAAAATATGAAAAAAAATTTCACCTTATCAAAGAGACCATAGCATTCCTCTTGCTTGTCTAAGACCTGAAAAAAATATTATTGAAACAAAATTTTATTTATAATATTAATTATTTAAAGTTTCAGAAAAGAATATATGAATTAATGATTTTAACACACCATATTTATAACATTACCAAAATTTAAAAAAAAAAAGCCATGACATTAACACACGTCGATGCTCTAAATCTTTACCGTTGGATTAAAAGACCCTTCTCAATTCCATTAACTTAAAACACAGTCTATACTTTTTTTTTACATTAACAACTCAAAAGTACTAAATCTTCATATTTAAGTAAATAATAATTATTATTTATGTTTATAACTTGGTAACCTTACCAAAAAAGGAGTAAAAAGACCACGCCTTTATCACTTCATCTCAGCCATGAATTTCTCATAATCCTCAGAAACCATGGCTTTATCACTTCATCTCGGCCATGAATTTCTCATAATCCTCAGAACTTTTCTTCTGCTGCTGAATTGGTAGTGGCAGTGGAGCCTATTTATTCATTATTAATCAATAATCATTAATTATTACTTTTATTTAAATGCCTAGTAATTATCTGGAAATTTGCACAATAAACCCCTGGATTATTGAAAATTGCTAAAAAGCCCCAGCATTGTTGCCAAAATTGCAAGTAAATCTTTGCAGTTATAGTAGGGGCCTTTTTGCGAATTTATCAATATTGTAGTGATTATTTTGGAATTTCTAATAATAGAGGGGCTTTTTTGCAATTTCAGTTTCAGCATAACACGTGCCCTGATTAGTAATTATTGAGTTTTCAATAAGTACTAATTACCAGTAAAAAAAAGGCTGGTCAGCTTGACTTTTAGCCCAAATATCATAGTAAATATGAAGATTATGACCGTATCAGTGCTGTGTGGATCAATATATAAACATAAACTAAATAATTAGAACAAATACCAAAAAAAATGAAAGAAATAACATAAAAAAAACAGAAAATAACAAAGTAAAGCTAAAAATGAAAGAAATTACAGACCTATTTGCACTTACAGCTTCAATCCACTGTTGAAAAGCAAGTTTAAGAGCTGTAGAATCTTTCGATAATCCGTGACCGACATGTACAAAATATAAATAGACTCCAACTGAATATATAATTTTGACAAATTATCGAAATTATCAGCAGAAACCCTAGAAATTTCCATGAACAGTAATTTTCCTGAACAAACTAAATTAAAAAGTATTCGCATTCAGCAAAAGTTCAATAAAATAAACTTCCAACACTGATATGTATAATTGAAGCTATAATTTTGACAAATTGTCGAAATTATCAGAAGGAACCCCAGAAATTTGCACGAAGACAGTAATAATTTTTGAGATTAAATTACAGGAACACTACAGATTGACTAAAAAAATCAACAAAACAAAAAAAAGAACGTACCTTTGATGCACGCATGAAGATCCTCGGCAGCAGAAATCTACCCAAGAGAAAACGATCCAGGTTTTTCCAGCCACTCGGCGATAGAATCAGCAAAAATGAACAGAGATGACCAACAGGAAGAATGAATGGAAAAGAAAAGTAGTGGAAATAAACAGAAATCAAAGAGACATGTCTTCCCATTGACTCAGCGAGAGAATCAGTGAGAATAAACAGAAATTAAGAAGAGGAAGAATGAACGGAAATGAAAATCAGTGAGAATAAATAGAAATTAAGAAGAGGACGAATGAATGGAAATGAAAATCAGTGATGATGAACAGAAATTAAGAAGAGGAAGAACGACCGGAAGAAAGAGCAAAAGAAACCATGAAACTCGAAATGAAAGGAGAAGCAAGCACGTAAGAAGCTGTAAGTAAAGAGGGTTACACCTGTAAGAAGAAGATGGAAACTACTGGCCCAAATCTAACCGCACAAAATCAATCCAACGAATCAAAATAATTCATCTCTTGACCCAAATCTAACCACAGAAAAGTAATCCAACAGCTCAAAACAATTCGGCCACCGTGTCTAGCTAAGAATGCAAGACTTTGTTTTGAATTATACCCTAATAATATATATATATATATATATATATATATATATGCTGCAGACATTTTAATTTTAATTTTTTATTTCAACAAATTTTTAGAAGAGTAATCATGAAAAATATTAAGATATAAATTTTATTATTTTGCACAATATTTTTTTTAGATTCACAATTAGTAGATTAATACGTTTGTCGAGACTCGAACTTGGGGACTCTCCCGAAGTTCTAAGAAAAAACCAAGGTTGCAAATAGTGTTTAGCGGTATGTTGCGTTTAGGATTTTCATATAGCAAATTGCGTATAGCGTAGATGTTGCGGAGATTCACTAAAATATGATTAATATTAAAATATTAACAATAAAAGTTTAAAATATTCTTGTCAAAAGTTATATGTCCAAAATTAAAATATGATTAATATTAAAATATTAAAATACAATATATCTATCCATTAAAAAAAATCTATTAAAAAAAAATCCATCAAAAACGTTATTCAAACCGCTACACTGCAACATACACACGTAACACCGCTATTGTGGCCGCTTCACTGCTAAGTCATCAAAAAGTGCTACACGACAATAAAACCGTTGCGCGCAGCGTTTAACTTCCGAAAACTGCTATAGAGGCACTATTGCACCGTTACGGACCGCTATTTTCAACACTAGAAAAAACTATAATGGCAATGAGACAATTGCTAACATACTTCATGTTACTTCTTAGTAGTTTTCATAGCTTTTTCAGGGTTGAGCCAGTTTGCAACAAAATATATTATATAAGCTTTTTTCTAAATTTGTACTCAATAATATATATAATTTATACAAGTATCATATTTATAACCAATAACAAAATACACAACTTTATATGAACTGCCATTAATTAAAGGATAAATCTACTTCCACATATTCTTTCACAACCACTCTCAATAAATTATGTATCCTACAGATTTATGTGTTCATAGTCTACAAGTAAGAAATATTACGGAAAATTATGTGGACGTAATTATGTGGACGTGTGAGCCCTTCATAAAAGAGATATTGTCTAATATATTGTTTATAAGAAAAACTGAAAAATATTTGAGATGGGGCTCAAGCAATATATTCCACTTAGATTTCCATGATATTTCCTTATTACCTCCAGTAAAGAAATATAAATTCAGCATAAAATACTTCTCATAATATCACTTCTGTCACTTGATAAAAGTTACAACTTATGAACAATCCCAATCAACCATACACTCATTCATGTATGAAATGAATAAACACGTTTCGCATAATCTAATCTCCAGTCCAACACTTTGGCCTAGGGCATAATTCCTTCAGACTCCCACTTGCACTAGGCCAATCTTAAGTATCCAATGCTCATTAGGCAACATGACCTTCATGTTTTACTAGCGGGAAATATATGCCTTATCAGATTATAGAAATTTACATTGCAAAATTGTAACGACTACTATTGATCTCTATCATTAGTCGAGGACTTCTAAAATAGAAACTTGTATCATTATTGCTCTATTCTGAGATTGTCAGGTTTAAGAGCACTCGGGACTACTCCTAGTTCCAACATCAACTTTTGATCCAAGCATACCCATTGTTTGCTTCTAAAGCAACATTATGGGATCTTGTTTCAGTTACAGTATCTTATTTGGAATTCTTTCCAAACTACTGTATTCCAAATAAACGAATTGCGATAATGATCCATGTTAGGAAAGTGTAATATCTTACCACTACTTAGTTCCTCATAGGTCTGGATATCTTAGTTCTTCATAAGAACTTAGATATTTATTATAGTCATCAAATGACTATCATTTGCTCCCTTATGCTCTAAGCATACAGTACATTTTATGGCTTGAAAATCTTATTCATCCGCAATTAAGTACTGTTTCTTGTATATTAAACCTTTCAATAAACGGATGATAAATGTATGTCTTCATTATATGAACGTCATTGGCAAGAATTCTTTCTTTCATATTGAACTCTTTCAATATATACTTGAAAGCATAGAATCCAATTCATGTGCCTTTCATTGTTCATATTACTGCCACAAACAAGAACTCTTTCTTGCATATTGAATATTCAATATATGGTTGAAGGTATAAGATCTAATTCTTATATCCTTTTATTGTTCATGTGAATGTCATAAGCAAGAACGCTTTCTTGCATGTTGAACATTTCAACGTATGGCTGAATGTATAGAATCTCATTCGTTTATCTTTTCATCATTCATATGAACACCATGAGCAAGAACATTTCTTGCACATCGAATTCTTTCAATATTTTACCAATGTGCTTTATCTTACAGCCAGAAATCTGTGTAGGCTTCAACTTCTAACTGTTAGGATGGGTAAGTTGTTGTAATGCAGGCAGATTGTTATATTCCCACTGAATTTCTTGAAATCAAGGTGGTCGCATCTATTTGATTAAGTCAAATTCTTCAATTTACTTTGTCAAATAGATTCAGGCTGAGATGTTTGCTTTTACCTTTCATAATTCTTGTGATCACAAAACTCTTGCCATGTATCAAATATACATCCACATCAAAATTCCTACAAAGGAATGTAAGTTTTATATCCTTATTCCATCATTCACAATCGCATTGTGCTATGGAAGTTAGAATTCGCAATAGCAACAAGTGAGAAAGTATCAAGATTACCTATCAGTGCCAAGACTCATAGGAATCGAGGGACCGCATACAAGAGGAAGAGGTTGATTTCGCTAACACGATTAGGAGACATTACCGATCACTTACTCAAGTCACAATTAGTTCCCATCCTCGGGGAGCTATAGAAACATTCATCTACTATAACTACTTTCTTTGCTATTTGTAGGTTATCCATGTACTGTATGCAATGATCATCAAGCCATTGGATACTCCAATCAAGTTCCAAACCTGATTGCTCGTACATGCGTTGCATCTTAATTCTCATGGTCCAACCATTTTGAGAACTTTGTCTCTTCACAGTCTCCTGGGTAGGAAGTCGACTCATCCTCTATGAGCATCTTTTATGAGAGATCATATCTCTCAGCCTAATGTCTACCAGGTCTGTGAGGAGGACCTATGTTCCAAGTATAGCCTTATCAACTACTTGATAGCCTCATTAATGGTTCATCACTAGTATATGGACCTCGAACCTTTCGAGATGTATTACACTCCCACTGCTTCTTTAGGAGATGAGATCTCTCTTAAAGAAGTCTGAATTATGAGTAGCAAACAATTTGAACTCATAATGGATGTAAAACAATATCGAGTTGATATTCCAGAGAGATTGTTGTGTTGACACTATCAAACCTTTTGACACGAGTCGTACTTCAACCTTTAAAGACAATTTGGGACTTTCCAAACCCATATATGGAGTCTATTTGAACCTTATGATATTCAGTGTTTAGTATATTCAAGAGTATAAACCTATAAGAATCTCGGAGGCATAGACTGAATCTTATCCAATTAGTTTTATCTTCTTCTTTATGTGCACATCATGAGATGCTGCATATAGAAATAATTGTGAAACCCTTTTCAGAATTTCTAAGATAATTGTCAACCTATTTACTCAAATACTTATCACATCGATCTGATCAAAGTGCTATTATTATCTTGTCAAAGCGATATCGAATTTCATTCTTAAATGCCTTGAACATTTCAAATATTTTGTGTTTCATTAAGTAAACATTTTACTTAAAACACTTTAATATGAAATTCTGATATTCCTTATTTCTAGCCGACTTGCCTTTTGTCTCTCGTGCATCTATATGCATGAGACTCAACAAACTAACCCATCAACTTTGTGATGGTTGCCCATTCTTGTCATCATGTTCGTTGAATAAAATTCACACATCTCAATCAATCCTAGATCCAGTGAGTCAAACATTCCACATAGGGTGGAGTTTTAGAAATACGATTCATATTTTGTGACTTAGATGACATTGCTAGAAGTATGAAATCAATGGACTTATTATTTAGCATATAAAGGTTATTTTCTAAGTGAACATTTCAAATAGACAAATCTAGGGAAATTTTATTATTCCAAATAATAAATTTTACAACCATTTTAACGCTAATGTCGAAATAACATTTATTTCATTACATGTCCACAACGGCTAAGTCAATAAAATCCTAGAGCTAATGTAGCAACTATTGCTTTATTCCCCACTTATAGGTTGACTTCTCCTCTGGCTAATCTTCTACTTCTGAGTAATATCCTGCACATTCAAAATGTGAGAATTACAGTGGATATCCAATATCCAAGTAGAGATTTAGGAAGAGGAATACCTGAAATGGCAGCCATTGATTCTTCTTCATGACATATGTTACATCCTCCTCTCTAGTGATCACGCATAGAACATGCAATCACTTCTTCGAATTCCTCAGGTTTTTTGCCTTCACACTTGATCCAGCTCTCCCATGCGGCTTGTCTATTCAACACCCTTTCCCTTTCAATCCTGAGGGCATCAATGACAACTTTTGCCTCTATGTCCTTCTCCGCCTGTTTAAGCATCTTATGCAATTCCGTGATTGTCGTCTCCATCTGACGCTTATGATATTCAGTAATGAACAAATCAAAGCTCGGAGGAAGCGATCCAAGAATCATGTCAACCGCAAATTCCCTTGGAATAGGCGAACCAAGTCTCTCTAAGTAATCAATGTGACTTCTCATCTTGAACACATGAGTATCCACAGAGGAGCCATGAGCCATCTTGCTCTTGATTAATAACTTGGTGACCTTGTAGCGCTGAATATTAGCCTGCTTTCGGAATATTTCCTTAAGCGTCTTAATCATATCATAGGCATCCATGAAACCTACCTTCTTCTGAAGCTTAGGTTTCATTCCTGCTAACATCATTCAGGCTACTTCATCAGAATCGTCAATACACTTCTGATAAGTATCTTGGACAACTCTAGAAGCGGTCGAAGGCGGTGGATTTGGAATGGGTGTCTCAAGGACATACAATTTTTCTTCACTCTTGAGAACAATTCTCAGAGTCCTGAACCATTCAGGGAAGTTTGTGCCATCGAGCTTATCCTTCTCAAGGATAGACCGCAAGTCCGTAAATATTGAACTCATTCTACAAGTTTAATATTCAATGTAAAGTTTATTATTTAAAACTAGAATTATTCTAATTTTGTTTCATATATTTTACTCCCACTATTTTTCTTCAAATCATACACCTTCAGTAGTATTGATTCGGAAACTTCAATTAAATGAGGTTTCATAGTGAGTCAAGATCCGTATGTCATTGAGCACTAAGTGCGCTTTGGCGCAACCCTTATTGCTCAACTATTTAGGTAGGAACTCTTTCCAATTGCATCATATGAAATTCTTGTCTTTTATGGAATGAGCATTATATGCCCGGTGTATTATCCCATCATATGCCCTGAGGCCAAGTCCGACTTGCTTGATCAGTTAAGTTTAACTATGTATGATTATCGGCGAAATGGAATCCAGCACACTCAGCTTTGGCATGACCCATGCTGGACGCCATTTCCCGCGTACCTTCCTTTACAAAAATAATCCCCCATATGCTCAGCTTTGGCATGACCCACATGGAAGACTGTCTAAGTCCCGAGGGCTTCAGTGACATGGGGGGCACTTCCTTACTTAACATTCTGAAGGATTTTGTTTTAGATTTATAAATAAAAACATCATAGAAACAAGATAAAATATATTATGAGCCTATTCCTCACGAGCGATCATGAGGTTCATAATCCTAGATCTATCTCCAGATTGTAGTTGTAATCTTCAACGAACCCTTCGTTGTGTGTGTGCGACGATCCAATGCCATCTTCTGAAGATTGCGCCAAGATCTTTGACTCGTAGTCTTCATATAATATCTATCCTAACAATTAACCTATTGCTAGAAAAGTAAAGTACAAATTTGGACAACTCACTGGTTGCCATAAATTACAACTTTGGACAACTCACATGTTGCCATAGATATTAAATTATATTACAAGCAATTATACACAAGATTACATCACAGAACAATCACAGATCTAAGCCTCATATCATATTTAAATAAAAAATTCCATGTCTAACAAAAATTAGGGTTTCCGCAAAATTCAGCCTTGTTCCGTTGGGAACGGAACTGTTCCGTTCTAAACGAAATTATTCCGTTCTCAACGGAGACGTGGTGGAAATTCGTTTTTCCTTTAGTTTTAGTTCAGTTTCCAAAACAGATTTTGGAAAACTATTTTTCAAAACTCTAGAAAATCATAATATCCAATATTATATTCCTAGAAACTATTTTCGTGATGTTTTGAAATAATATTTTCAAAACCCTAAAATTTATTATACTAGAATTTACTAAATTTTAAATACAATCGACGATTATTTCCTTAACGAACGCTCTGATGCCACTGTTGGGAAACCCGTAGCCATGTACGTTACATGCGCAGCGGAACCAACGGGTTAAACCCTCCCTAGGATCATCGTAAAGGAAATAAAGGTACGAGATTAGCCATTAAAATTTATACCTCGGATCTTCCTGATCCGCGAGACAAGGAATGGATGTAGGTCTGAACTTTTCCGACTCGCAACCGTCTCCTTCCCGAAGCTCGGCTCGCCAAGCTCCTTCCTATTGCTCGGCTCGAAGAACTCCTTCTTGAAGCTCAGCTCGAGATATAGCTTCTTCTCCTGGGGATGAAGATAGATCGCTCGCAAGTTTCTCAAGGTAGAGAACCTCTACTCGTATCCACGCGAACTTCACTCGAACAGAATAACCAGACTTGGCTAGACAAGTCCGGAAATACTTTCCGAATATCTCTCAAAAACTCTCTCTCTCTTTTCTGTGTAAAGACGGCCTCTCAGGCTACAGAGTTGTGTGTAAAATAGGGAGACCCTGCCCTTCTATTTATACAAGAGAGAGAGGCGAACGATTGCTCTGTTACCATAACTGAAACCCTAATCTGCGCCTATTCCGTTGCCAACGGGAACTACTCTGTTGCCAACTGAATAGGTATTTCCATAACGGAATACTTGGCAGCTAAGGTTATTATAGTTTCCATATCTATTCCGTTGGGAACGGAACTGTTCCGTTGCCAACGGAATGACACTATTTTGTTCACTCAATTATCCAATAATTGATTATTTCGTTCACCAATTTATACATCATATGTACTATCTATTTTGAGGCATATTCATCCCGTACGAATGGAGTTCATTGTGTGACCGTGTAGGTTCCATTTAACGCTGGCAATGATCTTCTAAAGATCGTAAGTCATGAGTAACCTCTAGACTGATGTCATGACTACCCATGTTAAATGAAATGATCAGCGATCGTAAACCTATCTGAATAGACATTTGCTTATTCCTTTTGTTCTACGATATACATCTTGATCACAAGGCACGGTAATATGTCATCCTTGAGTTTGATCAAAGTCTCTTTCCTGATCGAGAATTAGACTGAGTAAATACAAAATGATATTAACAACACATGTTAATCCATTTTGAGCATGGCCATGCATTTCCTTCAGTCCTAGTTCATCAAGGGGCCCAGAGATATCTCCCTCATGACGAGAGGAACAAATCCCATCTTGGTCACTCACATTCCTTGTCATGATTCAGTGCATACCTAACGATGACCCTAATGATCATCCCGTTACGGATGACGTAAGATCATATTAAAGTATGCAATTCCTCATACAAGGAATCCATGGTAACCTCAGGTTGTAGGAACAAGCACACTATTCATATGAGAATCACTAATGACATATACCATGCATATTCTCATAGTGTGGTCAGTCCAGTACGTGTTCTCTAACACGCACCTATATTCCAGACTTGACATCCCTATGTCCATGATCAGCAGAACATGATCATCCAGTCTGCGAATATACTAGTGTGGATATGTACCTTCTTACTTGAAGTATGTTTATCTCTATAAACATCCTACATATCACTAGGGATGGTTTAGAATGTCATTCATTGGTTCACAGTTCTACTATCAGAATCACGTATTCTGATGACGTGAACCCGAAGTGTCATTCATGTTCGATCTAATATATGTAAATACATTAGTCACCCATACACTCATTCATATATGAAATGAATAATCACGTTTCGCATAATCTAATCTCCAATCCAACACTTTGGCCTAGGGCATAATTCCTTCAGATGCATGCCCAACACTCCATGATGAGGAGAAAGTCACGACCACAGCTTGCGGCATCTTCAAGCTAAACCAACACGAAAATTCAAATGGGGGTCAAAACCGTAATTATGACCCCTATTCCAAAACATACAACCCTGGATGGCGTGACCACCCAAATTTTAGATGGCGTGACCCAGGAAACCAGCAACAACCTCCTCAGAACCATAACCAAAATTCTTCTTCTTCTTTACCTCCAATTGACCCTGCTTTAAAAAGTTTTTCTGACATTGTGACATCTTTGGCCACGTCAACCACTTCTTTTCAGAAGGATACAAAGAGCGCCTTAACACATCTGGGCACCCAAATCGCTCAATTATCCTCTGAATTAAACCAGTTAGAAACTCAGGGGTCCTCACAACTTCCTTCTCAAACTCTCAACCCCCGTGAGAATGCATGTGCTATCACCTTAAGAAGTGGGAAAGAAATAGAAGGGAGTAAAGGAAACATGAAAGGTGAAGGAGAGATCATGGTGATTAAACCAAAATCAGAGAAGGCGAAAGAAAAGCCCAAGGAGATGCCACCTTATAAACCTAGAGTCCCTTTTCCTAGTCGTCTAGCGGTTACCACCAAAAAGGATGAGGCAGAGAGAGATATCCTAGAGGTTTTAAAGAAGGTGGAAGTGAACATTCCATTACTAGAGGTCATTCGTCAAGTCCCTCGCTATGTGAAATTTCTGAAGGACTTGTGTACGAATAAGAGAAAGCTAAATGGCCATGAGAGGGTGACAATGAGTGAGAATGTCTCTGAGGTTATCCGCAAGAAGCTTCCAGAGAAGCAAAAAGACCCTGGCATGTTTGTCATTCCTTGCAGCATTGGGCACCATGAATTTGCTCGGTGCATGCTTGATCTTGGGGCTTCTATCAATGTCACGCCCTTCTCTATCTATTCTTCTCTCGGTTTGGGATCTTTGAAAAAGACTGGGGTGATCATCCAACTGGCCGATCGTTCTACTGTTGTACCAGAAGGAGTTATAGAGGATGTCCTTGTTAAGATTAATGGCCTTGTCTTTCTTGCAGATTTCTATATTCTGCGTATGGATGACTTTGATAGCTCGCCGAGCTCAACTCCCATTCTTCTGGGAAGACCATTCCTTAAAACTGCCCGAACCAAGATTGATGTGCACAATGGAACTCTTTCTATGGAGTTCGACGGAGAGAACAGATCTTTCAATATCTTTGATGCTATCAAGCATCCTTCTAACGGGCATGTCTCTGCTATTTGCACCATCGACCCAGTTGATGAGTATGTCGACAACTTCTTCTCTTTCGAGTTCATCGATCTGCTCGAGACCATTCTTGATCTCTCTCTAGATGAGCAGATCCTTCTTTAGAGTCTATCTGCCTTGGCCATTGGAGAGGCTTCTTCTTCTTCTTCTTCTTCTTCTTCTTCTTCTTCCCCCTTGATAAAACCTTCTCTTGAGCCCACCAAACCTTCCATTGTGAGTCCCCCCTCTCTTGACCTAAAATCACTACCAGCTCATTTCAAGTATGCATACTTGGGTAAAAGAGACACTCTTCTAGTGATCATCTCTAGTAGCCTCACTGCTACTCGGGAAGAGAAATTAGTTAATATTTTGAGGGACCACAAGACTGCTATTGGATGGACTCTAGCTGATATTAAGGGAATCAGCCCCTCTATGTGTATGCATCGAATATTGTTGGAGGATGGATCTAAACCATCCCGTGAGCCTCAGCGTAGGCTGAATCCTCCAATGATGGAAGTGGTCAAGAAAGAAATCATCAAACTCCTTGATGCAGGAATCATATACCCTATCTCTGATTCATAGTAGGTATCACCAATCCATGTGGTACCCAAGAAAATTGGTATTACGATAATTGAAAATCACGATGGTAAAAAAGTTCCTACGAGAGCACAAAATGGATGGCGAGTATGCATTGATTACCGCAAATTAAAAATGCCACCCGGAAAGACCATTTCCCTCTTCTCTTTATTGACCAGATGCTTGAGCGTCTTGGCTGGGCGCCACCATTACTGCTTCTTAGATGGCTTCTTTGGTTACTTTCAAATAGCCATCGCCCCTAAGGATCAAGAAAAGACCACATTCACGTGCCCTTTTGGCACCTTTGCCTATAGACGCATGCCCTTTGGATTGTCTAACGCACCCGATATATTTCAGAGATGTATGATGTCCATCTTCTCTGATTATGTCACCCAAATTATTGAGGTTTTCATGGATGATTTCACCGTCAATGGTGACTCATTCGATGATTGTTTGGGAAACCTAAAGACGATTCTTCAAAGGTGCGTAGAGACTGACCTGGTGCTGAATTATGAGAAATGTCATTTTATGGTGAATCAGGGCATAGTCTTAGGCCATGTGGTTTCCTCTCGTGGTGTTGAAGTGGATAAAGCAAAGATCGATGTCATTCGATCCCTTCCATACCCGACCAGTGTGAAGGACATTCGATCATTCCTTGGTCATGCCGGATTTTATAGGCGTTGCATCAAAGATTTCTAAAAAATCGCTCAACCTCTTTGTCTTCCTCTCCAAAAAGAGGCATCTTTTGAGTTTAATGAGAAGTGCAAAGCGGCATTCGACCTTCTCAAGGAGAAACTGTGTTCTGCCTCCATCATTAAAGCTCCAGATTGGAATCTGCCTTTCGAGATCATGTGCGATGCGAGTGATAGGGCAGTTGGAGCTGTTCTTGGGCAGCGGGATGGGCGAGAACCCCATGTTATCTCTTATGCTTCCAAGATCTTAGACGATGCTCAGTGCAACTATACCACTACAGAGAAAGAGCTGCTAGCCATTGTTTTTGTACTGGAGAAATTTAGGCCCTACCTCTTAGGGGCTAAGGTGATTATATACTCTGACCATGCCACATTGAGGCATCTTTTCAAGAAGAAGGAATCCAAGCCGAGACTTCTTCATTGGATATTATTGCTCCAGGAGTTCGATTTCGAGATTAGAGATAAACGAGGATCAGAGAATCTAGTTGCAGTTCACCTTAGCGGCCTTCCTATGAGTATTGAGGAGGGTACCCCAATATCGGAGTTCTTACCTGAGGAATTTCTCTATGCCGTGCAAACCTATACACCATGGTATGCTGATATAGTGAATTACCCGGTGGCTAAAGACCTACCAGAGGATCTTACACGTGTACAGGCAGATCGAATCTGATATGATTCCCGATTTTATATTTGGGATGAGCCGTACCTCTTTTGGATTTGCGCAGATCAAATTATTTGGAGATGTATCCAGATAATGAGGTCAGATCCGTGCTTGTGTTTTGTCACTCTCTGGAGTGTGGAGGATACTTTGGCGCCAAGTGGACAGCTCATAAGGTCCTTGAGTGTGGTTTCTTCTGGTCCACACTACATAAGGATGCTTACTTCTTCATGAATTCATGTGAGCGATGCCAGAGAACGGGAGGACTAACCAAGAGAGACGATATGCCGATGAAGTATATTCTTTCTTGTGAGGTCTTTGAAGTGTGGGGTATCGACTTTATGAGACCTTTCCCTCCCGCATACGGTTTTGAGTATATCCTCCTGGCAGTCGATTATGTCTCCAAGTGGGTTAAGGCCGAGGCCACAAAACGGACAGATGCAAAAATGGTTGTGGATTTTGTGAAGGAGCAGATCTTTAGTAGGTTTGGGGTCTCAAGAGTCAACATCAGTGATAGAGGAATCCATTTCTGCAACCGGAGTATCGAGTCATTAATGAAGCAATATCATGTCACACATGGAACCTTGACAGCTTACCATCCTCAAACCAATGGCCAAGCAGAACTTTCGAGTAGGGAAATCAAAGGCGTTTTGGAGAAAGTGGTGAACCCCAATAGGAAAGACTGGAGTCTTCCGCTGACTGACGCACTCTGGGTTTACATGACTGCTTTCAAGTCCCCTGTAGGCATGTCCCCTTATCGGCTAGTCTATGGAAAGACTTGTCATCTTCTGGTTGAACTCGAGCACAGAGCCTATTGGGCCATCAAGAAGTGCCATCTAGACTACCCAAACGATACACTCAACTAGAAGCTACAAATTCAAGAGTTAGAGGAGATTCGAAATGACGCGTATGATAACTCCCGAATCTTCAAGGAGAAGACCAAGATGTATCATGACAAGAAGCTTGTCCATAAGGATTTCAAAGTGGGCGACAAGGTGTTGCTGTTTAACTCAAGACTCAAATTAAACCCGGGTAAGCTACAAAGTAGGTGGATAGGGCCCTTTCTTGTGACAAAATTGTTCGGATATGGTGCAGCAGAAATTCGGGATCTTGATTCAGGGAGGTCTTCAAGGTCAACGGACACCGGCTGCAGCAGTTTCATGAGAGTTTCGATGTGAGTTGGATTGAAATTCATGAGCTTGGCGAGCCATCATCCACTGCTTGAGGAGATGGAGACGTCGGGCCAACGACGTTAAAGAGAGGCGCTACTGGAAGGTAACCCTGCGAATAAAGGTTGTGTTTTTCTTTGCTTATTTTCTTTTCTTGCATTGCATCACTACTTTGTGCTTAGCTTTACTCGGGGACTAGTAAAAGTTTAAGTGTGGGGTGCAGTCTTTATTGCATGTTAGATAGTTAAAAAAAAATAAAATAAAATAAAATAAAATAATAATAATAATAATAATAATAATAATAATAATAATAATAATAATAATAATAATAATAATAATAATAATAATAATAATAACCCATTTTTAAGCCTCAAATAAAAAAATGCCCAATTAAAAATGAAAAGGAATGAGAGAGAACTGTAACTTGTATTGAATAATGTGGTGGAAATCATTTGGACTCAAAAGGATCGTATAGACCAGTTCAAGAAGAATTGAGGTCGTTGGTTTAGGGATCTTTTGTCACTGGTGAACTCGATTTGTTGTTTGAGTGCCAATAATTTAGGAATTTGCGCAAGAAATTATGCGAGGACTTATCATTGGACCGTGACCCGGAACTCAAGTTTGTCTATAATATAATATCCATAATAACCCACTATATCATCTCGTATATATATATAAATAATATCCAGGTCTATTAGCTTCTAAAGTCCCTTTGTTGCTTGGTTTTGGAGAAGGAGGTTATGCATTATATAAGAAGATAGGGGACGGGAAGTAGAGGTTAGTGTCAGAAGTTGAGGGCTTATGTGTAGAAGATGAGCTTTGTGCACCGAGTGTATTCGTGAGGAGATGCATCTTAGAAACAAATTTATGAGAGTAGACTCTCGAGTAAACTCTATTTTTGACACAAAGGCAAGTTAGGCCCCATAATCCTCATAGATTTTAGTCACAATCTTCAAAAAAAAAAAAAAAAACCAAACAAATATTTAAAAAAAAAAGCAAAAACAAAAAACAAAAAATAAATAAAAAGATTGCATGACCCAAACTTGTTCCCCTTGTACATGGCCTAAACCCTAGTTTACCCTATTTGTGAGAAAGAGTGGATTCCAGTCATATATCTCAGGCCAGTAGTTAGGTTGACACATTTTGGGCCAGATGACTGAAGGTGCTAGGAGGTATGCACATTAGGAGGTTCATTATTCCAAGCAGATAGATGTATAGGCAATATCTTTTTGGAGAGTAGAGGCATGAGTTTAGAAAACCAAGTGACAACTTGACCGAAAGTGGCGAAGTAGACAAGCAAACCAATTATGTAGTATATATATATATATATATATATATATATATATATATATATATATATATTTGTGTGTGTGTGTGTGTGTATTATCCACCATATTCCATCATACTCCACCAAACATAACTTGAGAATTCCCGTCACGACCAAGGTAGGAAATCACGAGTCATCTGAGAACTGAGAGTATTATGAGAGACACTCCACATATTCCAAATTCGTATTCCTCTATACAAAAGGAGAGTGAGTGCAAGTTTCACCAAAGTGCATGGAATCTTACACAAGAGACCAAGAATCATTATTGACTGGTATATAAGTGAAGAGTGAGTCTAAAACAAGGGACCCATCTTACCAATACAAGTTATAACGTTTGCTCGAGTACGATCAAATGTTTAAGTGTGGGGTGATTTGATAAGTCATTAATTATACACATTTTATACCCTATACATATATGATATTGAACCATTATATGCGTTAATATTCTATTTATATGGATAATAATCACAACTTGAATGTTGATACTACTAATGAGATATTTATGTGATTTCAGGTGCAATTTGGATGGAGCATAGCTTGGAGAAAAGATGTTAGAGCACAAGATGGAGATAATAATCAAGACTCGGACCTGCCGACAAAGGCTTAGTATTTCGGCAATAATTCACAATCTGGGCTTTCCATATATGCAAACAATATATCGTTCGAAAGAAGAGAACAAGGCCCACAATTGATTTCATATAACCAGAGCCCAATTCCGAAGTCTACATGTCTCAAATTGACCATCTTCTGGACAGATCTTTCATGCACTTTGCATTCACTCTTCATATTTTTGCCATGCTTATTCACACTCTTTGCATGGAGCTTCATTCATCCCTCATGATCACCTTTTGAGAGGGTTATAACCAGGTGCAAGGCATCTATTCTACTTACTTTCGAACTTCATCATTCTCTATCTTGGAGTTGGCCAAGTCAAGCAAGCGTCATTCTTCCATCCACGCTTCATTAATGGGTTCTATCATTATTTTATTTTCTTTCTTTTCCATGTATTTCGAGTAAGTCCTTCGAGGCATACTTAGTGTTTATATTTTTGTGTTGTAACTTTTGAGACCATTAATAATGAATTTCATTTGAACGGTTATTATTCTGTTTTCACTTACTTATTATCTTTCATGCTCAATGAATTATTTTAAGTTTAATTCAGTCAGTTCTATGTTCAATAGTAATTAACAAGGGCCACAAAATTCCTATGGTTGCTTTGCTCAATAGCCTCAATTAGAATTTGAATAATAACCAAGTGCAAATAACTCATAACGAACTAAACAGTTCTGAACAAGCTCATTGTTTAGGAGGTTTTGATTTGTTTAAATGACCAATGGTTCCTATTGAATTGGTCATGATATTCAAGTAGGTTAGTATTTTTATTTACGAGCTCATCTAAACTATAATCCTATCTTTTTGTTTGAGTTATTTATCGGTTAGAGCTCATCTTACTGCACTTAAGAGATTAATTCCAAATTCATTATATAATCAAGGATAAAGTTACACACAAATTCACTACAGAAAACTATGCCTCAATTCACACAACCACCACATCTCTTGATTTTTACTCTAAGTTTTCTCTTTACTTATTACTTTCATTTTGTTGCAATCAACCAATCAACAACCCCCCCCCCAATTGTGTGTCTTGTTTTAGGTCTTGTGTTTGGTTTTACTTACGGTTTTGGTTTATCTTTATTTTAATTTTCTATTTTTGTTGAGTCTATTTTCATTAGAGAAGTAATCTTTTCACCTAATTTAGTCTAAATAGCTCTCTGTGGTTCGACCCCTACTTCCACTGTCTACTGTGTTGTAGTGTCTAGGGTTATAAATTTCTTTTGGTAAGTATAAAAAGACTGCAAAAATACCTCTTATCTGTAATATTCAGGAAAGTTAGTGTTTTTTTTTCATAATTTTCCCTCTATTATGTATTTGTTTTTCTTTTTATTTTTTTGAAGATCTTTTGTCAATATGATAAATTATATTGAAAAAAATATTTATTATAAATATGCATAAAAATGAAACAAACCCAACTCTTAAAATTATATGAGAAATCAATAGCACCACCCTCTTATTTAGCTCCTAAATAGCATCGGCTTATTTAAACGTGCGGCCCAGTCAATGTGCGGGTCTCACTGAAGCCAGAGGTGTGACTTAACCACGTTCAATTCACACTCGCTCCCTCCGTGCTGCTTTATTATTCATTTTACTTTCATTGATATGCATTTTGGTATTGTGTTGGATTGCTATATTTTTTGTATTATGTTGGATTGATATGTCATTTTAATTGTATTGCTATAACTTCTAAGTACTGAATATGTATTTTGTCTTATGTTTTTTTAATGATTTTTTTTGTTAAATCAAATTTGACCCACATTCAAAACAAATAGAAGAGTTACTTTTGCGTTTTATAACTCACATTCTTTATTTTGTTTACAACTCACATAATTTAAAAAATAAAAAAATCAATTCCGGAGAAAGCCAGAAATCGTTGACTTTCTTTCAATTAAATTTTGAATTTTACAAGCATTAAGTATTAAGTATTTGTTTAATCCCATTCACACATTCTGGTATTAAATTTCAAATGTTGATTATTTATTATTATTGTTGTTCTTCTTATTGTGGTTCAACCTGTTTGATGAGTTGAGAGACTTTGCTCTAAATATGTGCTAAATAATATTGCATTTGTCGGGAATTAAACCCATAATCAAATCATTCGATACACATGCAATAGACTCTACCGGGTAGGCTATGAGAGTTACTGTGTTGCTATTATATAAATATAATTAAAAATATATATATAGTCCTATCCGTATCCTAAAGTTTTTGAAATTTGTCATATTGCCATATCCATATGGTATCCGGTATCGAATACGATACCAGTAACTGTCTCCGTGCAATATAATTGTATGTATTGTAAGTATTATCATAGTATGTAATAAGTGTTAAATTAACCACTAGTCTAGTCGATGTGGGCTATATCAAAGAGAACTAGAGAAGCCACCTATGCTGGCAATGAATGAGAACAGAACATTAGGGGTGGGCAGATGGTTCAGTTTGTTCGGAAACCGAATGGTTGAATTCGGTTTAATCGATTCGATTGTTCGGTTTATCCGGTTCGGTTCGAAAATTGGTATTATTCAGTTTAACTAGTTCAGTTCGATTTTGATTTAGAAAAACCGAATAAACCGAACCGATATATATTATTATTTTGTCATTTTTGTAAGTTCTGTTAAGTTTTGAACTTTAAAATAAAAAAAATGAATTTTAAAATAAATTAATTATATGTTTAAATGGTCTAGTTATATATTTTTTTAAATCAATTTTATATTTATTCAGTTCAGTTTGGTGTAATTGGGTTTGCTATTATTTGGTTTGGTTTGAACCCGAACTGATCAAATCTCCACCCTACACAACATCATAATTTAATGACGTGGCGAGTTCTCACTGGCTCGGTCCACAAAGTATCCCCTCCTCCTCACAATTTTCCCACCATGCCCAATTGACAAGCAGATAAGAACACTGACAAACCTACTTCATCGCCTACTAACAATAACTCATACTCACACTCGACAGGCGACAGCTACCACCATATCCATCGGAGACTAAAACAAAATCTAATCAGAGAGAAGCAAGAACATCAACAATCAACAATGGAGAAGAGGGAGCTGGGAAGCACAGGTTTAAAACTCAGCGTCGTCGGATTCGGCGCATCCCCGCTGGGCCACGTCTTCGGCGAGGTCTCCAGCGCCGACGCCATCGCCGCCGTCCGCCGCGCCCTCGACCTCGGCGTCAACTTCTTCGACACCTCCCCGTCCGTACAATCCTCAACCCTTCTCTATCATCACAATATTCCGTTTTGTTGCAAACTTGCAAGTGTGCAGTGAACTGAATTTCTGCCCTCTGGCCTCATTTTAACTGCTTGGATAGTGCCTTAGGCTTCATGATTGTAACATTCGCCCCTTAAATCATAAGTTTCCTCTTCAATTTGGGCTGGTTTTATTTCCAGAATTTTATTTCTTTTCTTAGGCTTAATTTCCTATTGTTAGATTTATTAATCCTTTTTGATTTATTTTCAAAGATGTAAATATAAAATGATATAAATTCTGAAAAAAGAAAGAAAATTTAGGGTATCACATTTGGTATCTATCTGGAAAAGGAAAGAAAGCCCTCTCCAAATTCTCTCAAAAAAAAGTTTCCTCTTTAAATCACACATTTGATTATCCACACCATCATCAGGTACTACGGAGGCACGGTTTCTGAGGCAGTGCTCGGAGACTGTCTGAATGAAATTGGCGTGCCGAGAGACAACATCATCATCTCGACCAAGTGCGGCCGGTACAAAGAGGGCTTCAATTTCAGCGCGGAAAGGGTGACGCACAGCATTGACGAGAGCCTGTCGAGACTCGGCCTTGATTACGTCGATATTTTACATTGCCATGATATTGAGTTTGCGTCCCTTGATCAGGTTGAGATTGTAAAGTTTTATGGGTAAATTTTGTAAAGAGATTTTGCGATATGCCCAAATTGTAAAAAGGCCCCTGAAGTGTTAACAAAATTGCAAAAAGCCCCTGGCGTTAGTTTTTCCAAAAGAGGAATATTAATTAAACTTTAAGATTTTTTTATCAATAGAGCGTAAAACTAAAGTTGTTAACTTCAAACGAACAGTAGGGGCTTCTTTTGCAAATAGCTACAATGCAGGGGCTTTTCTGCAATTTGCAATAATGCAGGGTCTTTTATGCAATGTTCGCATAAGGAAGGGGCTTTTATGCAATGCAGGGTCTTTTATGCAATTTGCAATTTTGGAATAATGTAGGATCTTTGCAAATTTCCCAATTTTGTAATACCAATACGGTTTGGTACTGGTTGGTAATTTGTTTTATGCGTTTTTTATTTATTTTTAGTTTGTTAATTGCTTATCTAAGGCACAGTAACTTTGGTTGGTACCAGTTTTATACTGTACCAGTATATATGTATACTTTTGAAAAGATAACTAATACATAATTCTTATTTTCTCAAGATCGTCAACGAGACAATACCAGCCTTGCAAAAAATAAAAGAATCCGGCAAGGCCCGCTTCATCGGCATAACCGGCCTGCCCTTAAACATTTTCACATATATTTTAGACCGGGTTTCAGTGGACGTGGTTCTCTCCTACTGCCATTTCGGACTGAACGACTCGACTCTTCTGGATTTGGTGCCCTATTTGAAGAGCAAGGGCGTCGGCGTAATTTCTGCCTCTCCTCTCTCGATGGGCCTTTTGACTGATTTTGGTCCGCCGGCCTGGCATCCCGCTTCTGATGAGTTGAAGGTAGTTTTGTTGGTTTTTGGTTAATTATTTTAGTTTTGAAGTTGGGAAATTTATTAAAAGCCCTTAACTTTTCTGAATATTACAAAAAAAAACCCCTATATTATCAGATTTTCAAAAACCCATATGATAAACTTTTCATTTAAAAAAAAAAACCTTCATACACATTTCCAACTAATTATTAGTTCATGTTTTTGAAATTCCCATTTTGCCCCTATGATAAAATATTTTTCTAAAAAAATATTTTAAAAGAAAACTATTCATAAAGTTGGGGGGTTTGTTGTAATATTCAGAAAAGTTAGGGTTTTTTTGTAAATCTCCCTTTGGAGTTTTGTTAAAATAATCTTTTGTATTATGTGATCAGTATTCTAATATATGAGCTTTTTGGTAGTATATAATTTCTTTTTTTGCTTTAAGAGTGCGTGCAAATCAGCAGCAGAGCATTGTAGGAAAAATGGGAAGAAAATTGCCAAAATTGCCCTGCAGTACAGCTTGCTAAATAAGGAAATTTCCACCGTGCTTGTTGGGATGAATTCTCCTTCTCAGGTATAATTTCTTTTGTTTATCATAGTTCAATTCGCGAATCATACTTACACGTATTTTACAAATTTCTAAAAACGCAAACTTTGCTTCTCCAACTCATTAATACCAATTAATTTGCGTATTTTTGCAACAGCAAAGTTCGGCCCGTATTTTCTGAAATTTTATCAATTAGAACATTTTGCCGAACAAAGGAATCTGGAGAGTAAAAATATTTGTATGCCTACAATTATTACCATATAATACACCAAATTTTAAGATATGAGATCCTATTGAAAGAAAATAATAAACTAAAGCAATAATAAAACTAAAACAAAATAATAAAACAGAGCAATAAATCAATATAAAACAGACATACACCATATCATATACAAACATATACTAATACAAATATTTGCCGATCGCGTTTCTTATGTCTATATTTCATAATATTAAATCAATGACATATTGCGTTTGAATATTATATAGGTGGAGGAGAATGTAGCAGCTGCACTGGAGCTGTCCATTACTGGAATAGACAAAGAACTATTGGATGAACTGGAGAGTATATTAGAGCCTGTTAAGAATCAGACTTGGCCTAGTGGCATTCAACAAAGCTGATGCTAAAATGTTATACGCAAATCACGCAATAATGTTTTTAGGGCTTGTTGTTTCTGAATTTTTGCCCTTTTTATTTCAGGATTTGGAATTGTGTTGCTTGTTTTTTTAAGTATTTTAGGGCTTATTGTTTCCGATTTGTGTATTATGAGTATGAGTCCATTTGTGTTGTATTTATTTGTGGAGAGTACATTTGTGGAAATAAAAGAGCTGGAAGAGCTTAAATGGTATCTTTCCATGTATTTATAGTGTATATTTGCGCTCTCTTCTTTATTATATACTTTTTTATTTTAGGTAGAGTTCAATTTCTCTCATTTTAGAAGATGATCCAATTAGCACTAGATTAATTTCGATATTCTTCATCAGCTTTCGCGTGTGTAAATCTCAGTTTTGAAAATGGCACTGACACATGATTTGTCTTTCTTCCCTAACCATAGTAATAATATTGAGTTAATGAGATTTATATGAATTTATGCAATTGTGTATTTTTCATGAAATATTTATTTGTCTATTGGGAATAATTTTTTTCAAAAAAAATTGGGAGTAACATTTTAGAGAGTATTGTATCAAATATTTTTCATCATGAAAAGTGAACAAAGATGGAAAGAGCAAATATTCCTAAAGAGGTGATTCTGGAGATCTTCGGATCTGAGGAAACCCTAATGGCCATCCACAAGAAACTACAAGACAGGCAGGCCGCCAGAGGTTCACCAGACAAGGTTGATGAAAGGCAAAGGGAGAAATCGAGTAAAACCTTCACACAAGCTCTTGCCACAAGAAAAAGAAATGATAACCTAAGAACTAATCCACCAAAACCTAACCAACTACAAACAGAGCAGCCGTGGACTCAGATTACATACAAGAAGGTCAACCATCAAAACAAATACCGCTTTCGATGTCTTTCAACAACCCACAACAGAGAGAGTTGTAAAGAGTCTAATAAGTGCCACAATTGCAAAATCTCAGGTCATATCGCCAAATTTTGCAAACACAACCCGAACAAGCGAGGAAACCAAACCCAATTCAACCATTACAACCAAAACCCAGACAAAAAATAATACAAATCTCTCAAGAAAATCACAAATTCGAATTTTTCCCAAGATAGCAACGGCACGCCAGATTCTTCTAAAACCTCCACACCTACAAAATTAATTGAAACCACAATCATCATTAGAAAAATACATCAAACCCATACAACAAGTGGCAGACTTAAGAGCATAGTTTCAAGCTTTGGAATATTCCAGACCATGAACTATGTCCAAGGATTTAATGAATCGAAAGAAGTTTCAATTGAAATAAGAGTCAATGCCTTAACTGATATTCCCTACACCATTGTCTTTGAAGATGAACACAACACATTCAAATCCCACATTTTCATTCCTGATCATGCTCGCCATCCAGTAACGCACATTTGGCGGCCCAAAAAGGCGATGATATCAGTTAGTAATGTGAGTGTGAATAATCCTGAGGCTCAGACAAACAATCTCAAAATAGCCCTTTCCTCTCAGGAAGGGACTTACACCATTTGAGTCATCACTGCCAAATACTACGAACCCATATTTACCACAAACCATCACCCCACAGCTCCAAATTCTCTTACTGAAATACACTCCAGAGTATGAAAACCAACATCCACCGACATTCCAACCAGACCGCCAAATCACACAAGACCACAACCAGACCTGCAACAAGCCAACGAACCCGATCCAAGAGATGGAAAAAAGCACTAACCAACCTACACTGAACCACTCCCATGGGTCGATAATGGTCCATATCAGAACACCTCCGACATGCCTTTAAACCCTTACCTCAACAACAAACCAGTGACCAGGAGGACAAGTGCAAGACTTCAAGATAAGCTCACGAATACCTACATTTCAGCCCTTGAAAGAGCTCAGTTCATCCAATACAAGCTTCCCCCTAATGTCGAGGTCAACCGAAGAACTCACAAGAATAAGCTTTCCCCTAATGTCGAGGTCAAATCACTACCACTTGATGCCAGCAAATATTAATTGAAGTGGGTTCAGTTCAAGCACTCCTACAATCTGTGGGCATCAATCAAGGTGGATGAGGAGATGAGGGACAAAATTAACTCTCTCATTGTAGTGTAATCTGCACACAATGTTAAAACAAGAGGTTAATTATTTTAATCAGTTTCAATGATGCTAAAAAACTTAAAATTTATTACCTGAAATATACGGGGGCTAAATAAAGTCAAAAAGAGATTGGATGTTAGGGAGAATCTCACCACAGAGAAACCCAATTTTATTTGCCTCCAAGAAACCAAACTCAAAATTTACTCAGGAGCTCTTCATAAAGAAATTTCTGACCGAAACTTACAAGATTACGTTACCCTAGACTCAATAGGAACCTCTGGAGGCATTCTAATGGCTTGGAACAGTAACCTATTTTCGCTAACCAAATGTGAAAAACTCCGATACTCCATCATAGTTTTCCTTGCAAATGGGATAATAAAAGATCAAAATCACTGGGGTTTATGGCCCCCAGTTTAGCCATGACAAAGACGTCTTTGTCAAAGAAATAGAAGACCTAAAATATGATCCAGAAATCCCCTGGCTGATTCAGGGAAATTTCAACTTAGTCGCCTCCATCTTCGAGAGATCAGGCAATACTGATAGGAACTAGGAAGACGCCCAAAAGTTGACAGGCCTCATCTCTAAACTGAGTCTAATTAATCCCCCACTTCAAGAAAAATTGTTCACCTGGTCCAACACTGTAGCGATAGCCAGACTTGACAGATACTTGTTCAACCTTTCATGATCCCAATCCTTCCCAAATTACCAACAATCAACAACTGTTAACACGTGTTCAGAGCACAACCCTGTCTTGTTAAAGGCCTCGAGCTCTTTTCTTCTCCATAAAACTTTCCGGTTTGAAAATAGTTGGCTAAAAAATAATGAAGTGAATGTCATCATTATGGAGCACTTAACCTCCACCCAGACAAAATCGTTAAAAGAGTTCTCTAAAAAACTTTCAGAATTAGTCACCAAACTGAGACAGTAGGATAAAAACCAAAAACAATCCAGTTAGGTATAAAGAGAACTGTAGAAAAATCATTACGTGGTGTGAAAATAAAGAGGAAAAATCAGATCTCACATTACTCGAAAAGTGGATCAAGTCACTTGTCAAGAAGAGATTAAGTGACTTGACTCAACTAGAAGAGAGGTATAGGAAACAAAGAGCCAAGCACAAATGGATAAAAGAGGGAGATCAAAACTCCACTTTTTTTTCACAAATATGCATCCACCAAGAAAAATAAATTGATGATACCTGTTTTACAAGACCCTTTGACCAATACCACCCATACATACCATTAAGAGAAAGCTGACCTTCTCTTTAAATTTTACCAAAATCTTATGGGTGAAACAGCCTCCTCTTTAGACCTAACCACAATATTCCAACAAGATAATGTCAACCTTGATCCTTTGAGTAAGGAAATCCAAGTGGAAGAGCTGGACGAGGTTGTCAAAAGATGGAAACCCAATAAATCGCCGGGTCTCGACGGCTTTAATGGTGAATTTTACAAAATATTTTGGCACCTTCTAAGAGAAGAGGTGTATGAGGTAATCAGGTCTAACCCGGTGACCGAATGTTTGGGGGACTTTGCCTTGTCAATTATTGCCCCGATTCTCAAGAAAGAGGTCACAATTCTTGCCAAAGAATACAGACCGATTAGTCTTATTAGCGGTATCCAAAAAATTGTCTCTAAGACATTGGCAAACAGGCTCAAGAGAGTCATTAACCCACTGATCAGTCCTAATCAGTTTGGTTTTTTGGAGGGTTGAGATATATTAGAGAGTTTCTTTTACGCCAGAGAAGCGATACACATCGCACATTTCACAAAGAAGCCCTTGCTTCTTTTCAAAGCCGACATCTAGAAAGCCTTCGACACCGTCTCATGGGACTTTGTCCTCAAGGTCCTTGAAGACAGGGGTTTTGGGACATAATAGATCCAATAGTCACTATGTCCTCTTGGGGGGCAACCAAAGTCCTTCTAAACGGCACACTGGGAAAAACTGAAGGAATTATGCCCTATGCCAAAGTGTTGGACTAGATTATGAGAAATGCATTTATTCAGTTCATATATGAATGAGTGTATGGGTGACTAATATATTTACATATATTAGATCGACCATGAATGACACTTCCGATTCACGTCATCAGAATACGTGATTCTGATAATAGAACTGTGAACCAACGAATGACATTCTAAACAATCCCTAGTGATATGTAGGATGTTTATAGAGATAAACATACTTCAGGTAAGAAGCTACATCTCCACACTAGTATATTCGCAGACTGGATGATCATGTTCTACTGATCATGGACATAGGGATGTCAAGTCTGGAATATAGGTGCGTGTTAGAACACGTATCGGACTGACTACACTATGAGAATATGCATGATATATGTCATTCGTGATTCTCATATGAATAGTGTGCTTATTCCTACCACCTAAGGTCACCATGGATTTCTGTATGAGGAACTGCATACTTTAATATGATCTTACGTCATCCGTCATGGGATGATCATTAGGGTCATCCTTAGGTATGTACTGAATCTTGACGAGGAATGTGCGTGACCAAGATGGGATTTGTTCCTCTCATTAAGAGGGAGATATCTCTGGGCCCCTTGATGAACTAGGACTGAAGGAAATGCATGACCATGCTCAAAATGGATTAACATGTGTTGTTAATATCATTTTGTATTTGTTCAGTCTAATTCTCGATCAGGAAAGAGACTTTGGTCAAACTCAAGGATGACATACTTCCAAACTCAAGGATGACATACTTCCATGCCTTGTGATCAAGACATATATCGTAGAACAAAAGGAATAATCAAATGTCTATTCAAATAGATTTATGATCGCTGATCATTTCATTTAACATGAGTAGTCACGACACTACTCTAGAGGTTACTCATGACTTACGATCTTTGGAAGATCATTGCCAGCGTCAAATTGAATGGTCACACATAGAACAACATCTAGTCGGGAAGGAAATGCTCTTAAAATAGTTATACATATGATGTATAAATAGGTGAAGGAAATAATCGATCATTGGATGATTGATATGAATGATTGTGCAAAAATCAGCATAGTTCCGTTGGCAACAGAACAGTTCCTTTGCCAATGGAACAGTTCCGTTGCCAACAGAACTCAGTCAATTTCTCAGTATCCAAGTTTTCAGATTAAGAAACCCTATTCCGTTGGCAATGGATAAGCGCTGAAATTAGGATTTTAGTTATGGTAACTAAGCAATCATTCGCCTCCCTCTATAGTATAAATAGTGGGGCAGTTCCCCTCTATTAGACATACAATACAGAGCCTCCAGGCTGCCGTAATACAGAGAGAAAGAGAGAGAGGCTCCTGAAAGTATTTTCGGACTCGTCTAGCCGAGTCCGGTTATTCCGATGATTCGAAGTTCGACGTGGATACGAGTAGAGGTCTTCTACTTTAAAAACTAGAGAGCGATCAGTTTCTTTGCCCTACGAGAAGCAAGGAGTTCGTTCGAGTCGAGCTATAGGAGCACGAAGGAGAAGGAAGCAAGACGGAAGTTCGTTCAGACCTACATCCGCTTCTCTCTCTCGAATCAGGAAGATCCGAGGTATGAATTTTAATAGCATAATCGCGTATCTTTATTTCCTTTACGATGATCCTAGGGAGGGTTGAACCCGTAGGTTCCGTTGTACATGTAACGTACATGTCCACGGGTTTCCTAACAGTGATATCAGAGCGTTCGTTAAGGAAATAATCGTTGATTATATATAAAATTTAGTAAATTCTAGTATAATAAATTTTAGGGTTTTGAAAATATTATTTCAAAGCATCACGGAAATAGTTTCTAGGAATATAATATTAGATATTATGATTTTTTAGAGTTTCGAAAAAATAGTTTTTCGGAATCTGTTTTGGAAACGGAACAAAAATAAAAGGAAACAGAATTTTCAGCGTTATTCCGTTCCGAACGGAATAGTTCCGTTCAGAACGGAATATGCAGAATTTCTATGAGAGATTTTTCAGCGCTGATTCCATTCAGAACGGAATAACGCTGATTTTGCAAGAAACCCTAATTTTTGTTATACAAGGAATTTAATTTATTTAAATATGGTATGAGCCTTAGATCTGTGATTGTTCTATGATGTAATCTTATGTGCGAATGCTTGTATTTTATTTAATATCTATGGCAACCTGTGAGTTGTTGAAAGTCGTAATTATGGCAACCAGTGAGTTGTCCAAAAATGTAAACTACATTTTCTAGCAATGGGATAGTTAGGAAATATATTACATCAGACAAGAAGAGGATCTTGGTGCAATCTTCGGAAGATGGCATTGGATCTTCGCACACATACAACCAAGGGTTCGTTGAAGATTTACCTGCAATCTAGAGATATATCTAGGATTAGGAACCTCATGATCGCTCATGAGGATTAGTTTCATACTATATTTATCTTGTTTCTATGATGTTTATATTTATGAATCTAAAACAAAATCCTTCAGAATATTAAGTAAGGAAGCCCCCCCCAATGTCACTGAAGCCCTCGGTACTTAGACAGTCTTTCCATGTGGGTCATGCCAAAGCTGAGCATATGGGGGATTGTCTTTGTAAAGGAGGGTATGCGGAAGATGGCGTCCAGCATGGGTCATGCCAAAGCTGAGTGTGCTGGACTATATTTCGCCGATAATCATACATGGTTAAACATAACGGAGCATGCAAGTCGGACTTGGACTCAGGGCACATGATGGGATAATACACCAGGTATATGATGCTCTTTCCATAATAAGCAAGAGTTGTATATGATACAATTAGAAATGTTCCTACCTAAATAGTTGAGCAATAAGGGTTGTGCCAAAGTGCACTTAGTGCTCAATGAAATACGGATCTTGACTCACTATGAAACCTCATTTAATTGAAGTTTCCGAATCAATACTACTGAAGGTGTTTGATTTAAAAAAAAAATAGTGGGAGTATAATATATGAAACAAAATTAGAATAATGCTAATTTTAAATAATAAACTTTACATTCCATATTAAACTTGTAGAATGAGTTCGAAATTTGTGGACTTGCGATCTATCTTTGAGATGATAAGCTCGATGGCACAAACTTCCCTGAATGATTCAGGACTCTGAGAATTATTCTCAAGAGTGAAGGAAAGTTGTATGTCCTTGAGACACCCATCCCAAATCCACAGCCTTCGACCGCTTCCAGAGTCATTCAAGAAACTTATCAGAAGTGTATTGACGATTCTGATGAAGTAGCCTGGATGATGTTAGCAGGAATGAAACCTAAGCTTCGAAAGAAGGTATGTTTCATGGATGCCTATGATATGATCAAGGCGCTTAAGGAAATATTCCGAAAGCAGGCTAATATTCAGCGCTACAAGGTCACCAAGTTATATTAATCAAGAGCAAGATGGCTCATGGCTCCTCTGTGGATACTCATGTGTTCAAGATGAGAAGTCACATTGATTACTTAGAGTGACTTGGTTCGCCTATTCTAAGAGAATTCGCGGTTGACATGATTCTTGGATCACTTCCTCCCAGCTTTGATTTGTTCATTACTGAATATCATAAGCGTCGGATGGAGACGACGATCATGGAATTGCGTAAGATACTTAAACAAGCAGAGAAGGACATACATGCAAAAGTTACTCCGAATGTGCAGGATATTACTCAGAAGTAGAAGATTAGGTAGATGAGAAGTCAACCTAAAAGTGGGGAATGAAGCAAGAGTTGCTACATTAACTCTAGGATTTTATTGACTTAACCATTGCGGACTTATAATGAAATAAATGTTATTTCAACATTAGCGTTAAAATGGTTGTAAAATTTATTATTTGGAATAATCAAATGTTCCTAGATTTGTGTATTTGAAATGTTCACTTAGAAAATAACCTTTATATTCTAAATAATAAGTCCATTGATTTCATACTTCTAGCAATGTCATCTAAGTCACAATCGTATTTCTAAAACTCCACCCTATGTGGAAAGTTTGACTCACTAGTTCTAGGATCAATTGAGACGTGCGAAATTTATTTATCGAACAGGATGACAAGAATGGGCAACCATCACGAAGTTGATGGGTTAGTTTGTTGAGTCTCATGCATATAGATGCATGATAGACAAAAAGCAAGCTGGCTAGAAATAAGGAATATAAGAATTTCATATTAAAGTGTTTTAAGTAAAATGTTTACTTAATGAAACATAAAATATTTGAAATGTTCAAAGCATTTATGAATGAAATTCGATATTGCCTTGACAAGATAATAAGAACACTTCGAAGTGGCAAGTATTTGAGTCAATAGTTTGACAATTATCTTAGAAATTGTGAAAAAGGTTTCACAATTAATTATATATGCAACATCTCACGATGTGCACATAAAGAAGAAAATGAAACTTATTGTTTAAGATTCAGTCTATGCCTCCGAGATGATGGTGTTATGCCCTAGGCCAAAGTGTTTGTGACCTAGAAGATGGATTGTAATAACAAACATAATATTTATTCTAAGATATTTCATATAATATGTGCGTATAGGTTATTTTAATATAATTAAAATAGACCATGAATATGTAATTCAGCTTTATGTCATCAAAGTGCGTGACTTTGATAGTAAACTATAAAGTGTTATGAATGCTATTCTAAATCGTCCCTGGTCATTTATAGGATACTTGTGGAGACAAATATACTTGTAGATACATATAAATATATATTTATATACAAGCTATAAATGTACACCAATATATTAGTTGACAGATGATTATGTTTTACTGATCATGGATAAATAGTTATCAAGTCGTTAACATAGGTATATGTTAGAGACCATATACTGGACTGACCCACCATAAGAATGCTACATATTTTACGTCATTACCGATTCTTGTAACATAAAGTATTTATAGTCCTTTGACCTGAGATTGTCTCGGTTCCCAACATGAGCAATTTTATACTTTAATATAATCTAACACTGCCTTTAACCGGATGGTCATAACGGTTATGATTAGGTATAGAATGAATCATGTAGAGGGATGAGTGCAATCAAGACGGGATTTATTCCTCTCATAAATGAGAGAAATATCTTTAGGCCTCTTGATGAATTGAACTGAAGAAATGTATGGTCATACTCAAATGAATTAATAAGATTTATTAATGTCATTTGTTCTTGTTGAGTTTAATTTGGGATCAAGAAATATTAATCGATTTATATAAGGATGGCATATTACATGCCTTATGATCGATATAGATATCGCGTGACAAAGGGACTAAATACGTGATTGTTGATTAGGTAAATCGGATCACCGATATTCACTTAAATTGGGTAGTCATGATGACTTGCTAGAGTCCGCTCATGATTTATAGATTGTCAAGTCTATTGCCAACATTAAGTGAACCTACAGGGTCACACACAAAGAACAAACTGAAACGGGCGCAGAACATCCTAACAATTATATGATGAGTTGCATAGAGATGTCACAAAAGATATTGTCATCTTATGTGATAAGATGTGATATATATGTATATAAAGACTATGAGCACAAAAGATCATGTAATCTAGAAGAGTCTAGATGATGGCATATGGATAATGATGAGTGATGTCATACACATCTTTTAGTATGAAGAGACATAACTCTTCACAACTATATAAGGAGATAGAGGGCTCCAAAATTGATGAGACTACATCATTCTCTCTCAATATTTCTCATTCTCTTTTGTGAGACAAAAGAGAGAAAATATACTTTCTAATTTGTATGACAAAATTATGAAATGGTGCTTTCCTTTTGTATGACAAAAATGAAAGAGTGTGATTATATGAGAGGAATTATACATCTTTTGTGAGACAAAATAAGAAGAAGAAAAAGAGTTTTCTTGTGCAAGAGAAGAACAAACTACTAGCATATATATTGTTCTTCTTCCCATTTTAATAATGTTCGTGTGGATACCGGTAGAGGCGTTCGTATTTTCGGCGCTTGTGATCTATTCAGCCTAACAAGATGAGAATGGGTTGTTGAGAGTTTCGATAGAGACCGATTGTGTGTGCGGTAGATGGCTTCCGCACGATCCGACCTGGATGGCCTAGACGGACGGAAAATCGGTTAGGACGGTAACCGGTTTAGTGGTGCTTGGACAACACGCATGGTTTGAGCGTCACGGATTAAGAATAATCTGAAAGGTATCTTTAAGATTTACTTCTTTGATTTAACCGATACGCACGGATCCTCGGATTGGTTTTGGATGAAATTTTTGTTTTCCGCTACGTTATGCACGTCCGAAACCCAACACGAGATTCTTATAGGTTTATACTACTAAATATACTAAACACTGAATATCATAAGGTTCAAATAGACACCATATGTCATATTTTTTTGGGATACTCCCAAATTATCTTTAAAGATTGAAGTACGACACGTGTAAAAATGTTTGACAGGGTCAACACAATAATCTTTATGGAATATCAACTCGATATTGTTTTAAATCTATTATGAGTTCAAATTGATTGTTACTCATGATTCAGACTTCTTTAAAAAAGATCTCATCTCCTAAAGAAGCGTGGGAGTGTAATACATCTCGAAAGGTTCGAGGTCTACATACTAGTGATGAACCATTAATGAGGCTATCAAGTAGTCGATAAGGACATACTTGAAACATAAGGTCCTCCTCACAGACCTGGGTAGACATTAGGCTGAGAGATATGATCTCTCATAAAAGATGCTCATAGAGGATGAGTCAACTTTCTACCGAGGAGACTGTGAAGAGATAATGTTCTCAAAATGGTTGGACCGTGAGAACTGAGATGCAACGCATATACAAGTAATCATGTTTGGAACTTGATTGGAGTATCCAATGGCTTGATGACCATTGCATACAGTACATGGATAACCTAAAAATAGCAAAGAAAGTAGCTATGGTATGGGCTATAGTAAAAGGACTTCCACACTTGTTGCTATTATGAATTCTAACTTCCATAGCACAATGCTTTTGTGAATAATGGAACAAGGATATAAAACTCACATTCCATTATAGGAACTTTATTGTGGACGTATCTTAGATACATGGCAAGAGTTTTATGATCGCAAGAATTCTGAAAGGTAAATTCATTCGTGAATGGATTAAAGCAGGCATCTTAGGATGAATCTATTTGACAAAGTAAATTGAAGAATTTGACTTAATCGAAATAGATAAGACCACATCGATTTTAAAAAATTCAGTGGGAGTATGATAGTTTTCTAGTGTTACAACAAAAAACCTTGTAGTCTATGCAGACTTATGGTTGTAAGATAAAGTACATTGGTAAGATATTGAACGATATCAATACGCAAGAAATATTCTGGCTTACGGTGGTTATATGAATGATGAAAGACATACGAATGAGATTCTATGCCTTCAGCCATTTATTGAAGTGTTTAATCTGCAAGAAAGAGTTCTTGCTTATTACATTCACTTGAACAATACAAGGATATAAGAATTAGATTCTATACCTTCGATCATATATATTGAATATTCAATATGCAAGAAAGAGTTCTTGGTTTTGGCACTAATATGAGCAATGAAAGGCACATGAATTGGATTCTATACTTTCAACAATATATTGAAGGAGTTCAATATGCAAGAAAGAATTCTAGCCTATAACGTTCATATAATGAAGACATATCACCCGTTTATTACAAGTTTCAATGTACAAGAAACAGTTCTTAGAAACGGGATGAATAAGATTCTTCAAGCCATACAATGTACTGTGCAATATGTTTGGAGCATAAGAGAGCGAATGATAGTCATTTGATGACGAGAATAAATTTCTAAGTTCTTATGAAGAACTAAGATATCATAATCTATTAGAACCTAGGCAGTGGTAAGAGATTACACTTTCCGAACATGGATCATTATCGCAATTCATTTATTTATAAGATACTACAACTGAAACAAAATCATATTGTCGCTTTAGAAGCAGACAATAGGTATGGTTGAATCAAAAGTTGATCTTCGAACTAGGAGTAGTCCCGAGTGCTCTTAAATCCTGATGATCCATGTTATGAACAAAGAGTTGCTCATAATAGAGCAACAAGGATACAAGTACCTATTTCAGAAGTCCTCAACTAACGATAGTGATCAATAGTAGACATTACAAGTTTGCAGTGTAAATTTCTATAATCTGATAGGCATATATTTCCCTTTAGTAGAACATGAAGGTCATGTTGCCTAATGAGCATTAGATGCTTAAGATTGGCCTAGTGCAAGTGGGAGACTGAAGAAATTACGCCCTAGGCCAAAGTGTTGGACTAGAGATTAGATTATGAGTACCGCGTTTATTCAGTTCATATATGAATGAGTGTATGGTTTGAATAATATATTTACATACATTAGATCTACCATGAATGACACTTCAGGTTCACGTTATCAGAATACGTGATTCTGATAGCAGAACTGTGAGCCAATGAATGACATTCTAAACCATCCCTAGTGATATGTAGGATGTTTATAGAGATAAACATAATTCAAGTAAGAATCCCACACTAGTATATTCGCTGACTGGATGATCATGTTCTGTTGATCATGGACATAGGGATGTCAAGTCTGGAATATAGGTGTGTGTTAGAGAACACGTACTAGACTGACCACACTATGAGAATATCCATGGTATATGTCATTAATGATTCTAATATGAATAGTGTGCTTGTTTCTACGACCTGAGGTCACCATGGATTTCTGTATGAGGAACTGCATATTTTAATATTACGTCATCCGTCATGGGATGATCATTAGGGTCATCATTAGGTATGCACTGAATCATGATGAAGAATGTGAGTGACCAAGATGGGATTTGTTCCTCTCATTAAGAGGGAGATATGTCTGAGCCCCCTGATGTACTAGGACTGAACGAAATGCATGGCATGCTTAAAATGGATTAACATATGTTGTTAATATCATTTTGTATTTGTTCAGTCTAATTCTGGATCAGGAAAGAGACTTTGGACAAACTCAAGGATGACATACTTCCATGCCTTGTGATCCAGACATATAAATATCGTAGAACAAAAGGAATAATCAAATGTCTATTCAGATAGGTTTATGATCGCTGATCATTTCATTTAACATGGGTAGTCATGACACCAGTCTAGAGGTTACTCATGAGTTACGATCTTTGGAAGATCATTGCCAGCGTTAAATGGAACCTACATGGTCACATATAGAACAACATCTAGTCGGAAAGGAAATGCTCTTAAAATAGTTATACATACGATGTATAAATAGGTGAAGGAAATAATCGATCATTGGATGATTGATATAAATGATTGTGCAAAAATCAGCATAGTTCCGTTGACAACAGAACAATTCCATTGCCAACGGAAGTTTCGTTGCCAATGGAACAGTTCCGTTGCCAACAGAACTCAGTCATTTCTTGGCAGCCAAGATTTCAGATTAGAAAACCGTATTCCGTTAGCAACGGGATAGGTCCGCTGGGAACCGATAAGCGCTGGAACCGATAAGCGCTGGAATTAGGTTTTCACTATTAAAAGTGCGTACCGAGAAATGCTAAGGCTAGCAAATACTCATCCTACACTGTTGAAATCAGAGGTTTTATTATATTATGTTGTATTTTATTATATTAATTTATTTTATTCTATATTATTTATGTTATATGCTTTATTTTATATTACTTTATATTATATTATTTCATATTTTATATTACTAATTGTATAATCATAACATAATTCCATATTTTTACAAACAACCAAACAAGAAATTATGTTTTTCAAAATTTTATACTTCTAACATCCAAACAAACTTTAGAATTAATTAATTCAAAATTTTATACTTCTCCATCTTAAAATTCAATTCCACTCCCTAATTTCACTTGTCAAACGGACCTAACAAAATTTTCTTATAGAAGCAAAACTATACCTTTATCTTCTTTATATAAAAAAAAGTCCTCTTTCGCTTCTCATTCAAATACTTTTTACGTGCTTTCAAAGAGAGGATCTCTCATTTTAAATGATTCACAATTCACATCTTCATTTTTTATCAAGAAAAAAAAAACAATTCACATCTTCATGCATATGGGTGTATATTATGTCTAATAAGAAAAAAAAATGATTTAGTAATTTAGCCCAATATAAGAAAAAAAAATAGCTTGGTTTTGGCCCGTATAAGAAGACAGCTCAGCAGTTCATACTTAATTAATTTCTCTCTCATCTTTGCCATTCTCTTCAAAAAGGGTGCGGCTATTAGGCTTGTCAATGGATCGGGTTCAACCCGAATCCAGTAGGTATCCGACCCGAACGGATCGGGTCAAACCCGAAAAAAAAACCCACGGATCGGGTTCGGGTTCAAACCCGAAAACAAAAACGGGTTCGGATCGGGTTCGGGTTTGATACTATCCAATCCGTGAAAAACCCGAACCCGAATCCGAAACTTAAATTATAATTAATTTTAATCTGTACCCACAGAAGCCTTTCCTTTAGTATCGGTTATTAACAAATAACCGATATAAAATACAAATCTCCGCAACGGTTAGTTATAAAGAACCGTTACAGAAGACTTTAGTATCGGTTAATTGTAAAGAACCGTTACAGAAGACTTTAGTATCGGTTAATTGTAAAGAACCGTTACAGAAGACTTTAATATCGGTTAGTTATAAAGAACCGTTACATAAGACTTTAATATCGGTTATTTAAAAAGAACCGTTACAGAATCCTTTAGTATCGGTTAGTTCTAAAAAACCGTTACAGAATCCTTTAGTATCGGTTAGTTCTAAAGAACCGTTACAGAATACTTTAGTATCGGTTATTTATAAATAACCGTTACAGAAGCCAGTTTTTTTTTTCTTTTTTTTTTTCATTTATTTTTGTAAACGGGTTGCAAACGGGGGAGAAAAAGAAAAAACAAAACACACTACCGTCGATGAGGCTACGTAACGGTTCTTTATAAATAACCGCTTCTAAATTTTTCTCAAAATATTTTGTGCCAAAAAATGATGGGCTGCCGTACCCTTAACGGATTTCGGGTTATCCGCGGGTTCGGGTTCAGGTTTGAAATAAAACCCGTAAAGTTTTCGGGTTCGGGTTCGGGTCAAACCCGAAATTTTCGGATTGGGTTTTGGTATGGCTAAACCCGAACCCGACCCGGCCCGTTGACAAGCCTAGCGGCTATTGCTATTATGAGCTTTTTCTTATATTGACCTGAGAGATATTCTTCAAATTATACTCATTTTCTATTTTGCCCTTAAATATTGTCATATTAAAATGAAATATAATATATCACGGTAGGATTTCCCGTTGTGCAACACTACGACAATATATATAGATAATAAATAATAGATATAATTGAAAAAATAATATATATAATTCATTTTTTATAATACAGCATGCATGTACGTAAACAATAAAAATAATATATAAAAAAGATATAGTATATTAAAAAGTGGAAAAAAACAGTATATAAAAATTTCAAAAAATAAATAATGCACAAAAAACAATATCTACTATTGTTCTATTCATTATTTCTTAGATATTTAAGAGTGACTTCGTAAATAAACTAAAAAATCATTGAATGAAATTTATTGATAATTCCGAAATTTAACAAGTTTGCTTATAGAAGGACTGGGATATTAAAAAAAAACCAAAACCTGTTTTGCTGATCATAGCTAGGGCTGTTCATTTGGCCGGTTCGGTCCAAACCGAACCGGTTTAACAAAACCGAATATAAACCGAATTGAAAATTGAAGAATCGAACCGACCGGCTCATACGAACTGAACCGAAATTTAACCGAACCGAACGAACCGATTTTTAATTCGGTTTATTTGGTTTAAACCGGATTTTAATTTGTATAAAAGTATATTATCAAGATACATCATTAATACATACTCAAAATGAAAATTAAAGTGCATAATTTCTCCAGTGAGCACACATCATCAAAAGCAACAATACACATTATCAAAAGCATAGTCTAAAGTCTAAACATAAAGATAAGAAATTAAATTCAAGTCTCAAAATGCATCATCAAAATGCATCATAATCAAAATATCATTACTAAATCATGATATACTAGGGATTATCACGAGGCAACTCCATCTCCATCTTTGAAAATTCTGAAAAATAACAGGGAACAAAGCTTAGTTAAACTCTCATAATAAATATCATAAAATAAATGAATAAACAAAAGTACAAAAACAGTTATAAGTTATAATACCTTCTTCAAGCTTGTCAAGTATTTCCAAATTTTCTTTCGGATCAACCGGTTGAGCATATCGGATCCAATCTTCAGTGCATATAAGAGCTTCCACAAAAAACATTTGGTCTATGTTATTATCAAGATTTGTATGCATTATTTGTGTTTCAAATACAACATTTATTTCATATACAACATTTGTGACGTTTGCAACCCGTTTACAAAAATAAATGAAAAAAATTTCAAAATTAAGGGATTTAGTAACGGTTTTTAACAAAAAACCGTTACTAAATATTAATACTGTATCGGTTTTTATGAAAGAACCGATACTAAATCGGGAAAATCGCACATAAACACTTAGTAACGGTTTTTATGAAAGAACCGATACTAAATCGGACTTAGTAACGGTTCTTTCATGTTACTAAAAATGAACACTTAGTAACGGTTTTTATGGAAGAACCGATACTAAATCGACCACTTAGTAACGGTTATTTCATAAAAACCGTTACTAAGTTCTTAGTAACGATTTAGTATCGGTTCTTTCATAAAAACCGATACAGAATTAATATTTAGTATCGGTTTTTGTTAAAAACCGTTACTAAATCCCTTAATTTTGAAATTTTTTTCATTTTATTTTTGTAAACGGGTTGCAAACGTCACAAATGTTGTATATGAAACACAAATAATGCATACAAATCTTGATTATAACATAGACCAAATGTCACGAAATACATAATTAAGTCCAATTAATGGAGCAAATTTGGACCGATTTTGAATTTTCTGAAATCTAGGGTTTCGAGTGGAGAGAGAAGAGGAGGCGATGGCGGCTGGCGGCGGCGACGACGACGGCGACGGCGCGGCGACGAAGCAGAGAAGGAGCGAAGGAGAGACAGAGCGAAGGAGAGAAAGAGAAGAACGGGAAGAAGAGAAAAGAAAAGGGAAGAAAAGAAAAGAAAAGAAAGAAGGGAGGCGTGCTGACTGGGCGATTAAAAAATTAATATATTTGCCACGTCAGCATGCCACACAAGAACTAAACTGGTGACTGTGCATTTAACTTGATGGAGGGAGCAAGTTGGAAGAGTTTAGGGGCAAAAATGTGCAAAAAAAAGTTCAGGGGACAAGTTGAACAATTTTAAAAAGTTCAGGGGGCAAAAGTGAGCTTTTCTCTTTTATAAAATATGGTATATACTATTTGGCCGGTTCGGTTATACCGGTTTTCAAAAACCAAAAATCGAACCGAACCGGATAAACCAAATAGTTGCATTTTTCAATCCGGACCGGACCGGATAAACCGAATAACCGAACCGAATTAACCGAAATTAACCGGTTCGGTTCGATACCCAAATAAACCGAACCGATTGAACTCCCCTAATCATAGCTCCTCCTAACCGATAATATTTTGTTTTTTTTTTCTATCTAAAGAAAAATATATTTGGAATCTCAAATTTATTTTCTATATATCTGAGTATAATGCAGCTTTTCCATATCCTTCAGAAGCAAAATGTTCACTGCCCATGGGAGGGACAACATGTTTTTTAGGTGCATCAGTTTCACGGCCCCAAATAGAATAGAAAGCAGTAGCCAGCTTTGGAAGCACGCTCAGTATCCTATTGGTTCGTCATTTTGACCAAACGCTACCCACCAAATTCCAATTTTTCCATCCTGGCAAAAATAATGATGACTTTATAAGTACAAATAGATCTTAAATTGCATTAATATACCAATTGTCTAAAATTTATTAAATTATTTCGAATTAACGTACATGAAATAATTTTACATTAATGGAGTATTGTTTCCCGTTATATGTTGAAACTGGACTTAATCTCGCTCCAACCGCCATTTTTGTGCTGACTTGAATAAAACCTGGGCATCTGAGATTGACGCACCCTGTATTTCGACTCAGGTCCCCCTGTTATGATTAGATCATAATCATATTAAACCTACTAAGTAGAAATTCAAACTACTATATACTATATATATATAGTATATACATATTGATTTATTATTACTGTAATGTAACGTGAACATTTTGGACATTATGTATAATGAAAAGATTTTATTAAACTATTACGTTAGTCAGCTCCAACCGTATGGACATTGGAGATGCCAATAATGGCTGATATTGCCCCGCTGTATCCATATTGACCTTCATTGACTTTCGGTTCATATACTGTTACTGGTGCTTTTGTCCCTTTGAGTTTTCCTGATCTCTGATATCCCACAAACTTCAAATACGTACCATAATTACGATACTAATATACTGAAAACCAAAAACATACGGGTAATAATATATTTGTTTGACTTACATATGGTCCACCACCTTTTTTTGTCCATATATACACTACAACAAAAATCGCTCCTAACCATGATTTTATTTGCTCGTATACATGGTATAAACCACGTCGCTCCTAACCATGATTTTATTTGCTCGTATACATGGTATAAACCGCGGTAAGACACGTCTTCACACGGTATTGAAACCATGGTAAAACCGTGGTATCTCCATCCGTGATAAGCGTATATATTCGCGGTTTCGAAGTTGCTTGTATGTCTATCATGGTTCTTTGTACACCGTCAAAACCGTGTTGATGCGGAAATAATTTAACATGATTTTAACCGCGAAAATATTACCACAGTTGGAACCGCGGTTACATATAGTGCAATATCACATTTCTTAACATGGTTTTAAACCATGGTTACAATATTTTTTTGTTTTTTAAATTGTATTATAATTAATAACAAGATTTATATTTCTGATTCTATAAATATTTCAATGATCAAAATAAACAATAATAAAATAGTATTGATCTAAATATGTTATATTAAATCAAAATATTCAATACAATAAAAAAATGACATTCCTCCAAATTATCAAATATTACACAACAAATCAAATGTCTAAGAACAATCTTCAACTCGATGCCCAAAATTCTGCAAACAGACAGTATCAGCTCTGATATAGCAAAAAATGAACGGGTTTATTTGGTAATCTTCAAATCTTGGTAAAGTGCTACTATGGTTTCATAAGATAAACATGCTAAATTATCTATTATAAATCTGTTTGGTACATCACAAATTGCGATTTTCACTAAATTTTGGAGGTTTATATACTAATACTACATATTTCATAACATAAAAGAATAATAAGATGAAAAATTAAAATAAGAAAAATATTTGAGATACTAACCTCAGCATCTTGTTATCATGTAGGACCTTTTATAGCATATATTTATGTTTTGCAAATCATACCCCAAAAAAATGTGTTGTTTTTCTGAAAAGTCGGCTTTCTTACACCGGATTCTAATAAAATCAGGAAAACGTTTAACTAGTTATTAAATAACTGTGATAATAAATACTGGATTTCCATCTTGTTACCACGGTTTCTACAAAACCGGAAATACATAAAATCGGTTTTTCAATAACCATGATAACATGTGATATATCTAAACGGTTTGGCATTAAAACCGTAGTAAAGTTTTCGTGGTACTAAAACCATGTTAATGAGCGCAAAAAAGAGTTACCATTAACGTGGTTTTGCTTTTGTGTATATAAAACCATGCTATTGAGCATTTTTTGTTGTAGTGATATCTTGTTGTATCGTTCTATTACAAGAGATAATCGATGAAATCTTGTAGTTTTTGCTTCCTAATCAGTTCGCGAAAATGGTGTTGTTCCTAAAGGGCAATCAACAACACTTATACTGCTCTCTATATTTTCTTTTTGTTCAGGCCTCTCAGTTGTATCAAGTGGAAAAGAAGTTGGTCTCATCTATTTTTAAAGATAATCACAAAATTTAGAAATATAAGAAGTTGTACATTTTATAAAAAGATTTTAGCGAGAATAAGTAATTGTCTTAATAATTACCTGAATAGTGTGGTTCTTAAGCAGTGGATGATCGAGCGATGGTTGTGAATTGATATCAATATAATAAAAAACGTCGCCATATTTGTTCTACATCAGTTGCATAATGCATATTATACATATAACTTTGAAATTATAGTGTAAAATGAATTTACATCAGTAAAAGAACTTGAACAATCTTCTCCTTACAAAAATGAAGTAGGTTCGAAAGTCCTATATCTATAATTCATTAATATAAATACATGAACAGTCATGACAACGATGATTTGTTTGCCGTTGGTCGATTTGAGACTACAAATTAGTAGAAGAAATAAGATTGTCATTATTTTCAAATTCATGGAAACAAGATGAGTTTGATATTACTGTTGAAAAATATATTCAACACATCAATTTTATATATATATATATATATCAGAGTCAACAAACCAAATGCATGAATTTAATGAAAATAATCACAAAATCTTCAAATAGCAAATTTGCATTCAATTACACTACATCTTAAATTAAATGATCATTTAACAGAAAATAAATTTCCTTTCTAACAAGAATTAATGAGACTTTTTTTTTGAAGTGGCAACAAAAAAATAATAATAATAATTAAGAGAATGACCTAGTTTTGAAAATATTTGCAAAAGTATCCATACAGGGGTAGTTTCACCAAATAGCGGGGCAAAACAGAGCGAAAAATGATTGTACTGTAAATGCAGTAATTAAGCCCTATTTCGCCAAGTGGTCTGGCGAAATAGACTATTTCACCAAGTGGTCCGGCGAAACAGACTATTTCCAACTCCCTCTCCCCCCTCCCGCTAATAGTGCTTAACCAGATTTGAAAAAATGTGTATAAATATATATATATATATATATATATATATATATATATATATATATATATATATATATATATATATATATATATATATATATATATATATATATATATATATCCCCGTGGTGGAACGAAACACGTATTTAACAAATTTTGTGATGAGCCCACTTAGAAAAAAATATATATATACAGTATGTTTCGTCCCATGGTAGAGCTAAACACAGTTTGTTTCGCCCAATGCTGAGGCGAAATAGACTGTCACTCTAGGCGCACCTCCAGCCAAAAATAAGTGAAAAAAAAGCCAAAAAATGGGAAAAATTAAGAAAAATAAGGAGAAACAAATTTTTTAGCCTTTTTACAAGGAAACAAAATAAAATAAATCTTGAAGACAAAAAAATAATAATAAACAACATATTTTTATCTAGAATTTTTTTTCATATTGAAATGTCAACTCTGTTTTTTTAGTAGGTAACATTGATTTAACATGTTAGGGTATCGATAAAATCTCAGTTTTTTTAGGTATAGAGTTTATGGTTCAGATATATGGTACTAGAGAGTATTTACGTTTTCAGATTGAAATAAATTTTTTTTTTAGTGGGTAACATTGATTTAACATGCTAGGATATAGGTGGAAGCTCAGTTTTTTTTAGGTATAGAGTTTAGGGTTCAGATATAGGGTACTAGAGAATATTTACCTTTTCAAATTTAAATGACAATTTAACTTTTTTAGTGGGTTCAATTGATTTAACATGCTATAATATAGGTGGAGTCTCAGTTTTATTAGGTATAAGATTTAAATTTCTATTTAAAGAGTCATCTTATTACACTTCTTCTCTTTCTTTCTTTCTCCCTTTCAAGAAAATGCCACAAAATTCTGAAATTTTTCTATATTACAATGGTCAAATTGTTCAAGATTCGAGCGGATACAATTACTATCGGCATGAAGCTTTTTTTTTCCCGCGTAGTAGAAATAAAAATTATTATAGATTGTGTTTAGAAATTTATGCTACCACCAGTTGGCCTAATAGTGAAAATCTTAAAATTAGTGGTAGGTTTCCTTACCGTATAGATGAATGTTTGTAATTTAAGATAGTAAAATTTTTGAATGATTCACAGTTAGCTAGTTTTGGTCCATACATCAAACATGGTGAACACGGTTGGCCTGAATTAGAAAAATACGTTGAACGCATCCAAACTAGTAGATCAAATGTAGCTTTTAAAGATGACGACCCTGAGAGATTAGAACCTGTAATAAATCATGATAGAGTGTCAAGAACCGGTGCTGAAGATTATGAGGAAGATGGTGTTGAAGATGAGTTTGAAAATATTGAAGAGGACGGAGATGATGAAGATGAAGTGCTAGAAAGGGAAGAAGGTGACGAACCAGAAATAGATGTTATGAACAATTACACGGAAGTAGGTAAGATTGTTAGTGTAGGAACTTTCGGCAATCCTCCGGCGAAAGAGTTTGATGATACTAATCTATGGGAAGAAGCGAAAATCGATATCTTGTATGGTAAGAGCAAACATGTGAGTGACGATGATAGTTTGTATGAGGGACAGACGTTCGACACGAAAGAAGAGATTCAATCGGCTGTAAAATTATACAGCGCCAGGCATCACCAACAATTTGTAGTCTCCAAATCAAACAAAACGCTCTACACCATAGTCTTCAAGCTAAAAGCTGAATACTCTGGTTCTGATTGGAGGCTGTATGCATGTAAAAATAAACAACATGTGTTTGAGATTAAAAAATTTATACAATCACACGTATGTGTTAATCGACAACCTAACAATGACCACAAACAGTTAAAAGTGCATTTATTGCTGGACTAATTCTAGATGTCATTAGAGCGGATTTAGAAATTATACTAGTAACCCTATTGGAAACCGTCAAATTAAAATATGAATATACCATATCATATTGGAAGGCTTTGCATGCAAAGCAACACGCGCTTAGATTCGTGTTTGGCGATTGGAAGGGGGCATATAATTTGCTTCCTGAATTGATGGCAGCAATATATTTAGCAAATCCTACTAGTGAATATTCATTTTGGAGAGGTCCCAAAAATCGTGCTGGTGAGGAGGAGTTCGAAGGTCTTTTTTGGGCATTTGGTCCATCACTTAAAGGATTTGAGTTTTGCAAACCTGCCATAACAGTAGATGGAACATTTTTTAACCGAAAAATATCAAGGATGCTTATTGATGGCGGTGGTCAGTAATGCATGTGGTCAATTATTTCCCTTAGCTTTTGATTGAGTTGATAAGGAGAGGGTAGAAACGTGGGGTTGATTTTTTGGGTGTTTGGGGACTTTGATCGGTCATCGTAAAGGTTTATGTGTGATTTCGGATAGGCATGCCGGAATAATTCGTTCAATGATGGACGACAAATTGAAATGGAAGGGACCTTACAGCTATCATTGTTATTGCATGCAGCATTTGTTGGGTTTCAGACGTGCATAACGCAGCGGAAAATAAAAATTTCGTCCAAAACCAATCCGAGGATCCGTGCGTATTGGTTAAGTCAAAGAAATAAATCTTAATAATACCTTTCGGATTATGCTTAATCCGTGACGCTCAAACCATGCGTGTTGTCCATGCGTCTCTAAATCGGTTACCGTCCTAACCGATTTTACGTCCGTCTATGCCGTCTAGGTCGAATCATGCGGAAGTCATCTACCGCACGCACAATCGGTCTCCACCAAAATTCTCAACAACCCGTTATCATCCTTTTAGGCCAAATAGATCACAAGCGCCGAAAGTACGAACGCCTCTACCGGTGTCCACACGAACAAACTTCTTAAAACGGGAAGAAGAACAATATATATGCTAGTAGCTTGTTCTCCTCTTGCATAAGAAAAATCTTCTTATTTTATCTCACAAAAGATGTATATAATTCCTCTCATATAATCGCACTCTTTTATTTTGTCATACAAAAGGAAAGCACCCTTTCATAATTTTGTCATACAAATTAGAAAGTATATTTTCTCACTTTTGTTTCACAAAAGAGAATGAGAAATAATGAGAGAGAGAATGATGTGTTGTCTTATGAATTTGGAGCCCTCTATGTCCTTATATAGAGGTGAAGAGTCATGTCTCTTCACACTAAAAGATGTGTATGACATCACTCATCATTATCCATATGCCATCATCTAGACTCTTCTAGATTACATGATCTTTTGTGCTCATAGTCTTTATATATATATATATATATATATATATATATATATATATATATATATATATATATCACATCTTATCACATAAGATGACAATATATTTTGTGATATTCTTATGCAACTCATCATATAAGTCGCTAGGATTTTCTGCGCCCGTTTCAGTTTGTTCTTTGTGTGTGAACCTGTAGGTTCACTTAATGTTGGCAATAGACTTGACAGTCTATAAATCATGAGCGGACTCTAGCAAGCCATCATGACTACCCAATTTAAGTGAATATCGGTGATCCGATTTACCTAATCAACAATCACGTATTTAGTCCCTTTGTCGTTCGATATCTATATCGATCATAAGGCATGTAATACGCCATCCTTATATTAATCGATTAATATTTCTTGATCCCAAATTAAACTGAACAAGAACAAATGACATTAATAACTCTTATTAATTCATTTGAGTATGGCCATACATTTCTTCAGTTCAATTCATCAAGAGGGCTAAAGATATCTCTCTCATTTATGAGAGGAACAAATCCCGTCTTGATTGCACTTATCCCTCTACATGATTCATTGTATACCTAATCATAACCGTTATGACCACCCGGTTAAAGGCACTGTTAGATTATATTAAAGTATAAAATTACTCATGTTGGGAACCGAGACAATCTCAGGTCAAAGGACTATAAATACTTTATGTTACAAGAATCGCTAATGACGTAAAACATGTAGCATTCTTATGGCGGGTCAGTCCAAAGATATGGTCTCTAACATATACCTATGTTAATGACTTGATAACTATTTATCCATGATCGGTAAAACATAATCATCGATCAACTAATATACTGGTGTACATTTATAGCTTGTATATATAAATATATATTTATATGTATCTGCAAGTATATTTGTCTCCACAAATATCCTATAAATGACCAGGGACGATTTAGAATAGCATTCATAACACTTTATAGTTTTACTATCAAAGTCACGCACTTTGATGACATAAAGATGAATTGCATATTCATGGTCTATTTTAATTATATTAAAATAACCTATACGCACATATTATATGAAATATCTTAGAATAAATATTATGTTTGTTATTACAATCCATCATCTAGGTCACAAACACTTTGGCCTAGGGCATAACACCATCAGCATTTAGAAGCAAATTTCAGTAGCGCTGTAATAGACAAAATATTGGTTCCATTGATTGTACCACTAGTTAAGTCGCCCACCAAATTTAAATTTAAAGTATTAAAGGATAAAAATAATGAGGCGTGGAAATGGTTAGATAAGAAAGATAAATCAAAATGGGCATTCGCGTATGACGCAGAAGGTGGCCGGTGGAGCATTCCTACTAGTAATCATGCAGAAGTGATGAATTATGTTTTCAAGGGTATGAGGAAGCTGCATGTTATGGCTATAGTGATGCACACATTCTACAAGATGAATAGTTATTTTGTCAACAAGCACGAGAAAGCTACAAATATGGAAATGAATAATAGAATGTGGGGAGATGAAGTGATGGAAAAAATGGAGAATAAAATCGTTAAGACGCATGCGCATCAAGTCACTACCTTCAATATTGAAAACGGTGTTTACGAGGTGATAACAAGACCTGGTGGTTCCAAGACCCGGGGAAAGAGCTTCCATGTGAATTTCAATGAAGGCAAATGTAGTTGCCAGAAACTAATGCTATATCACTACCCTTGTTCGCATCTCGTAGCAGTTTGCATATGCAGAGGTGTTTGTTCCGAGTATTTTATACATCAACATTTTTCTCTGAATCACCTTAAGCGTATATATGAAGGAAGTTTTTATCCGATAAAGGATAAAGAACAGTGGGTTGATCGTGAAAAAATTTACAACGGTACGTTGATTGCTCCTGAGAAACGTATAAGGACAAATACCCGTGGAACCAACAAGCGTGGTAGAAGACAGGAGAAATGCTTTCATAATAGTATGGACACCATGGAAAATGAAGAACACAGAAAGCATTATAGTATTTGCAGAGTAGCAGGACACATGAAAATAAAATGTCGGAGAAGGTTGTAGGGTTTTATGTATTGTAGTTTATGTTTATGTATTGTAGTTTGTAATGTTTTATGGATTGTTGTTTGTAATGTTTTATGTATTGTAGTTTATGTTTATGTTTATGTTTATGTTTATGTTTATGTTTATGTTGATGGTGTTATGCCCTAGGCCAAAGTGTTTGTGAAAACATAATTCATCACTTCTGCATGATTACTAGTAGGAATGCTCCACCGGCCACCTTCTGCGTCATACGCGAATGCCCATTTTGATTTATCTTTCTTATCTAACCATTTCCACGCCTCATTATTTTTATCCTTTAATACTTTAAATTTAAATTTGGTGGGCGACTTAACTAGTGGTACAATCAATGGAACCAATATTTTGTCTATTACAGCGCTACTGAAATTTGCTTCTAAATGCTGATGGTGTTATGCCCTAGGCCAAAATGTTTGTGACCTAGATGATGGATTGTAATAACAAACATAATATTTATTCTAAGATATTTCATATAATATGTGCATATAGGTTATTTTAATATAATTAAAATAGACCATGAATATGCAATTCAGCTTTATGTCATCAAAGTGCGTGACTTTGATAGTAAAACTATAAAGTGTTATGAATACTATTCTAAATCGTCCCTGGCCATTTATAGGATATTTGTGGAGACAAATATACTTGCAGATACATATAAATATATATTTATATACAAGCTATAAATGTACACCAGTATATTAGTTGACTGATGATTATGTTTTACTGATCATGGATAAATAGTTATCAAGTCATTAACATAGGTATATGTTAGAGACCATATACTTGGATCGACCCGCCATAAGAATGCTACATGTTTTACGTCATTAGCGATTCTTGTAACATAAAGTATTTATAGTCCTTTGACCTGAGATTGTCTCGGTTCCCAACATGAGTAATTTTATACTTTAATATAATCTAACACTACCTTTAACCGGGTGGTCATAACGGTTATGATTAGGTATACAATGAATCATATAGAGGGATGAGTGCAATAAAGACGGGATTTGTTCCTCTCATAAATGAGAGAGATATCTTTAGGCCTCTTGATGAATTGAACTGAAGAAATGTATGGCCATACTCAAATGAATTAATAAGAGTTATTAATGTCAATTGTTCTTGTTCAGTTTAATTTGGGATCAAGAAATATTATTCGATTAATATAAGGATGGCGTATTACATGCCTTATGATCGATATAGATATCGCGTGACAAAGGGACTAAATACGTGATTGTTGATTAGGTAAATCGGATCACCGATATTCACTTAAATTGGGTAGTCATGATGGCTTGCTAGAGTCTGCTCATGATTTATAGATTGTCAAGTCTATTGCCAACATTAAGTGAACCTACAGGGTCACACACAAATAACAAACTGAAACGGGCGCAGAAAATCCTAGCGACTTCTTATATGATGAGTTGCATAAGAATGTCACAAAATATATTGTCATCTTATGTGATAAGATGTGATATATATGTATATAAAGACTATGAGCACAAAAGATCATGTAATCTAGAAGAGTCTAGATGATGGCATATGGATAATGATGAGTGATGTCATACACATCTTTTAGTGTGAGGAGACATGACTCTTCACCTCTATATAAGGACATAGAGGGCTCCAAATTCAATATACCAAATCATTCTTTCTCTCATTCTTTCTCATTCTCTTTTTTGAGACAAAAGAGAGAAAAATATCCTTTCTCATTTGTGTGACAAAATTACGAAAGGGTGCTTTCCTTTTTGTATGACAAAATGTAAGGGTGCGATTATATGAGAGGAATTATATACATCTTTTGTGAGATAAAATAAGAAGAGTTTTCTTATGCAAGAGGAGAACAAGCTACTAGCATATATATTGTTCTTCTTCCCGTTTAAGAAGTTTGTTTGTGTGGACACCGGTAGAGGCGTTCGTATTTTCGGCGCTTGTGATCTATTTGGCCTAAGAAGATGAGAACGGTTTGTTGAGAGTTTTGGTGGAGACCGATTGTGTGTGCGGTAGATGACTTCCGCACGATCCGACCTAGACGGCCTAGACGGACGTAAAATCGGTTAGGACGGTAACCGGTTTAGAGGCGCATGGACAACACGCATGGTTTGAGCGTCACGGATTAAGCGTAATCCGAAAGGTATCTTTAAGATTTATTTCTTTGATTTAACCGATACGCACGGATCCTCGGATTGGTTTTGGGCGAAATTTTTTGTTTTCCGCTGCGTAATGCACGTCCGAGACCCAACATATGTATTGTAGTTTGTAATGTTTTATGTATTGTAGTTTATGTTATGTTTATGTATTGTAGTTTGTAATGTTTTATGGATTGTTGTTTGTAATGTTTTATGTATTGTAGTCCAAATTAAGAATATTCATCATATTCTAACTAAAATAAACATAGTCAGCTCTCTAAAATGGTTTAAATATCATAGTCCAAATTAACAAAACAAAGTCCAAATAATACAATACAAAATAAACATAGTCAGTAACGCCAGAGTCATCCTCCTCCTGGTCCTCCTCCGCGTGTTCCTCCTCCTCCTCCTCCTCCTCCTCCTCATTTTCCTCCGCGTCCTCCTCCTTCTCGTCCTCCTCCTCCTCCTCCGCTTCCTCACTGAGGCTGAGGCTGAGGTAAAGACTGAGTCTGAAGCTAAGCAATCTGACTGACTCCTTCATCTCCTCCTCTTCCCACTCCTCCGTTTCCTCCTTCGTCTCCAACGTGTTCGATGATCGAATCCCAATCGAAGTTGCCCTGATATTCATTACTTTTCTTCATGTTGCTCCTGATGCACCCTAACAACTTTTTCAATTTCCCTAGTACATCCAGACGCTCGGCTTTGAGCGCTTCGAACCCATGTTTGCAGGCCTTCAAAAGAAATGTATGCTAAAAAATAATATTTAAGTAATGTTAAAGAACTAAAATAATATGAATAAATAATAATATAAATAATAGTCAATTATTTTCATTACCGCTTTCCTTTTCTACGGAACCATCGGATGATATGATCCCGTAGCGTGCGGGATAACTGACTGCACATGAGGATCGGTTGTCCTTCTGTACCAATTCCAGTATGCATGGAAGGAATAATTATTTCTCGTTCCAAGCATTTCTCTTCCCACTCAGTCAGATAAGCTGAATGTATGTAGGCCAATCACCTCCATGATAATTTATGATATCGTGCAATTGTTTGTCGTACTCGCAATTTGGGGGTGCTTCCATTGCATAATCGTGATGCAACACCCGCTCCGGATGATACATCTCGACAATCCAGAAATAGATTAATCGCACTGTAAGAAGCCTCATAGTTTTTTCATCTTCAACTATAGGCGGGGAGTATATGATGGAATACCTCATAAGGTGTCCAAACCACCTGAATATCGACCAAACTATCGAACTGATCGCGATGTGTCGGCAAATGCCGATGAGGTATTATATCCGCATACTGAGTACAATCTTTCCACAAAAAACCAAGCGTAGGTGTCTCATCTTCATCACCATCATTCGCCATATTCTGCAGTTCCTTGCGTACGTCTTTAGGAACCAATCGTTTGACAGCGATATGTTCTCATGCCCACAGTTGCAGCAACATGATACACTCTCTCATATTTTTTACTTTCTTATGACTATCTTTACACAATGCCCATAAAGGTACGCCATAACTCCACTACCCCATGTCCATCTATCTAACACCGACAAGTCCTCTAATAAAAGTAGAGGCAGTGCCGAAACACAATCCCCTGAAACTTCCGTAAATAATACATCCCCACATAATGCAAGCATGTAGTCTCAACAATATTGCTCGATTTTCTCATCCGGGGCATCAGTTTCAAAATCGGAAAAATTATTTTTCAACAATGTTCTTTTCAATAAAATTTTGCTTCTCCCCTTTCCCTTGAACTCCAATTCCGGGATTTCATTCCTGAGTAGTTGCCCGACTTTTGCTTTCCAATCAACATCTTTATTATTTAAGCATATTACCTTATCGTCCGTCCGCATTCCCAACAAACACGAAACGTCGTCTAGAGTTATTGTCATCTCACCAAAGGGCAGATGAAACGTGTGTGTTTCCGGTCTCCAATGTACCTACATAGCGCTTATCAGTCTGCTGTCGTAATCCAGTCAACCCATCCTGGAAGTTTGTAGTAAGCTTGTTTTCTTCAAAAAAGGGGCATACTGATCGTACCATGGAACCTGCATAAACATAAATATATAAAACATATAAGATATATAAGATTTTTTAAATAAATAAAATAATATAATATAAAATAAAATAAAATAAATAAATAAATAAAACTAATAATAAATAAATAAATAAAATATACATAAACATAAATATATAAAATAAATAAATAATAAATAAATAAATACGTAACATATATAAGATTTTTTAAATAAATAAAATAAAATAATATTAAATAAATAAATAAATAAATTCAACTCTTGATCAAGTCTCTCTTAGACCAGATTCCAGCCTCTATAGATTAAGCCTCCTCATTTTCACCTAAAATTAAAAATTAAAAGGTAAATAAATAATTGTGGGGAACTTGTGTATATTCTTTAAAACAGTGCAATGAACTTCAGGGATTAATAAGTTTAATTTTAGATAATATGGTAGGTTAAGGTAGTTTCTTGGAGTACTAACTGGTTTAACATAATGGTACAATAATTAAAACGTATAAAAATTTATCGTTGACCATTTATAGTATACTATTATCTTTTTTATATTATTTTTTATAAATTATGAATTGAACCTTCAGTCTAAAAGTATATTTATTTTATTAATTATTTTTCTTGTTTAAGATTATTTATTTATTTCAAAAATAAATATGTATCTAAACTAGAAAAAATATTTAAAATTGGGAAATTCTTCCATACACTCTTTCTATTTTAGCCGTCCATTTTGGTAAATCCAAGGGCTAGAATTAATTGAGATGACCGGTAAAATTTATTCAGCCGATTTAGCTAGAAATTTAAATTATACAGCATGTTAGGAGGCCATTAAATGTGATGGTATATTGGTAGTTTTAGTGGGAACATCCACAGATTACATGAAACAAGAGATACTATATGATGCCTTTCTTATTTTATGACTTCAATGTAACGGGTTGAATCTATCTTCTAAATAATCCGCCACATGAAAAAAAAAAGATTTTACGGAACAAATTACATTGTAATTGCTTTATCTTTGACAACTGACAAGTACAACTAAATGGATATCTTTTCCACCACCAAAGTGCGCATACAAAATGGAGCTAGAAATGGAGGATAAAAGAACAATGTGTACAAAAAAGTATAAATGAAGGAAAGAAATAAAACTATACTTACTCCACTAAAAAATAAATATGAAATTATTATTATTATTATTATTATTATTATTATTATACTTCGTAGCTATTTTATTATTATGAATAAATACTATTTCCTAAATTTTACACCTACAACTACAAATTTACTATATACTTATTGTGTAATATACTTATATACTATTTTTTATTATTATGAGTATATATTGATGCTTAAGTTTTCCAACTAGAAATTACTATTTGTTTAGGTACAAAATAGTTGTATTTTCTTTTGAGTAAATATATTAATATTTTTGGACCTCCACTCTATTGAACGAATAAAAAGTATATTGTATAGTTAAAAAAGCTATATTGTTATTCAAATGGTATAATGGAATATGATTATAATATACAAGAAGATATATTGAAATTCAAAATATAAAACTCCTTGTTAAATATACATATATTATTATTAAATGAAAATTTTGAGAGAAATTCTATATATAAGTATATAAAAATATTAATTGAACGTGATATATATCGAAATATTTGATTTTATCGTATGCACATAATAGGGATGATATTTATTAAGAATACATAAAAAGTTGAAGACTAAAAATATTTAGAAGAAGGAGAAAGTCAGAAAGAAAGTTTTCTCATTCCATGAAGTTGGTGTAAATCCTTAAATGTGATATGTAGCCGTCAAATTATCTTTGAGAATATAGGAGATATGGTTTACATATTTAATAACAGACTGATTCTTGAACCGAAAAAAAGGGTGCATTCTACCAACAAAGGTCATAATTGCTTGAAGGTCATGTTATTAACTTGTTATTTAAATTTATCCACTCTTTCCGGTTATGCCCTTGTGAAATGAACGGTTAGATTTCAGTCTAGTTTTTATTGTCATATTTAAAGTGGGTGTATGGAAGGTGAGCTCTTAAAAATTTTCTTTCAATAATTATATTTTCTTCTTCTTCTCCTCCTCCTCCTCCTCCTCCTCCTTCTAACCAAATCAACAAAATCAAACAAATTAAAAACTAATTTTGAGCAAATATCTTAGTTTATAAATCTAATTTCAAACCAACAAACAAATTAAGAACTAATTTTGAGCAAATAACTTAGTTTATAAACCTAATTTCAAACTAATTTTAAACAAATAATCAAATTTAACTAAATCTAAACTCAAAGAAGTCAACATATCTTGTTAATTAGGCAACCGCCTTCTTCTTCCTTCCCTTTCCTCTCTTCTCCTTTTTTTCGCCTCTTTTTCGCTTTTTTTTTTTTTTTTGTTGTTCTGAAAATTTTCGAAAATCTGTCGAAAACTGTCAAACAGCAGCAATTATCGGACTGTGTTTCACCCGACCAGCGGATGAAACGGACTGTTTGGTTATTTTTGGGCTCAACCCAAAATATGGAAAATACGTGTTTCGCCCCAGCACGGGGCGAAACACAGTATATATATTTTCAATTATTTTCAAAACTTTTTTTGGCCACTTAAAAAAAAAGTCAATTAATGAATGCATTTAATGGAAGGATATCATAATCATATGATAGACTAAACTAGTATAAAACTGTTGGATTGTAATAAGCAATTTAATCACTTTTATCTTTGTTCTTTTTAAACTTTCAATTAACATTTACTAATTGCAACATATAAAAAAACTAATATCAGAGTCAACAAGATTAGTGAATAATTTGGTTGACTTTTTAGTCAACAAAACAAAGAAGAAAAAAGAAAATGATAAAAATAATCATAATTTTCTCTCTTAAAAATAGCAGCCAAAAATGGACTATTCAATTGAGTGAAAATATTTTGTGTTTTTCTCACCTTCTTTTAGCCAGCGGCTTCTGGAACATTGCTTCCATTTGATTTTTCAATTGTTTGCTAAATTAAAGATCAGCTCCTTAAGTTTGATTCTAAGTTTAATTTCCGTATCTCAAAGCGGTCTTACTTTCTCCATGGCATCTAATTGCTGAATCAACCATTTTCTGGTATGAAGTTTGCTGTCATGAATTTCTCGTTAGCCCATTTGCAGAACGTTAAAAAGAGCTTGTTGAGCTTGATGGCAAAATTCTTAGCTGCATTAGGAGAAATTTGTGTTGTTCCCCAAGTCTGTTTTATCGTCATTAGCCTCCTTGTATTTTAGCCAGAAGAATTCCTCCAAGTGCTAATATTTCTGAGAGCGCAAGAGAGTTCATGGAATTGTTAAATTCCAATAATGAATGGAGTGTATGGTTGTTGCCTGTGGGTGGACTCATCAGGGTGACGGATGAGATTGAAAAGTCACCGACTATAATCCAAGGAAGATCATTGAGCGCACGAATTTGCAAAAGTTCTAACAAAAAGGCGGGTTTCAGGTTGGTGTCAGTATGGCCAGGCTGGCCCTTGAGCAAGTCACACCAAGCAAAGGCTTAGAGCCTCAATATTTGAGGACCTCTCAGTTATATAAAAGTATATATTATTAAATATTAATTAGTCTTTAATATAAAATAAAAAAAATAAGTTACAAACCAAACAACTCAATAGTCCAACTTCTGTTATACTTAAAGTTCAAAATAAAAAAAATAAGTTACAAACCAAACAACTCAATAGTCCAACTTCTGTTGTGACTTAATGTTCAATCCACTCTTCCCTCCATTTTCTTTATCACTTATGTCTCCATTTGTTGCTTGAAATTGCCGGAAGGAAATAAAAAAAATTGGTAAATTTGTCTTGACTGACTTGGAAATTGCGGCATTGTTGCACATTCTCTTCTGTTTCCTTACAATGACAATATATTTCCTAATAGATTATTTTTAATAGATTGCATAGTGCATGGATTTTTCAATTGAACAAATTAACCAAAAAAATAGGAGCACAAGTGTTCTGACTTTGGCCGATTCAATTCTTTCTTGCAATCTTTTGGTGTCTTTTCTTCTCTTCTCTTCTCTTCTCAAGGCACTTCACTGTTTATGTTATATTTTTATTATTTAGAAAATATTAACATAATTTTATAGTATGATTTATTTTTTTGCTATAACATAACTTATTAATTGAAAGTAAAATTTTATTATAGTCATGCAGATTAAACTACATATTGATGCCTTATGGGGTTAAGGATATGATAACGGCTCTAAAATGAAAGAAGAAAAGAAAGGGGTTCAAATAAGAGTACTTGTAGTTAATCTTAGAGCATTCAATACACGACGTGATCTTCATAATCTGAATATTTTTCTTTGTGATATGGCAAATTGTTGTTCGAAAGCAAAAATATTTTTTGGTGTTGTACAATGTATATATATTTTATTTGCATCTCCCGTCCAAAGATGAGTTAGTTTGAAAGATAATGATAAGAGTAGAGAAGAGAGAGAATGGATTGATTAAATATGATCGAGTAGAATTGCTTGAATAATTAGGCTTTACAAGAACACACTATTTATAGAGTTAGATATCTACTTAATATAATATACTCTACAATCTCTACAATAAAGTACTCCTATATATACTACTCTAACACACCCCTCAAGACTAGCTGGGTCTGAACACGGTGAGCTTGTCATGTAGTCGAGTAAAATGAGGTGATGTGAGTCCCTTCATAAGGATGTCCGCAATATGATCATTGGTGGTTAGGAAACGAACTTGAAGAGATTTAAGCTCGATTAGTTCACGTACTAATAGACAATCAATCTTGATCTGGTCCGTGCGGGCATGAAACATTGGGTTGATAGCGAGATATTTAGCTCCAATATTATCACACCATATGATAGGGACTTCCTTTTGAAGGATGTGGAGTTCATGTAGTAGGAATTGTATCCACACAAGTTCTGCGGTAGCCATAGCAAGACTACGATATTTTGCTTTGGTGCTAGATCGAGCTACCATTGACTGCTTCTTTGCACTCCACAAAACTAGGTTGGGACCAAGAAAAATTCAATATCCGATCGTGGACCGTCTATCGTCTGGACAACTAGCCCAATCCGCATTAGAGAAGGCGTGGAGTTATAGAGATGGGGAAGAACGAAGAAGAAGACCTTGGGATATTGTGTCTTTGAGATATCGCAAGCTGCGCTTAACCGCTCCCCAATGAATGTCGGTCGGTGAATGCATGAATTGAGAAAACTTTTTTTACTGCAAAGGCAATTTCTGGTCATGTGATTGTCGCATATTGAAGCGCGCAAACCGTGCTTCGGTAGAGTTTTGGGTCCTCCATTTAGTTTCCTTTTAGTTTGAAGAGCTGTTCTCCAGCAGCCATGGGAGAAGAGTATGGTTTTGTACCTTCCATCTTGGCCTTCTTAAGAAGATTCAAGATGTATTAGGGTTGAGATAATAGAACCCCGTCTTGCACTTTTTGTGCCTCAATGCTAAGAAAGTAATGAAGAGAGCCAATATCCTTCAGGGAGAATTGGGAATTTAAGTCCTGGATGAGTTGCTCGACTGAGACCGGATTAATTTCGGTTATAAGGATATCGTCCACATAGACTAAGAGTGCTAAAAGTTCGTTGTCTTGAAACCAAATAAAGAGAGAAGTATGGGTTTGAGAGCCAACAAAATCAAGATTGAAGAGCACACGCTTGAGCTTTGTTAACCAGGCACGTAGGGCTTGTTTGAGCCCAAATGGCCTTTTTTTGGAGACAAACATTGTTTAGTCTTGACTCATCCACAAATCCAGGGGGTTATTGCATAAATACCATTTTTTCAAGATCCCCGTTGAAAAATACATTGTTTACATCGAGGTGAGGGTAAGAAAGGCCAAAGAGTTGTTGCACTAGCCATCCTTTTGACAAGGCGAGGGTAAGAACTACACGAATAGTGGTTGGCTTAACTACGGGGCGAAAAGTCTCGGTGTAATCCATCCCTTCTTCTTGGTGATAGATTTTTGCTACTAGTCTCGTCTTGTAACGTTCTACCGATCCATCAGCTTTCTTCACATTGAACACCCGTTTGCACCCAACTAGATTTTGAGAAGAATGAGAGGGAACATTATCCCAAGCCCTGTTTTCGAGAAGTACATTAAACTCGGTTTACATATCAGCATGCCACTTTGGGTCCTTATCAGCGTTGGTGAAGCATATTGGTACACTTTCTTGTTCGGATAATGTGGTTGGAATATGGTGTTTGGTGGTTGTATAAGTGACATGATCAGAAAATTATCGCGTTCGCCTTGTATTGTCACGCATGCGGGTTATCATCGGATGAGAGGATTGCGGAGGTATAGAAGAGGTAGAAGGAGAAGTAGGACCCGTATTTATTGGTTGAGAATCTTCGAGTGAAGATGTAGAGGCCTCAGCAGATGGGGAAGAACTCTCACGAGAAAGATTTGAGCAGAGAATTGTGAGCGTTATTTGAGTTGGAGGTGGAGAGATTTGAGAGGACGTGGGAGTTTGTTCATGTATAAAAGGGAAGTAGGTCTCATTGAAAATTATGTGGTGACAAGACTGGCCCAGACACAAGCCCAGCAAGCCCGTGAGAGAGGATAGCCATTGGGGCACCACCTACTCTATGTACTTTTTTATGTTTTAATTCATGCTACATTCAAAGCCTGTCAGAAAGTTAAATTTTTTTTTTAAATACAACTATTTTGGAAAATAATTAAACAAATACCATCCTTTTGAAAATAATTAAGAAACTATCATTTTCGCCACTATCTCTAGCGGAACAGAATCTGTTTCGCCACTAATAGTGGCAGAACATAGTATATTTTTTAATTTTTCTTAAAAAATCTTAATTAGGCTAAAAAAATACTGTAGGTTAAAAACTTAATTTTCAGTGATCATTAAGCATATTCTGCAAAAAAAAAATAATGTTCACTGTTCCGCCACACAGAATGGCGGAACAGTGTTTTTTTTTAATTTTTTTTTGGATAAATTTTCAAAGTTTTTTTAGGGGCAAAAAAATATAAAATACGTTGTTCCGCTAAGCTTGTTGCCGGAACAAGATTTTTTATTTATTTTTTGACTAATTTCTTTTCTAAATTTGCAGTTAACGCTAAAAATTAAAAAAATTAACCTCTTATGCTTAGGCTTGTCAACGGGCCGGGTCGGGTTCGGGTTTGACCCAAACCCGAAAACTTTACGGGTTTTATTTCAAACCTGAACCCGAACCCGCGGATAACCCGAAATCCGTGGGTAAACCCGAAATCCGTTAAGGGTACGGCAGCCCATCATTTTTTGGCACAAAATATTTTGAGAAAATTCTAGAAGCGGTTATTTATAAAGAACCGTTACAGAAACCTACTGACGGTAGTGTGTTTTGTTTTTCTTTTTCTCCCTCCCCCCCCCGTTTGCAACCCGTTTACAAAAATAAATGAAAAAAAAAAAACTGACTTCTGTAACGGTTATTTATAAATAACCGATACTAAAGTCTTTTGTAACGGTTCTTTCGAACGAACCGATATTAAAGGATTCTATAACGGTTCTTTATAAAATACCGATACTAAAGAAAGAACTAACCGATACTAAAGGATTCTGTAACGGTTATTTATAAATAACCGATACTAAAGTCTTTTGTAACGGTTGTTTAGAAATAACCGATACTAAAGTGTTCTGTAACTGTTCTTTATAAATAACCGATACTAAAGAAAGAACTAACCGATACTAAAGTCTTCTGTAACGGTTCTTTAGAAATAACTGATACTAAAGTCTTCTGTAACGGTTCTTTAGAAATAACCGATACTAAAGTCTTCTGTAACGGTTCTTTACAAATAACCGATACTAAATACTTCTGTAACGGTTCTTTATTATTAACCGATACTAAAGTCTTCTGTAACGGTTCTTTATAACTAACCGTTGCGGAGATTTGTATTTTGTATCGGTTATTTGTTAATAACCGATACTAAAGTTTCGGATTCGGGTTCGGGTTTTTCACGGATCGGATAGTATCAAACCCGAACCCGATCCGAATCCGTTTTTGTTTTCGGGTTTGAACTCGAACCCGATCCGTGGGTTTTTTTTTTCGGGTTTGACCCGATCCGTTCGGGTCGGATACCTACTGGATTCGGGTTGAACCCGATCCATTGACAAGCCTACTTATGCTAAGGGTTCTCAAAACACGCCCGGACCATTTTTTCTCCTAATTAGAATTATTTAAGGCTGCTAAATGGTCCCGGCGTATTCCGCCAAGAACCCTTAGCGGAACAACCTTTGTTTAGCGGAACAGGTTAATTTTTTGTGTTAACTGCAAATTTAGAAAGAAATTAGTCAAAAAAATAAAAAAAAAATCTTGTTCCGGCAACAAGCTTGGCGAAACAACATTTTTTATATTTTTTTTGCCCCTAAAAAGACTTTGAAAATTTATCAAAAAAAAAAATTAAAAATATAAAAAATAACACTGTGTGGCAGAACAGTGAACAATATATATATATATTTTTTTGCAAAATATGCTTAATGATTACTAAAAATTAAATTTTTTACATGTTCCGCCACTATCAGTGGCGGAACAATATTTTTTAGTCTAATTAAGATTTTTTAAGAAAAATTAAAAAATATACCATGCTCTGCCACTATCAGTATTCTGTTCCACCAGATATAGTGGCGGAAATGATAGTTTTTTAATTATTTTCAAAAGGATGATATTTGTTTAATTATTTTTCAAAATAATTGTATTTAAAAAAAATTTCAGAAAATTCTCCCTCATTTATATATTATCTTTATTTCTGAAAGGCCTAGGGGCCCAGGTTCTAAATTGAAACCAAGAACAAAAACACTAACTTATGTTACATATTTGTATTGTTGTGATATTAATATCATGTTTTCATTTATTTTTTCCTAAATTAGAAATTTAAAATATAACCATAATTTTAGCAGGAATAATTTTCTTTATTTTTGTATTCACCTCAAACTATTTTTCATTTACTTATAACTTACGTTGCGCGGACACTTCAAAAATCCGGCCGTGTCCATGTCGGACACGACGCTCCTCGGATACGTGTCGGACACACCACGTGGCTTATCAAATAAATTGTGATTCTTGTAAATTCAATCTGATCCAATTCACAATTTAATGAAAAATAAAAGGAAAAGAAATATATAACTTAATACACAATTTAATGAAAAATATTTTAATAGAAAGAATCAATCCAGCAAATGTAAATAAAAAACTCATGTACCAATATAGTTTAGTGTTGTTATATCGAGGATGATAAAATTGTTGATGATATTATTATCTGTTCTTTATACTTTTAGTTTTGATAATCCACTGACAAATAAAGATTTTAATTAATTTATTATATGTTCTTTCAAGTTTCAACATTTTAGGGAATAGAAGAATATTTTAAGTTTTGCATGTTGAATCAATTTGTTAATATATAATGCTTATATTATAATTAATCAAATACATCATACGGACTTAATTATAGATATCAATGTACAAAGTTTAAAATAGAAGGGTCTGTTAGAAAAAAAAAATCCTAAAAGAAGATGTACAGATCACCATGCTTTGCTTATTTTCGTTGTTTGTTTAAACTGATTAAGATTATATTTTTATCTTTATATTTTTCATGTATTTTTTTTATTGGGGCAACATATTGTGTAATATTCTTCGACCAGTTGCAACTCCGGCTGGGGCAACTAAAATATCGGGGTCGGCCCTGCGTGGAAGATGAAGGCATTCGTACCATTTTCGGTTTGGTGTATATCCAAGACACACACATGGGAGAGACTGATTTTGTAACTTATGTAAATTGCAGGGTTGTGTATAAGGAAAACACAAGCACCCTATAATATCCATGAAGTTGTACTCGGGTTCTTTGTGAAAGAGTGTTTTGAGATTTTTGCGGGTTAGCGGTATTTGGTAATCGGTTAATGAGATATACAATGTTGTAGAACATGTCATTCTAAAACCGAAGGGGAATGAAACTTGTGCCATGGTGGATAAAGCTAGTTCTATGATGTGGCGATATTTTCTCTCAACAAACCCATTTTGCTCAGGGGTATAAGTGCATGTGGTCACATGGGTAATGGAGGGCTCACTACAACAAAAACGTACATCACCTACAGCAAGAACCCGTAGCTATTGCTAAAAAATCGTAGGTGTAAGAAATAACCACGGCCTGCCGTCAGTATTGGTGTCAACGCTACTACCTCCAATACTGGCGGGCCATCGGTACTGACAGTCAATACCAATGGCCAAATCAATAACGACGGCCCCGTAGACATTGAGCGTCACCACCGACAGCCTCTCAATACCAACAGGTTGTAGCAGTTACTCAATACCAATGGCTCAAGCAGTAGCTATTACTTCAACCGCCGGTCGTTATGAACTCCGGCCCCACGCTTATTTTCATGAAAAACCAAGAGCAATACCGACGGCCCCATAGCTATTGACCCTATAATATTTTTCACAGCACCCCCTATTTTTTATTATATTTAGGGTTGCGGATCATTCGGGTTTCGCATCATTCAGGTTACGGGTCATTCCGATTTTGGATCGTTCAAATTCGGGTCGCAGACCAATTGAGTTCAAAAAGAAAGTCCGGTTCTAGTCAATTGTCGCTTAGATTGTGCAATGTGTCACTCTGGTTGGCATTCCAGGCTAGCTGATTCATTATGATTGGTGTTTTTAGCACTCTTATATTAGAGAAAGCCATAAAATCCTCAATTTCGAGATATTTTGAATATTAACATAAAAATATCTTGTAATTTTCAGTTCATAACTCACGGGTCATTGGTTCAGGTTATTTCGGGTTACGTGTCATTTAGGTTGCGGATCATTCAAGTTACGGATCGTTTGCGCTGCGAGTTTCGGGTAATTCAAGTTTTGAGTTGTTCGTGTTTCGGATTTCTCAGGTTCAAGTCATTTCGGGTTTCAGATCACCAGTTCAGGTTGGGCGGATTTTTTTGGATTGGGTCAGATTTTCCCAGCTCTAAATCACCTAAATATACATTTATAAAAAATATGACATCTATGCCAAAAGAAAGAATCAACCTAGACATCTACATTTGAAATAATTACCCATCATACAGACTACAAAGTAATCTGAACCACCAGAACCAAAGGATTGATGATAACAAAACATTAAAAATAATTGCAAAATCCCTAACCCTTGAATTGTTTGAGTACTGTTTGAGATGAACAAATTGAACTTTTTATTTCGTTGATAAAACATAGCTAGAGATTTAACTACTTTAGTTAACTTCTAAAATTATAATATTAAATGAGGAAGTTATGCATAATATTTTCACTATATTATATATCTTATTAGTTAACAAATAAGGTCCTATGGTCTAGTGGTGAGGACATTGGACTCTGAATCCAGTAACCCGAGTTCAAATCTCGGTAGGACCTACTTTTTCTTTTATATATATATTTATTTTCTTTTCTAATCCAATGCTTGTTATCAATTCGGCGTTTCGTGGCACAAGTCTTAGTCCAATAAATTATCATGCCACACCAACATTTCATTTGCTCTTCAAATAAGCTTTGCACATATATAATAATAATAATAATTGCATGGAATATTCAGAAAATAGAAACGTAGGCCTACATTGTGAAGAAATTCGGGCCATTCATAACCATCAAATATTGCATGATAATTCTTATGTTTGTTGTCATAATACCATTCGAACCTGATATAATATTTATGAACACAATATAAAATGATAGACTTTTAAACTATGTAAAAGAGAATAGCACGCACAAAATAGTATATTGATAACCTACATTTTAGAAATTATATATATTACACGAAAATGACATATGAGTACATTATGTGTACAAAGGAAGACAAAATATAAAATAATGATATTTCCGAAAGAATATAATTCAAGGTCAAACTCACAAAATTATATCAAAATGTTGGAAAAATGATTAAAAAAATTACTAGATTAAGAAACCAATGCATCATGAATCAATTTTCCAGTGAGAGCTTTGGGAAGTCCCATCACACTATCGGTTGTGCCAACCTGTAAAAGAAACGAAAAATTAAAATGGAAAAATTATTTTTATTCTAATTGTCCATATTAAATTTGAACCCCGAATTCTACAAAATTTGTTCAACATGACATATCCTAATCCAACACTAACAAGTCACAAGGAAGTAAACTTAACAGTGAACAGATCAAATAAATTAAGGAATGAAAGCCCTATGTGTATTTTATCAAATAATGCGACTTGATTATAAAAAAATAACTTAAATGAAATAAAATAACAAACCACAGCTTCAACAAATGGTAAAGTTAGAGGATGTTCTAGAAGCAAACCACCAGCGACATTGAACACTATACCCTCATCAATCTAACAAATTACAAAATAAACTTATATTATTATACAATATAAAGACAATTATTTAATATGAAAAAACATCATTATATACTCTATTAGTTTTATATTTGAATAAGAGAGATGAGAGAAAATACCAAGTTTTGGATTATCTCATCTGGTATGTCATGGAAGTACACCTACCAATAAAACAATATTAAGCTTAAAAAATGATGCAATAATTTTTTCCTTATTTTCTTCCAAAGGTTTAAAAATTTGAACTGCTAACAAGCTAGAATTTGCCAGAATTTCAAATTTGATTAATAAAAAATGAATCTATAATGACAAGTACTCAATAGGCATTCTGATACATTTTTCTTTTATCATTTTTCTTTTCATTTATTTATTTATTTTATTTAGTTTTACCTCAGCTATATCAACTGAACTGCATCTTTTGCCAGTCTTGAGATTGGTGACCGCAACAGATCCAACGGTTGACACATGTCCACCCGAATATCCTATTAATTATGAATTATTTTCACATGTTTAATTTATTATCGTAACAAAATAGAAATAAATGAGAAAATTGTAAAACCCAAAAAAGAAAACCTTTTAGGAATTCGCGTGCTTCTTCCTTGCTAGTTGGCTTTTCTCTAATTATTCCTTTATGTAGTACAACCTACAAAATAAAATACTTACTAAACATTAATCTCAAGTTTCAGTTTGAGTCTTACATTTATATGATTATATAGACATAACAATATTGAATAGCTACGCACAAAAATGTTTAATAATTCCAAAAACTAAAAATAATACTTACTATATCTGAAGTAATTAGAAGAGTTGGATCCGAGTCTTCTTTTTTATAATCATTAATATTCATCCTTGACATAATAGCATCTGCCTGAGATTTAATAACCAAGAATTAGGGCTCGTATTGTATTTTACATTCTTAATTTTAAAACATTATGAATTGTATATTAAATTAATTAGCCTAAATTAACCTCAAAATAGTAGTAAAGAAATATAAAATAGATGACTTAACATGTAAATAAATTTAGAAAAACATAGATTGACTCACCTTTGCTTCAGCTAGAACCAGTACTAAATCCTCTGGTTTTTCCCTCCTTATACCTTTTTCATCAATATTTGCAGTCTGTACATGTTACAAGATAAAATTTAAGAAAAAAAAACTTTGAAAAAATAATAATAATGGAAATTATTTGACAAAATTACCATGACATCAAATTCATATCCCATTTCAGCCAAAATATTTTTTCGTGCGATGGATGATGATCCCAATATCAGCTACAATTTGAAAAAGAAATGAATTCAAGAATGTAAATTGCATACATACCCCCATGTATATTTATATTTCAACATAATCCCAAAATGGTCATTCCGTTCGCTTGCACATAGACAAAATATCAGCTTTTCAGGGTCATATATGTATAAATGCAAAAAAAATAGTAAATCGGAAATGCAAAAGAAATGGAGTACAACATTGTTCCTCAGTTAATTAACAGAATACTAAGTTCTAAAATCCAATTAATTGTTAAGATAAGAATGGAGCGAACCTTGAAAGATACAGGATGAGATGCTTGGATTGGTTCCATAGCCAACCAAGAGAGGAAGAAGAAGGCGAACCAAAAAGAAATTGAGCGAAAAATTGAATTTCTCAAGTGAAAGTAGTTCCCAGAAAGCTGGAGAAATTTGCAAAGATAAAGAGCTCACTCAGTACAAATACATACTGCTTGGAAGGGACGCAAAGAATAGTTAATAGGAAATAGTGGGTCAAAAGGAATCATACTCTTTTTTGCATCTAGGCCCATCAAGCTCAAGTTTTACTATGGAACCAACTTATGATGCATGGATACAGATTCGGCATCGAAATTGATACGATGTGGGTACAACAATGCAACAACTTTAAAAAACATAAGATATTATATGACAATTTTATATATTATTTACTATTTTATTAATTATATTTTATATATTTAATTATTTTATGTGTGTGTGTATATATATATTTATTTTTTTTTATATCATAAAAACTTGTTATTATATAAATATTCTAATGAAAAATATTTGTTTGTTATTGTTAGTTATATAATTAGATAACTTAGTTTTGTTTAATTGATTTTATATTAGCTACCGTCTATTTTAAGAATATATATTCGTATTTTTTTAGAAGTATTTGATGTGGATGCGAGAAGTATATGTAAAGTATCCGTTATTATTTTGGAATAAAATATTATGAGATGGCACGTGGCACATCTGATACAGTATTCAAGTATCCGATACGAGTGCCGGTATCTGATACCACACTGCTTGATTTTTGAAGCATCCGTCTAACATATGATGTAACGACAACTAAGTTCTGGCACGTGTTAGAACGGTCAATTATTTTTCTCATAATAAAATTAATCATAATATAATTAGTATAAGCATATTATAATCAATTACATAATTTTATTCTAAGTGCAAATCCAGCATGAATTATTAACACCCCCCCCCCACCTAGCTTTGGGCAAGTCACATCACCTCTTTACTCCAACCACAACATTAGTCTTTGTGGCAAGTTTTCAACCTTTTATTTTTAAGAAAAATCGATATTTGTGCTTTTCTATGTGATGCTGATGAGGTGGTGACTTTTGGTTGGTCTATTTTGTGTTTCACATTCTATCCGTGATTTAGTGAGAAATGTCAATTAAAAAATAATACCTGATTTGTATGCGACACAATTTTATGTTATTTTGTGTGACAAGTTTTGGAAAAATTAATTTGGTATTTCGTACTTTCATATTAACTAGACTATGTTTCACTGATTTAATAAAAATGAAATAATAGTGTAAAGAAATTAGATTTTATTGCCTCAAGTAGATTTGTATATACGTGTATGCACTTTTTTATTGTAGAGAAAAACTCATTTTTTACCCTTTACTTTTTCATCAATGTTAAATAAAAAATTCAGTTTGTTCAATCAACTTCTTTATCTCTTTAATTTTGTTCTCCATCCACTAAGTAGTTATGTGGCTGTTAAATGCCAACATGACAAAAATACTCAAGCTGCCACATGACATTTTACGATGATGTGGCACAAAAGATTAAAAAAACATATTTTTATTACAAATTTATAAAAATATTATTTCTCATAAAAATATTTTTTTCAAAATAAAGTTTCTTCATAATTAAAAATTTTGATGTTTTTTTTAATTATATTTAAAACCTTTATTCGCAAAAATAATTTCTGAAACTATTGTTTGAAATTTTTCCCTAAAAGCAATTTTCCGAAAAAAATTGAAAAATATTTTTGAAAAAATATTTTCTGAACAAATATTTTCTTAAAAATATTTTTCGAACTAATTTGTGTATAAATACTTTATTTGAAAAAAATTCTGAAATTTGTTTTGGGGAAAATAATTTTTTAAATTATTTTGAAAAAAATAATTCTGAATTTTTTGACAAATAAAATTTTATAAAACTTTCTTTTTATATTTTCTGCCACATCACCGTAAAATGCCATGTAGGCGCTTAAATTTGTATGTCTTGCTGGCATGTAAGAGCCAAATTATCATTTAATTGAAATTTTAGAGTCTTAATTAAACATTGCTAAAAAAATAAGGGGCCAAAAATGGACTCTTCCCTTTATTAAGAGAGGGGGTTGTAAAAAATAGTGATTGTTACAAAGTTTTTAGAGACTTCCCTATATTTGTTAAGAAACAACTATACATATACATATAGGAAATACATATATAAAATAATATCTTTTTTATCTTTTGTAATTATATTTTGGCAAATATGTTGTTCTTATAACATTTCTTTGTACTTTATTTTTTTAATTAAGATTTCATTTTGCATGAAGTTTTGATCATTAATCATTGATATTTGTTGCTAGAAAAGAAATGTTTTATATCCGCAGAAAAGTCGCGAGCATTTTCCTAGTATAGTTTATTTTTTGACATTTGTCATGAGCTTTCAGATAAAAATTGAATCATCTGTATTTCAAGTATAAACTAGAAGGAGTCCCGCGCGATGCTGCGGGGATGAAATTATTTCTTAGTTATTTATGTAGTCACTTACAAAAGACACAACAATAACAACAGTAACAATAATTTCATATGATTGTCATTCAAATCATTTTTTTTTATTATATATTATATCATTAATCGAATATAATATTTTTTTTGAAAGGGAAGGAATCCGGGTTTCGAATCGGGGACCTCCAATATGAGAATAAGTGGTAAGACCACAAGGCTAAGAGGCCCTTCTCCAACCGAATATACTATTAGTCAATATAATTATGTACCTCACAATTAAAATCATTTTTGTGAATAAAATAATCGACCCATTGTTCATATATCATTTTCCAAATTGGAAAATTTAAATAAATATCCTTCGAAATATTATATATACAAAAATAATATATAAATAATATTATTCTATTAGTTAACATATAATAATACCTTGCATATATATATATATATATATATATATATATATATATATATATATATATATATATATATATATATATATATATATATATATATATATACCATGTTTTAATCGAATTGCCAGATTTCTTTTTGTAAAATATTGTCATTGTTGTCGACTAACAGTTGCTCTGAGCGAACTTTGCATATTGGACCCAAATTCATATAGAAAATGATTTTTTGTTCTGCTGTCCAGATTCAGCCAAGGGGAGAGAGAACATATTTACCAACTTTTTCTTCAAATCTCATCAAATGAGAGGGGTAGGAAAGGATAGTTTATTGTTATTTTGCATGTCTTGAGGAGATAGAAAAAAGAATGAGCCAAGAATAGCGCCCGTAGTTGAAGAACTCCTTAAATTACCACGGGTTGGTCATAAAATACTTATGTTTTTTACTCTGACTACGACTTTGAACGCTTAGATCTCTCCATGTTTTTATCGAATTGCCAGATTTCTTTTTGTAAAATATTGTCATTGTTGTCGACTAACAGATGTTCTTAACTCCCATGTTTGGTTTTGCCTTAGAGCCACCATCTCCTCCTCCATTGCCTCTTTCCACTTATTGTTCTTTACTGCTTCTTCATAATTTGTCAGCTCTTCAACCGAGTTCTCTTCACCGACCACGGCGTTTGCGTACTTCGGGTTTGGACGCCTTGCTCTTGATGACTTTCTTATTGGCGGGGGCATTTCTTCCACCTCTTCTTGTAGGTCCGGAGTCGTACCTTCACCATCTTCGAGTAATCCGGTTTTCCATGGGCTCTTGATTTTTGTGGCGTTTGGACTTTGTCCCTTTTCCATTATGGACGTCGGTGTCACGACACCTTCTTGGATCCGACCGCTGGTTCTTTCCTCAAATTGTCCCTCGAGATTATCTGAATTTGCTTGAATTGCGCCTTCGGTTGGCCACCATGATGAGGCTTCGTCGAAAATCACATTTCTTGAGGTGTGGATGCGCCCTGTCGTTGGATCACAACACCTCCATCCTTTTCGTGCATCATGATATCCGACAAAGATACATCGAACCGCCTTTTTGTCAAATTTGGTCCGAAGATGAGTTCACTTTCCGCCTTCTCCTTAAACTCTTTGAACTTGGATAACGCCTCCGATTTTTCTTTCATGAAAAACACCCACACATATCTCGAGAAATCATCAATGAAGGTCACCATATACTTTGAACCACTTATTGAAGTTTGCTTAATCGGACCGAAGACATCCGAGTGTATCAGCTCCAAAGGTTCCTTAGCTTTGTACTTGGATTGCTGGAAAGGAAGCTGATGAGATTTACCGAATTGGCAACCCGCACATACTGTGTCGGTCCGCACCCCCACTCCAGGAAGACCTTTGACCATCGATCTCTCGACCATCAACTTAAGCTTGTGGTAGCTCACGTGCCCCAGTCGTGCATGCCAGAGATCCGCCGTATCATTCCTCCGAGTTTTGTCTACGTAAGCTGATTGTGCTGACATTACGTAGATTGACTCCATTTTTCGGCCCTCCATTATTGGTGTGCCCAAAGCTTTTAGGTTGTTGTATACCTTCACCTCCTGTGGCCCGAAAACTACGTAATTCCCTTGTGCTGTCAGTTGCGATATTGACAATAGATTCTTATTCATACCTGGAACATGATAAACTCCTTGCAGCTGGAATTCCTTCGGACCGATGTGAGGAGAGATTACCGTTCTACCGACGTAGCTGATTGGCAGCTTGGAGTTGTTAGCTGTCACAATTACTTGGTTTCCCTTATACTCATGTAAGCGTTCTAGCTTCTTGATATCGCCGGTCATGTGATTTGAGCAACCGGAGTCAACGATCCAGTCACTCTCATAGTTGATTCTCCCTGATTTGATTACTGTCGTCAGTGCAACCTCTTCCTTCTCCTCTTTCTCTTCAATCATGGTGACCGCATTTGCGAATGCGGCATCAATATCCCATTCTTCTTCACTACAGTCAATCTCCTAACTCTTGGCACCTTGGTGGTCTCTTAGGGTTGCCGCATTTCCCTGTCCCTTCTTCTTAGACCAACAGTCTCGTGCATAGTGCCCCCTCTTGCCACAGTTGTAGCACTCATCACCTCGAGCTTTGCTGTCTCTTTGCCTACGAGATCCTCCTGAAGCATTAGTCTCCTCTTTTGGCCTCCTATGTTGTCCAGGCCTGCTTTCGGGTTTCGATCTCGGCCTTTGTTCAGGCCGATCCTTCCTTCGGCTGCAGAATAACGCCTCGTCGTCTTGTCTCGTTGAGACTTCGACCCTTCTGGTCAGAGTCTCTTGGTTAGCGAGCATATTCTCTAGCTCCAGTAGTGTTGGTGGAGTCGACCAACCCTGGACTGCTGCCATAAACCCGCTATAGTCGGGTTTCAAACCGTTGATTATTATCCTCCTCATCCGTTGCTCGCTTATTTTCTCTTCAGGGGCGATCTACGCGATCTCGCTACAGATGGACTTCACCTTCGTGAAGTACTGACTGATTGTCATACTCCCTTGTGAAAGCGTCATGAGCTCTTTCTCGAGTAGTTGGAGGCGGGCGTCATTCTTCTTGGAGAATAGTGTCACGAGAATATCCCAAGCGGCTTTCGGCGTTACCGCTTCTCAAATGTACTCAAGTAGCTCCTCTTCAACTGAGGTCCTGAGTACATACATCGCCTTTCCGGCCTTGATACGCCATTTTCGCAAGAGCCTCATTCTCTGCGGATGGAGTCTTCTTCTCCTTGGTTAGTTTTGGGACATCAATAGTTTGGGATACTGTCGCTTTTTCAGTAGCGACCTCTGGCGGAGTCGTCTCATATCCATCTACCACCTCCCAAAGATCCTGTCCTTGCAGGTAGGATTCTATGCAGGCCTTCCAGTAGATGTAGTTGTTGCCATTCAGCTTCTTCAACCCGGCAGTTGAACCTCCAAAATCCATGAATGCGACTTAGTCTATTGACTTCAGCTAAGCCTTCTCTCTTCCGGCAACTCCTCCAACAGAATGCCGACACACGGCTATTTGGACTACTGTACTACTCGCAAACTCTCAGAACTTAACTCTGGCCCTCACGTCTATTCCGACAACACCGACCCGTCTTCCTCGCTCTGATACCGGTTTGTACAGTAGAAAGACGAGATTTGAATAAAACTTCTTTATTATTCTCTCAATAATATTACAATACACTTCACTACTCAATTACTAAACCTCTAAAATTACAACCCTATTACTTCTATATTATTAGACCTCCAACTAAACCACTACAACTCTCACAACACTCTTTATTAGAAAGAGGAATTTGTTTTGTGGCTTGATCAAAATGGTGAGAATGAGACTCCTATTTATACTAGAGGATGGAGTCATCTAGACCTAAGATATTTTTGAAGAATTTTCTAGAGACAAACATATCTAGAACAAAGATATTTTAATGGCAAATTCTAGAATCAAGATATTTTGCTAGCCTTGACTTGCTTTTAGAATTTTCATATTTAGGGCTAAATTTGGATTGGGCTTAGTATTGTATATTTAACAGGATAGAATTAGGGATTTAGGGTTAAGAGAAGAAGAGTAACAGGAAGAAGAAGAAGAAGAGATAGATTAAGAGATAAGAATCCAATTCAACAACTAAACTCTTAATTATTACATTGCCTCTTAAATACTCTCTCATCTTTCACTACAGTAAGGTAAATACGAAAGAAAGTAAAAAACACAATGAAACAGCTTGCCATGGAAGGACAAGCTCTCTAACGGTTCACGCTACCCTCCTCTCCACTTGCAACGCACTGGACATCTCCATTAAATCGCTCACATCACATTTCTTCATTAATAACAATCGGCCCATTCTTCTCTATTTTAGATTTAATTCTTTGGTCCATTGGCCCTCTCTTCTTCAACTTTGCGCGCGATTACTTTAAATGGATTATAAATTCTTTAGGACTCGTTAATCCTTTCTTCATCTTGATAAACCCTAATTCAACATCTTCAGATCGTGACACTCCCCCTTCCTTCGAATTAGTCTTGTCCTCAAGACTAAATTCAGGAAACTGTCTCTTAATCACATCGAAATCCTCCCAGGTGTCATCTAGCTCACTGAGATTTGACCATCGTACCAGTACTTGACCCACTGCCGCATTACCCTTTTTTATCATTATGTTACCCATTATAGCATTTGGTTCCCCTTTGAGTTTTCCTTCTTGACCTAAATAAGGCAACTGCTGAGTCACCACAATGTGAGGCCCTACCTTTTTCTTCAGTTCAGATACATGAAATACATTGTGAATTAAACTCCCTTCAGGCAATTTAAGCTTATAAGCCACTGTATCTATTTTTCCAATGATCTCATAAGGCCCATAATATTTAGAGCTCAACTTATGATTAACCCTTCTACTCACAGATTGCTGCCTATAAGGTTGTAACTTTAAGTAAACCCAGTCACCCTCACTGAATTTTCTCTCAGACCTATTTTTATCAGCAAATTTCTTCATTCTTTTCTGTGCCTTATTTAATTGGTCCTGAATTTTGAGTTGGGCACTTTGTCTCTTTTTCAATACTTCCTCAACAGATCCCAGTACACACTCTACTGGCCAAACAGATCCGAATTGAGAAGGTTTAAACCCATATAATACTTCAAAGGGAGTTAATTTAAGAGAAGAGTGAAAAGAAGTTTATACCACCATTCTACCATTGACAGATACTTAACCAATTTCTTGGGCTCATTAAAGACCATACACCTCAAGTAAGCACCACACACTGATTTAGCTTTTAACTTTGTCCATCTGACTGTGGATGATAAGATGTGGACATTTGCAATTTAACCCCTAATTTTTTGAAAATCTCTTTCCAAAAATTACTTGTAAAAATTGGATCTCTATCAGAGATTATAGAGCTTGGAAGGTCATGAAGCTTATAAAATATTATTGAGAAAGAGCAATGCTGCATCACTTGCTTTGTAAGGGTGAGATAAGGGGAGAAAATGGCCATATTTTGAATATCTGTCCACAATTATCATAATTACTTCTTTACCCTCATATTTGGGTAGGTCTGTTATAAAATCCATTCCAATGCTTTCCCATGATCTTTGTGGTACAGGTAATGGCTCTAGTAATCCAGGTAGCAGAACATGTTCTCCTTTATTTAGCTGGCAGTTTTGACAAGAATTCACATATTCTACTACTGAAATCTTCAGTTTAGGCCAATAAAACAAGGCCTTAACCCTCATATAAGTCGCCTGGATCCCTGAATGCCCTCCTATTGTACTATCATGCAATTCTGCTATCAATTTCTCTCTCCATCCATCTGTTTCACCAACACACAATCTATCTTTGAATCTCACAATGCCAGACTGAAGAGTAAAACTAGGCTTGCTATTAGGGTCTGCACAACCCCTTGTGTTGAATTGTATGATTAAGCCTTTATTCTAATAAATACTTTAAACTCATGTGATCTATTCTTATTATGAATGGTTGTCCAATGAGGTAGTGTTTCCACTTTTGTACAGCTGATATTAGGGCTGAAAATTCTTTTTCATAAGTAGAGAGAGATTGATTCCTTGTTCCTAAACTCTTGCTAAAGAATGCAATAGGTCTCTTTCCTTGTAACAGAACTGCCCCCATACCTGTATCACACGCATCAGTTTTCAATTCAAATGGCATGGTGAAATCAGGCATTGCTAGAACTGGGGCTTGAATCATGGCTGCTTTTAGGTTCTCAAAAGCCCTGTCAGCTTCAACATTCCAATTAAATCCATTCTTTTTTAATAAAGAGGTTAAGGGCTTACTAATATTCTCATAATTCTTAATAAATTTCCTATAGTAACCTATAAGTCCCAAAAACCCTCTCAATTCTTTGAGATATTTAGGTTTAGGCCATTCCACCATTGCCTCCACTTTCCTTGGATCAGTTCTGACACCTTTTTTAGAGATTAAATGACCTAGGTATTCAATTTCCTCTAATCCAGACTCACATTTACTCAATTTAGCCAGCAATTTCTCCCTTTTTAGCACTTCAAGTGTAAGATTGATATATTCCAAATGAGTTTCCCAATTAGGGCTATATGGTCTTTTGATTAACTGGTCTAGCACTAGGAATTAATGGAATTTTATGATCACAATTTCTTCTTGGTGGTAGTGATTTTGGATATTCAAATAATTCAGAATAACTATCCAGTATCTCTTTTAATTGATGATCATTGATTTCCTGTTTAATAGAATTCAATTCAGTTATACAAAACATTTGAGCCATCAGTACCTCACTACCCTTACTGAGCTCTTGCTGCAAATTAATCTCACCATCATGCATTTGAATTTCAGCCATTTCACCTTGAACCTGAAAATTCATCTCATTATCACCCTTCTTAAACACCACTTGATTTTTTTCCCATTTTACTGTCATATCACCTTGTTTACTTAACCAATCAGTGCCTAGAATTATATCATACCCTTTTATATCCAATAATCTAAGATCAGTTTCAAAATTATGCCCTTGTATAGAATAATTCAACCCTTCACATTTCAGATCAGTGACTAGTGTATCCCCATTAGCCACCATTATCACTAAGGGTCAAGTTTTTGTAATCTTGCAATCTATTCCTTTGAGTGTGATGGGGTCTATAAAGGAATTAGAACTGCCACTGTCCACTAGGGCACAAATAGGTGTATTTCCAATAAATCCTTTGAATTTCATGGTTTTAAATTTAGGGTTTTGTAGTAATGCATGAATAGAAAGAATACTCATTTCTGCCTCCTATGGTATTTCTACTGGACTCATATTAATATTATTTTCCTCCTCATCATCAACAGGATATAGCATGTGGAAACCCCCTATAAATCGGGTAAAATCGTCGTTATTATATTTCACACAATTTAACAAAATATTTTACATTTCCCTATTAATCAATTTACGAGTATGAACAGTAAATGAGTTTAGGGGTCAAACACAAAGAGATGTGGCCTCAAGAATTAACTAATCTCAGTGATTTATCTCTAGTGTAAAATCTTTTAATTCAAGGTTTATTAGGTAAATTTACAAGTTCAAGTTCAACAAATTTAGTTTTTGTTTCAAAACTTCAGCACTTCACACTTTAGTGTTTTAATTCGTAACTAGACCAAATAAACTCTAAATCCAACACACGAGATACCGTTAGAAACTAGAAAGAAAGATATACGATGTAGTCTTTTACTGTTATTATTATTTTATTAAAAAATTTCGACATATTTGCAGATCATTCCAGAATTTATTTCAGGTTTATAATCGGTTCAACAGTAAATTCAGAAAATTATAGAAACTTCACCCAAGCTCGACAAATCCCAAACTTTTTATAGAAATTCAATTTTTAGGTTTTGGATCAAATGTCAAAATTTGCTACAATTATGTTTTGTAGTTTGAGATTTATAATGAAAACTCATATCTGAATTCAAAAACTGGATCTAACAGACATGTACTTACAAAAGTGATAATATCTTTTGATCTGTCTTAACAAATACTATTTTAAAAATCAGATTTGGATTCTACAGTTCGAATTACTTCAAGTAGTACTATTTTTGTATTTTTATTATTTGTTTTTGTATTTTTAAAAATTCAGAAGATCGAAAACAGTAAATCTGGACAGAAAGTTAAATAACAGAAAAATTACAAATTTAGGAATTTAATATCTCACAATTTATAATCCAGAATTGAGCAAAATTTGATTTTAAAATTATCTACTAAATGATAACTAAATTGTAAAAATATTTATTAAATTTTTCAGATCCGAATTATATTTGAAAGTAGAGGAAAAATGCTGAAAAAACAGAGATGAAACAACAGCAAAACAGAAACTGGATTAGGATTTGATTTTCAGTTTAAAAATAGGAATTTATAGGAAATTCATGAGATGTAACAATCACTAATCACTTAGGGTATAATTTCACAGATTTAGATAATGGATTTGAACAGTCTAAGCTAAGATGTACTCAAGAAAATTGATTCAAAAACTAGTTTATCTCAAAACAACCATTTTTAAACAAACTTGAATTAAATCATTCACAACTCCAAAGTAATCACACAAAATACTAAGCTAATCATTCCAAATGATTAACAAGCCAATAAACTCTAGATTAATAGATCAATTAATGAAAAATACTAAGATAAGCAATTTTTCCCCAATTTATTCAAAAATTGTGCGTTCATGACCATTCATCTAAAATTCAGCAAAATTACAAACTTTAAAATCAAGATTTCATGCATAGAACTCATAAATTCCCCTCCCTATCTAGATCTACTCACACATATTCAGAAGAAAAAGAATTTGACAAGATTTCATCAAGATTATTACGAAATTGATTTCTTGCAATCTAAAATTCAAATCAAGAAATTAAAAGAGAATTGGACTAAACCGAGAGTTGGAGAACCAGCCAGTAGCTCCCTTGAGTCGATTCGATCCTCCAATTGCTCCTTGATTCAAGCTAAAATTAACTGATTTGAATTTCACCCAAATCAGCCCCAAATTGCTCGATTTCACTCAAAAACAAAAATTAGAGCACAAAAAGTTTTGAGACTCATTAATGGTGGTTCTAGAGGTTGAAAAAGTAGAATGGAGAGTGGTGTATAATTTAAGGAGAGTGTGAGAATGAATTATCTTTGATGGTAGAGCTTGAGGTGCATTTTATAGAAAGTTGAGGGCTTGAGAGTGTATTCTCTTGATTGTCTTGATCTGAAATTTGAGGGGAAAATGGGAATTTCCACTAATACATATCCAATCGTACGGATGAAAAGAAACCACGGTTCAAATTTGATGAATTTTCGTTGATAAATGAGGGAGATATTTGGATTTGAAGTTGCTGAATTTTTTTCTCTGTTTTGGCGGAAAAAAACTTCAGATTCATATATGAATGGTGTTTGAATGTTTGTTACGAGTGGTTCCCCCACTTTTTGATCAGGTGTAGCGACACGGGTCATAGATTCATGTAGTGAGTTGTGTTTTGGCTTATTTTGGCGCTAGAATCAGTTTTGAATCTAAACTTCAATATTTTTTTTTTCCCGTTTGGGTTCGAACAACCATCTTAACCTTGCGATTCACAGCCGCTTAGAAAAAAAATTCAACTCATATCTATTCTCCTTGTTCTTACGAATCCACAGGACTTTGAATGGTACGATTTCGTTGAGTAATGCTCAAGATATTTCACTTTGAACACCTACGGCTCGGTATTTTTCCAGTTTCAACCAGCTGTAATAATTCGAACTCAAACTCATTTTATGGCAAACGATACTCAAAACCGTCAGGGAAATTCTTCCTCACTTCCTCACAATCCTACAACAACTTTAACGGACGAAAACGATCAAGTAAAACTCGAGTTATGTTCGAAAAATCGAGCTTCAGCCCCGTTTCAGCTCAAATTGAGTTATTTCAGGAAAAACAGAATTCAAGTTCATTGAACACTTACTTCAAACTCAATTATCTCACTCATTTCTTCATCATGTTCAATGTTCTTGGTATCCATGGTAAGAGGAAAGACAGTACAAGAGAATTCAATTGTTTTTGCATGAAAATGAGGTATGTGGAGTGAGTTATGGACTTGAGAAGTTTCAGCTCGAATTGAGTTATTTCATCAAAAACGGAATTCAATTTCATTGAACACTTACTGCAAACTCGATTATCTCATTTAATTCTTCATCACTTTTTGAGTTATTTATATTGTTGGAAAGAGGGGAATAAGGAGAAGAGAATGGATTTGGAATTATGACAAACCGAGATTTGTGCAGGAAATGGTGAGCTTGAGAAAACCGTAGCTCGAAATAGTCTACTTTCATGGCTGACAGGAGGTTTTTCACGTTTTTCGGCTAACTCTGGCAGTTCCAGCGATGGTGAGTCATATGGTTGTGCTTGTCTTGTTGAGACAAGTCGAACGGTATTGAGTTTGTTCAGTTCCGAGCATTTCGAAAAATTCGCATTTTTTGAGAGAGAAAGAGTTGACTTTGACTGCGACAGTTGACTTTTCAGATTTGACAAGAATTTTTGCGCGTCACATTTTTGCTATTCTTGCGCTGCTAGATTTATTTTGAGGTGTAAAATGATGGTTAGAATCCATTTGATCGGAACGTCACGTTCCGATTCCAAACGTCATGAAAAATATGGACGTTTCTTCTCTGTTTTGGATCCGAACGTGGTCGGTTCACGTATCGGTTGGGTTTAAAGACGACATGCGACAGTGGATATTTTCATAACATTTTATGGTCGTTTCTTCTCTATTTTGACGTTTGCTTTTTTTCACCGACATTTCTCATCCTTTAGAGAAGTATGTGTATGGGGAATGTGAGGATTTTAGGGAGAATTTGACCATGATTGGCCCGATATTTGCATTTTTGTTCAATTCTTCATTTTATGTCCTTTTTGCCTGTAAAATCACCCAAAAATGTATTAAGAGGTTTCAATCATGTTTTATGAATTACGAGCAGTTTTCATACATTTTATTTGAATTATAATTGAATTTGAGATGATAAAAACCATAAAAATGTGTATAAAAATACACATTACACCCCCGGTCTTACATTGATACCCAGGTTTGAATTTATCTCCACAATTATAACATAATTTATTTTTTCTCCTATATTCATATAATTCATTTCTCTCCTTCTATTCTGCACTGATCTTACTAGGTTTTTCCTTATTCCAATTAACGTCCTTCTTGAAAGTCTGATTACTACTTGATACATTCCCCCTTTAGTAATGAATTTATGCCTTTTAAATTGAACCTCCCAAGCTAATTCATACTGAATAGCATAATCATACACATCATTCAGTGTTTTAGGTTTCAGCACCTTAACTAAAGGTCTAATTTCTTCTTTAATTCCAGAGATAAAAGCATTCACAAAGGACCCTTCTAAGAACCCAGAGTTTTCAATTAATAATCTTCCTTTTGCCCTATCAAACAATTCAATAAATTACTCCATTTTACCAGATTGATGTAACTTGAGAAACTCTTCTACCAGATCTTGTGATTCCCCCTTTTGAAACCTATATTACTAGGTTTTTCCTTATTCCAATTAACGTCCTTCTTGAAAGTCTGATTACTACTTGATACATTCCCCCTTTAGTAATGAATTTATGCCTTTTAAATTGAACCTCCTAAGCTAATTCATACTGAATAGCATAATCATACACGTCATTCAGTGTTTTAGGTTTCAGCACCTTAACTAAAGGTCTGATTTCTTCTTTAATTCCAGAGATAAAAGCCTTCACAAAGGACCGTTCTGAGAACCCAGAGTTTTCAATTAATAATCTTCCTTTTGCCCTCTCAAACAATTCAATAAATTACTCCATTTTACCATATTGATGTAACTTGAGAAACTCTTCTATCAGATCTTGTGATTCCCCCTTTTTAAACCTACTTAAAACCTCTTCAAGCAATACTGCCCAAGAGGGATGATTATTGTTAATAATATAGTGTCTGTACCAATCATTGACCTTATCCACAAAATTCAAAACAGCCAATTTTGTTTTCACATCCTCTGGTATAGAATAAATATCAAAATAATACTCACACTTATTAACCCAATCAGTTGGTTCACTCCCATCAAATTCAGGAAACACAGATTAAGGCAACTGAGTTCTAAAATTATTATAATTATTATTGTTGTAGTTACCCCACCCCACCCCACCTTAATCTCTTTTTCTCTTTTTAGCATTTGTTCATCTAGTATCTTTTCAAGTTTTTGGTTTTCTTCATCATCAGTTTGTGTTATTGAATCCTCAATCAGGTATCTTCCTAGAATACCATTACTAGGATCACGACTGGTTCCAGCATTTTTCATTTGGGTTTTAGATACCTCAGTTGTTGTTTTCAAGCCAGACTCCAGATCCAGCTTCATCTGAGTGAACTGAGCTGCTAACGCCCTTCCCATGGTTTCTTCATAATTAGCAAACCTCAGGTCTAGATCTTTTTTTGCTTCTTCTCTCTGCTCCCTGAGCTGAGATTCAACCCGATGTATTCGATTAATAGCCTCCTGAAACTTGCCATCAAGATAAGATTGGAACTGATCTAACTTTTCCTTCATTTCGTCCATTGCTAACTTATTACCAGTAAGCTTGGGCATTTAAAGTTATTCACTCGACCTTCTGCTCTCAACTAATCGATTGAATCGTTCAATTGAGTCCAGCTCCCGCAAGATCGGTGCTCTGATACCAATTTGTCATGTGATTATGACCAATTGAACCTTAAATCAGAGTTAATTGAATAGAGGATAGAATTAGGGATTTAGGGTTAAGAGAAGAAGAGTAACAGGAAGAAGAAGAAGAGATAGATTAAGAGATAAGAATCCAATTCAACAACTAAACTCTTAATTATTACATCGCTTCTTAAATACTCTCTCACCTTTCACTACAGTAAGGAAAATATGAAAGAAAGTAAAAAACACAATGAAACAGGTCGCCATGGAAGGACAAGCTCTCTGACGGTTCACGCTACCCTCCTCTCCACTCGCAACGCACTGGACATCTCCATTAAATCGCTCACAGCACATTTCTTCATTAATAATTGGCTCATTCTTCTCTATTTGAGATTGAATTCTTCGGCCCATTGGCCCTCTCTTCTTCAATTTTGCACGCGATTGCTTTAAATGGATCATAAACTCTTTAGGACCCGTTAATCCCTAATTCTCCATCTTCAGATCGTGACATTATTGGAGATTCATGCTGCACCAAACCTTTAGACAAATCTTGCTCCAATGCGACGCTTTGAATGGGTTTTTAGACGGATCAACCGGTTAGCACTGAGATATCGGCTGTAGCAAATACTGCATCAGGGGTGAGGAGCGTCGGCGGGTCTGAATCTATGGGTTTAATTTGATTTCTTCTTTTTCTCTCCTTTTCATTTGTGACGGCGGGTGAGGGATGGAGCGGGAGAGGTGGCAGTGATGGTGGCGGTGGCAGGATGCCGGCGTCCGTGGCAGAGGGGCAACGAGGGCAACGGCCATGGCTGGATTATTCTTAGTTTCCTCCCGTCACGACCTAATTTTTTTGTTTGGGGGAGAAAAAGAAAGAGGGGAGAGAAATAGAAGGGAAAATAATATATACACGGTCTATACCGTTTCCTATAAACCAGCAGGTTTAAACCAATTAAAATATAGCCCTTGGATGTAAAGTAGATGATGCACAATCAAAGAGTGACATGGCATCACTAAACAGTCAGAAAATCTCCAAAATATATATAGGGTATAGATTATTTTTGTCCGGACTGGATCTTGAAATTACATTTGCAACATAAAAAAATCAAAATTTATGAATAAAATAACTAGTTAAAAATACATCATCATAACTTGTTTTAGATGCCATAATGCGAAGTTATATATAAAAGAAATTACTTGACTAATCATCTAATTTTAGTTTGATTAATTAATATAGATGCTATATATCGGATTAGGATTTAGTCATTTTAATTTGCTGACGGAATTAAATGAATATTTTTAGATCAAAATTTAGGTAATATGAATATACGAGAGACACTCTCGCTTCGCCTCGGAAAAATTAATTAATTTTTTGTGTGTTTTATAGAGATTTTATGTAGTATATGTGTTTTTTTGTTGAAATTTAAATGATATTTGTTAATTTCATAAGGAATGAAAGGGATATCATTAGTTGTAATATACCATACAAAATCATAAAAAATCATTTATACCCCTATAGGATAGCAGATTTTATTTAACTTAGAGTATATGTATCAAATTTGTCATTATTCAAAAAAAATTAAATATCATAGTTGTTCATAGATAAAAGTATGAACTTTAAAATTCACTAACTAAGAATTTATATTTTCTAAAAACTCAAAATAATAGAAAAAAGTGCAGCCTATTTTTTTTTAACATATCAATGGACATTGTGTTCATAAAATTTATCTAGTTATATACCATCTTATTGCTAAAATAATTTGACTAAGTGACCTTAATGAAAACTATTCAAAATTAAGTTTTGTTGTCGGGATGAGAGGAGTGATTATTCCTTTACAGCACCTATTACAAATTATATCAATTCAATTAAAATACTCTTAAATAACAATTATAATGTAGTCAACAAAATACTATCTTTGTTAAAAATATGTTCTAATTAATACACGTATTAGATTGCAATATTTTAATGCCTATAACTAATATTACTGTTGTACTGGTATTTTTATGGTTTTTTTAAGGCCTCTATGGTATTTTTATGATTGATATTTTAATTTCTAAACAATATATTTTTTTGTCAAGTACATTTTCAAAATGCCAAATAAAGTACCACTTTGAGACATCATTTACCCATTTTCTTAGATGTGAAGATCGAATGTGATTTGTACTTTAAATTTTAAGTAATTCACAAATTTGTAGGGGGGATTTGTTGATATTTTAATTTTTAATGGGTAAACATGAGAACAAATATTGCATGTTGATCATAAAAGTAAATAAAAAAGAAAATATTATTTTCTCACAGAAGTAATATTTAATATTAAAATAATATTTATTCAATGAATATATGAAATATAATAATGCATCATAAATAATGTCATAAAGTGTCGTAAAATATTAGTAGATTTTTGTCTCAAAATATAAATGTTTATTATAATTTTGGGTTTAGTATAATTTTATTTCTTTATTATAATTTTGGTTTTAAAATAAACATGCAAAAAAGTTTGATAAAAATTTATTCCATCTTATAAGGCAAAAATTATAATACTATAAAGAAAATTGTAACGGTTTATAAAACTAATGAACATGAAATACTATACAAATTTGAAACGGGTCGTAAAACTATTAAAATGACTCATTTCATAAAATACTGTAAAGAAAAGTTAAAGAAGTTCCTTTACAAAATACACATGTCAAATTCATAAAATACTATAAAAAATTATAACGGGTTGTAAACTATTGACTCGTTTCATATAATACTATGACCTAAATACTATAAAAATTATAACGTGTTGTAAACTATTAAAGTGACTCGTTTCATAAAATACAACATAAAATATTATAAAAAATTATAACATGTTGTAAACTATTAAAATGTGTTTCGTAAAATACTATAACATAAAATACTATCAAAAATTGTAACGGGTTGTAAACTATCAAAATGACTCGTTTCATAAAATACTATAAAGAAAATTTATAAAAAATCCTTACAAAGTACATGTCAAAATTCATAAAATACTATAAAAATTTATAATGGGTTGAATAACTATTAAAATGACTCATTTCATAAAATACTATAAATAATTATAACGGGTTGTAAAACTATTAAAAGACTCGTTTCATAAAATACTATAAAGAAAATTTAAAGAAGATCCTCACAAAGTAAACATGTCAAAATTCAAACAATACTATAAAAAATTGTAACGAGTTGCAAAACCATTAAAAATGACTCGTTTCATAAAATACTATAAAGAAAATTTAAGGAAGATCCGTAAAAATACACATGTCAAAATTCTATGACATGTTAAACTTTGTATATAAAGAAGGAATTTGAATATTTTTTTACTTTGGGCATAGCGTAATAAATGTTTTTTACTAGAGCGGGCAAAATTTTATTAGTAATTTAATTTCGAGTCAATTTTTTATTAGACTCGAAAAACCTACTTGACCAACCCGACCCGACCATACTCAAAAATATTGACATGTCAATAACCGGAAATCCGACACAACCCTAACGCAAATGACCCGAATGACCCGAGATCCGATGACCCCAAACCCAAAATATCCAAGACCCCGAACCAGAATTACCCATAACCGAACTCGAATGATCGCCCGTTTATCCGTACATGAATAACCTCAACTTGAATGTACTGAATGAATGATCACTATAAGTGTTGTTTCACTAATATACTAGTATTATGTATATTATTTTATAATGTCACTATACTATTTAGAAAATGATATAAATAATATTCGAATTTGACTAACCAGATGCACCAATCAGTAATACTGACTTTTGGCAAATCTTTGACCTTCTCCTTTGTAGATGATGACCAAACCACGCTCTACACTGACACAGTAGCCACTTTTTTCGCAAGAAATATAGCTTCTTTAATAGTATCAACAAGCTTAAACTTCCCTAACTCATGTTGGGAAACAAATTTGTCATCTAGCTTTTTGGTGGTGAAGACTGAGTCTGTATCTTGTATATTGGCAGAATGGGCTTGAGGTGAATGGATGCATATGGATTCGATCAAGCAGCAATGGCAGCGGAGATATGAACAACAACGACCCTCGATGGATTCCATTCAGCTCCCTGACCGTCTAGATTGACAACATAGTTGATTATATTGTTGTTTAGTTGAGGTCTAAAGAGGGTGAATAGGCCAAAATCGCACGGAAGTTTGATTTTTAATTTTTAGGGTTTTAGACTTTTTATTTGTTTTTAGAATTTTAATAGATGGTTGAATTAACTCAAGTAAATAAAGTAAATAAAACTAAATTGAAAGTAAATTAACGAAAGTAATAAAGATATGGAACAACAAAACTTGTTGACGAAGTTCAGCTAAATGGTTTTGTATGCTGTAACCACCCATTCTCACTAGCAGTAATTGCTGTGTTCACGAGCTCATATTCTTTCGCCTCCTTGATTCCACTAATCCAAATGAGATTTTTTTACAAGATAGCGATTCACCGTTGGCCTTATAACAATTCAGAGTGAATCGATGAAATAAACTTACAATCAATTTCTCAATCAACAACAACAACCGCTCACTAATTTCTCCCTAATCTCACAAAGATTATTAAGTGAATATTATTCAACACTAGAAAAAGAGAGTTCTTGATTTTTCTTATCAAAAGCTGGTGAAAGAAATTCGGATTGGGGCTTCCTTTTTAAAGATGGAAGGAGCAGTCCACACATAAAAAAAATTGTATATTCTGTTTGGAATAGGATCTATTCCATTCCGAACGGAATGCCAAAAAGGAAGAAAAATCAATAAAATTAAATGCTCAAACGGCTAGAAATCAGGTATTCCGTTCATAACGGAAGGATTCTGTTCCCAACGGAATGGACCCAATTTCTCAGCAAAGCAGTCAAGCCATAATTTTGCAGAACGGATTAATCCGTTCGGAACGGAATACACAGAATTTGCAATAATACTCTATTTTAGTAGAAAATAATATAACTCAAAAACTGAACTTAACATAAGAAGAAAAACCTTATCACTTGAGAGTGTGCGTTGCGTTGCTTCTTCTGGTTCTTCCGAGAATAAAGAAATACGTCAGTTATGATTAAATCTTCATTTCCGATTTCTTGAACTTAAATTCATTTGAACTTATAAATCATTCTATAAAATAGAGTAGTAGCTCAGAATTATATTAAATATCATCAAACTCAGAATACCACATATAACAATTATCCTTGAGAGGAGTTGCTATCACCGGTTTCATCTTTCATATAATGTATTGATATCGCTCATCATCACATATTTCGGTGACTATCCTTTCTGGGTTGATTCCATTGACCTAAGACACTTCAATGCTCCATAATACAATTCAGAACAATTAGATTATAATGCCCATGGGACTTGAATATGTCTATCAATGACTTTGGAATGGACATATGAGACGGGGGAGGAAGTGTTGGGTTTCAGACGTGCATAACGCAGCGGAAAACAAAAAATTTCGTCCAAAACCAATCCGAGGATCCGTGCGTATCGGTTAAATCAAAGAAATAAATCTTAAAGATACCTTTCGGATTACGCTTAATCCGTGACGCTCAAACCATGTGTGTTGTCCATGCGTCTCTAAACCGGTTACCGTCCTAACCGATTTTACGTCCGTCTAGGCCGTCTAGGTCGGATCGTGCGGAAGTCATCTACCGCACACACATTCGGTCTCCACCAAAACTCTCAACAAACCGTTCTCATCTTCTTAGGCCAAATAGATCACAAGCGCCAAAAGTACGAACGCCTCTACCGGTGTCCACACGAATAAACTTCTTAAAACAGGAAGAAGAACAATATATATGCTAGTAGCTTGTTCTCCTCTTGCATAAGAAAACTCTTCTTATTTTATCTCACAAAAGATGTATATAATTCCTCTCATATAATCGCACTCTTTCATTTTTGTCATACAAAAAGGAAAGCACCCTTTCATAATTTTGTCATACAAATTAGAAAGTATATTTTCTCTCTTTTGTCTCACAAAAGAGAATGAGAAATAATGAGAGAGAGAATAATTTGGTCTTATGAATTTGGAGCCCTCTATGTCCTTATATAGAGGTGAAGAGTCATGTCTCTTCACACTCAAAGATGTGTATGACATCACTCATCATTATCCATATGCCATCATCTAGACTCTTCTAGATTACATGAACTTTTGTGCTCATAGTCTTTATATACATATATATCACATCTTATCACATAAGATGACAATATATTTTGTGACATTCTTATGCAACTCATCATATAAGTCGCTAGGATTTTCTGCGCCCGTTTCAGTTTGTTCTTTGTGTGTGACCCTGTAGGTTCACTTAATGTTGGCAATAGACTTGACAGTCTATAAATCATGAGCGGACTCTAGCAAGCCATCATGACTACCCAATTTAAGTGAATATCGGTGATCCGATTTACCTAATCAACAATCACGTATTTAGTCCCTTTGTCACGCGATATCTATATCGATCATAAGGCATGTAATACGCCATCCTTATATTAATCGAATAATATTTCTTGATCCCAAATTAAACTGAACAAGAACAATTGACATTAATAACTCTTATTAATTCATTTGAGTATGGCCATACATTTCTTCAGTTCAATTCATCAAGAGGCCTAAAGATATCTCTCTCATTTATGAGAGGAACAAATCCCATCTTGATTGCACTCATCCTTCTACATGATTCATTGTATACCTAATCATAACCGTTATGACCACCCGGTTAAAGGCGGTGTTAGATTATATTAAAGTATAAAATTACTCATGTTGGGAACCGAGACAATCTCAGGTCAAAGGACTATAAATACTTTATGTTACAAGAATCGCTAATGACGTAAAACATGTAGCATTCTTATGGCGGGTCAGTCCAGTATATGGTCTCTAACATATACCTATGTTAATGACTTGATAACTATTTATCCATGATCAGTAAAACATAATCATCAGTCAACTAATATACTGGTGTACATTTATAGCTTGTATATATAAATATATATTTATATGTATCTACAAGTATATTTGTCTCCACAAATATCCTATAAATGACCAGGACGATTTAGAATAGCATTCCTAACACTTTATAGTTTTACTATCAAAGTCACGCACTTTGATGACATAAAGCTGAATTGCATATTCGTGGTCTATTTTAATTATATTAAAATAACCTATACGCACATATTATATAAAATATCTTAGAATAAATATTATGTTTGTTATTACAATCCATCATCTTGGTCACAAACACTTTGGCCTAGGGCATAACACCATCAGGAAGCCCCATTTCCTTGTCTATAGAACCCATCGGGCCAATAGAGGGAATTCGTCTTAGTGCCGTAATAGTTGACGTCTTAGTGCCTTAGGGTACTTGAGAGAGCTATTCCGATTCAAAGCAGAGGTTCAAACGGAAGATAGAAGAAGGGCGACGCAAAAGGGACAAAAAAGGGCTTAGAAAATCAGCTATTCCTTAAGTAAAGAAGGAGATTTGGCACTTTGAATCCTATCATCCATAGTTGCGCAAAGGGAAGGAAAGTAGGAAGAAGAAGAGAAAGAATCAGAACTGTTGATACCGAACGGAAGCCCGTTCTTGCGGTCTTATTGAAGTAGTAGGGTATTGATTAAAGGAAAGGCATAGGGCATTCAGGGCTCACTTTGATCTTTGACTTTCTCTCCCATAGGTGGCTCGCTCCACTACTTGACTTGCAAGTTGAGTTCATAAAGTCCTCCTTTACCCTTCTTCTTGCTAAGCTAATACCATGGCCGTGAAGCAGTATTCATTAATACCAGCCAATGTACGTGCTCTTGACATTCCGCCCATTTCCATATAAGACTTTTGATATTCCCCATGCTCTAGCACATTCAGTTCGGATAGAATTCTTTCTCTCGAGAAGTCCATTAAGGAAAGGAAGTCGAAAGCTTGTGAACAAGTGAGTGTAAGCAAGCCTCTTCAAGTTCTTTGATAAGATGAGCAGTTTTATATTTCAATAGAACTCTCTTTCAAACCTAAACAAACGGGCACTTATCCTTCGCAGCCTACAGATAAGAAGGACTGAAAAAAAGTCCTTCTTTTTCTCAAATATAACCACATCTACTGAGACAAATATACCAAAAACTCACAAATGAAAGAAGGCCTCAATCGTTACATACCTCAACACAGCTACTTTTCTGAGAAAGTGTATGATTGAACAAGCCAAGCTCCGTGGAAACCCTACCGTCGATGTTAGTTCTTTTTGTGATCTTCGGCCACAACCAAACATATTTGGTCCTCGTAGGTGGTCTAGTTTCTCTCCTAGCTCGATCTCTCGCCAAGGCATATGGTTGTTGCGCCTCCTGGCCCTCCTCCGACACATCGGAATCACTGCCAATATGAGAGCCATCATCATGCACCAAAGACGACCGAATCACTCGACCTTGAAAAAAGATCTTGAATTTACAACTCCACCTTCTTCATGGTTGTCTCAACCCCCTTAATAGCCGGCTCGGGCATTTGCTCCTTTGCCCGCAGCATAGCCGACTCATCAAATGCCACACCCCTCGAAATGAGAAGTTTCGGTGCTTTCGGATCTGGACACCACAAGCCCCTTCACACCTGAGAGACAAATTCATTTCTTCGCCCCACGCTTCCCATCATTCACATGTGCATAAGCGGGACATCGGAAAACCCGCAAAGCCGAGTATTCTGCTGGTTTACCCGACCATACTTCTTCGGGCGTCTTGCACTCAATGGGTGTGTTTGGAGAATGATTCACCAACCAGCAAGCGGTGTTAATGGCTTCCGCCCATAACTTGAACTCTTTGCCCAAACCTGCATTAGAGAGCATGCACCGGACCTTCTCGAGTAGTGTCCGATTCATCCGTTCGGCCACACCATTCTGTTGTGGAGTACCAACAACCCTTCGATGCCGAGCAATCCCTTCATTCTTGCAAAACTCATTCAATTCATCATTGCCAAATTCAAAATCGGTCCTCAACCTCTGTCTTTTCTTTCCTGTTTGGTTCTCAATAAAAGCCTTCCATTACTTGAAGGTGGCAAACACTTGACTCTTCTCTCGAAAGAAATAGACCCAAACCTTGATCATTTCACTATAGTCAATAAGAACCCCCCAACTAATGAAGAAGGTGCAAACTACTTTCTTCCGAGGGGAATTCTAAGATGAGAGTCTGGCAACAGTGAAAGTGGCCTAGTTGGATACATCCAACTACTCGGCATGGGTGCCTACCAGCCTACTATTAAGTAAGGGATTTTCTACCAAGAGGAGAAGCTCGACCTGGGTGAGGTTCTATACTTTAGCCTGTCGAACTAGCTTTAGGGGGGAATTTCTCTATCGATTGCACTAGTACTACTAGGCCAAAAACTCAGTGTTGAAAGGCTCGCTCCTTGCTTTTGCTCTTGCCGTGGTGGACCCATAACCGACTCGGACAATGATGAAGTCCAAGGCTCGCACTCTCCAAAGGGTATTTCTTGTGCTATAGAAGGTAAACAACACACCGCTAAACCAAGTGTTAGGGAGACTAGTGATGTGAGATGGGTGGAGATGACAACTTATGCACGTGACTCTTATTCACCAGATGGGGTTGGGGAGAATTATGAGTCAAGAGAAGTGAAGGAGCCTATGGTAGGTCAAACAAATATCTCTAAATTCATGGTAGAACTAGAACAAAGCCTGAGTGAAAAGGAAATGGAATTAGAGAGCCACATCTCTCTCAACCAATGGAAGTTGACGGAGATGAGGTTTTAGGTCTATCAGACACCAGAAAAAACTAGGTAACAAGTAGCTCCTGCGAGGCTATTAGACAAAGTACAGATCTTTTAGAAGCTACTTTTGGTTCTCGCAGATCTCACCAAAGAGCTTATGACAATGTTGTTGATGCTTGGTAGAAGATCCAAAAGATGTTGGCACCAACTTGAAATCTCTTAGCACGAACCCTCAATCTCAAGGAGAGGGAAGCTTGGTAAAAAGTGGTGAAGGAATTCAGCCTTTACCAAGTGGTGGTAGGTACTGCTTGCTCAGCTCGGCTAGTCAAGAGAAGAGGAGTCCCTCTGTTTTACTAGCTGGAATTGGTGCATTAAGCGGTCTTAAGCCTTCTGGGGTGCTTCAATTCCATGTCAATGTGAACTCGTGGCTTCTAAAAGAAGATGGATGGATGTCTCCCAGATTGTTGAATATATAAATCGGATAAAAAACCAGATCTTTTTGCTTAATTGAGCGTCGTCTACTTGGATGACCATACACACAGGTCAAACCCTTAGCCTGACATACTGAAAACAAAAAGAAAGGTTATGAAATAAAGCAGCAATCTGGTTGTATTCAAATCCAAATTGTACAAATAAGTCTTTTGGACTAGTGATAGTACTAAAAAAGCCCAACATGCGCAAGAAAGATAGTAGCTTTGACTTCAAGTGCATTTTCACAAGGCTTGATTTGAACGCTTTCAATCTCCCACTCCTACTGCTACTACTCATGATACAATCTTGCTTGGCTTACTTGCTTGATTGATTTAGTTTTCCCGTTGGTTGGACAACAGCTAAGATGAACTAAAATGATTGTCTCTATTGAACCTAGCCTTACTCCATCTCGTATTCAAAAGAAATGGATCTCTGAACTAGAAAGCATAAACCAAAGGAAAGAGTGAAATCTCCATAGTTTCTCAAACCCTGTAGGGATAGGGGGTGATGAGATAGAGCAGAAAACGGTTACCAAGTTCCGTTAGCCGTGTAGTTAGAAAGCGGTACTCGGGAATAGGCTTAGTCAGAGATTCAAAGAGTTTGGTTAGTGATCCTCTTTCACTGAGTCGGGAAAGGGATGGATAAACAGAGTGGGGGTCATAGTACTCTCCCGAGCCGGTTGAGTTACACCCCATCTTTCTCCTTAGTCTTTTAGTTGATGGAAATAGTTTCAAAGATAGATGTGTCACATAATCACACAAATAAGGAAACAGACCTCCTTCGTCGAATTCTAGCTCAGGCGCGGAAGGACTGACAGGGACATGCATCTCTTTCGTCGGTAGAACAGGCAAGGAAAGACCAAAATGCTTTATGCATGAAATAATTCACTTTCTCACTGACTAGACGGATCTTATGAAAAGAGAAAACAAAATCTATTTACCAGAAAACCAAACGAAAGGACAGAAGAAGCAAAGAGAAAGGATAAAGTAATTGGAGAGTTCATACCCAACGGAGCTCATCCGGGGTAGGCGATGGGTGCCTTTAGAACGGCTCAGAAGACGAATAAATTCCAGGAGTCATAACAAGCAAGGTTTTTGACTTTTCCTCTCCATATCTTCTTTTTCGAGACTTCCTTCCTTTGAGAAAGGAGTTAGCATTAACTTCTTGGTTTTGTTTGATTGATAGCTCCATCTTGATCTTTTGAAACTGGATTTGGTATTCCTATTGGTCCCGCCGCTACGACAAGCACTAATTATTTCGAGGAATTACGTGCACCTCTAGCTTTGCTTCCTCGCTCACCACCGTTCTAGCCTTCCCTGCCGCCTCTCCTCTTTAGCAGATTCATGCCGTATGAAACTTGGCAATTCTTTCTATTGGTTGATCTTCTCGTCCAAAGCTATGAAATTGCCGACTTCCTCTTTCTTACTCAGCGGAGTGGGTGGATTATGTAGAATACCCTTCTTCACATTGAATCTTCTGCTATTCCATTTCCAACCTTGACTACTTACTCTCATTTCTAGTTCTCATCGCTTCTTCTGTTTGAGGGAGATCTCTTAACACAACAGAAGTATGCTGACGGCTGACCAACCTTTGAGAACTGGGTATTATGTTCTTTTGGCCATCTCACTAATCTCTTGGAAATTTCCAGAAGCAAGACACTTTTGATTCTTCCTCTACTTAACATTAACAGTCGTTTACCTCAAGCTTGTCGCGAGAGTCACTTCGTCTGGGCGCTGGCGGACCTAGCCTTTTCTCTGGTTGGCTTTATCACAAGATTGCTCACAGGTACAGACTTACTGGCCAAGATATAGGAAGGTCTCGGCAATCTTATTCAGGACTTCGTTCAAAGGACACTGTCGATCACGTTTTGACTGATATGGTCAAAGAAAGCCAGGCTCCGACCAAATCCATGGATCAGTCCGCTGGCTACTATGTACCATCTTCTCTTCTTTTCGTCTCGAAGTTCGCTTCCCTTTCTTTCGATCTGGAGTATACAGAATGTGGATACGATCTTCCGAGTGGTGTCTCACTAACATCAGTTTGATTTACTCATCATTTTTTTGTTTAATTTGCAGCCTAAAGTGGGTTGAATAGGCTTAGTTCCATGCGGAAGTGTGGATTTTACTTTTAGGGTATTATGAATTTTAGTTGGATGATTATATTCATTCAAATAATAATAGTAATAACGATAAGTAAATAAAGAAAATGAATAATAGTACCGAACACCAAACTTGTTGATGAAGTTTGACGAGGTGGTTGTGTTTGCCTTACCACCCATTCTCGCTAGTAGCCCTTTCCGCGTTCACGAGGGCGTACTCTCCGGGTATGACTCTCTGCTCCTTAATTCCACAAATCCATATAGCGTTTTCTTTTACATACTCGATTGACTGATCACTTTACAAAACCCGTAGCGACTCAATAAAACAAACATAACTTTTTTTTCAATCAAATAACCAACAAACAAGGTCTAAATCCTCTCAAAATTTCTCATAATAATCTTGATTAATTAGGCTGATTCTCTAATCAATAATTTTGCTTTGAATTAATAAGAAAGATGAAATGGGTGCTACCCTCTTTTAAAGGAAGAAAGAGGAAAGAAAATAAAATGAAAACTGCAGCTATTCCGTTCCGATCACAATCACTATTCACAGTCCAAGTCAGAACCAAAAATCGCTGAACGAAACATTCCGTTCAGAACATAATCATTCCGTTCTGAACTGAATCATTATGTTCCGAATGGAATTACTATTAACTACCCAAGTCAAAACAAAATAAGGCTGAAAAACTGAGATTTTCTCTCTAGATTTTAGTTTAATTAATCAACCCAAGAACACAATACAAACTCAAAACTAAAGAAGAACTCCAACTCTTGAGCGCCATGAACGAGTCTTGAAAGCTCGAAACGCGATGCAATTTTCCGATGTCTTCAAATCCGAACGAGATAAAACTTTTGCACGTCGACTCGAACATGATAAAAATATTACACGTTGACTCGAACTTGATAAAACCCCCTAATCTTATACACGAAACTCAAACAATATTAGTAATTGTAGAAATTTTTTAAATATTATCAAACCAAGAACAACACACATACCTGAATCAACCAAAACTTAGACCAGAATTATATGTAACTCAATTGAGTTGTAACCCCAACCCACCTGACTCGAGACTCGAAAAATCTGAGACCCGAAACTCGAACAACCCGAAACTTGAATGATCTGAAAATCGAAACTTGAATATCCCATAACCCGAATGACCCAATCTGAACCCAACCCGACCCACCCATTTTTTGCATCAAGTTTTTAGGGGTATTCATCGGTCTACTCAGTCCAAACTGAACCTAACAAGCACAAGATGACCAAATTGAATAAATCAAATTTTATTTTGATTTATCCAGTTAAACCGAACAAGAAATACAATAATTATAAGTTACAAAAAATTACATATATAATTATATTTTATTATTTAAACATAAACACATCATAAAAATGTACTTATACAATTTAGAATATAATAAGTTCTTAATTAAAGTTTAAAACTGAAAGAATTCAAAAATAATTGAAAAATAAGTGTAATTACCATTAGGTTCATTTGATTTTTAAAGAAAAATGAACAAACAAATCAAATAATGCATTTTTAAACAATAAAATTGATTAATATAGTTTTTAAACCAAACCGGTAAAAACCTAATACTATAGCTTGAAACCGAACTGAACTGTTGGGTTTCTTACGTTCACAACACAGTGAAAATAACAAAAAATAGTCTGAAATCCTAAACAAGGATCAAACTAAATCCTGTCACTAAACCCGAAGTTGACCAGTCAAACGCTTCCCTAAAATCTATTCCCAAAAACTGATGGTTGGTTTCAAAAACAATCAAGAGACGTTGCACACACTTTTCACCCTCTACCACAATCAACAGTATTTTTGTTTTTTTTTTTCATTTTCTCTCATTCTTTTGTCTTAGAAAAGTGCATTCTGAAAATGAAAAGGTCTAACAAAATTTTAAGTTTCTATTTCGCTTATGTATACGCTCCTCCAATAGATGCTTACGTGACATCTTTACCCACAAGACACTGGATCTCTTGTGCACAACAATTCTAGAACTAAATATGCCATACGCTCTACCATATAGGATGCAAGATTACTTGACACTTGACTATTTATATATTTATAGGTTACAAGTCATAATCGTTCAGACCTACATCCATTCTTCTTTTCGCGGATCAGAAAAACCCGAGGTATAAATTTTAATAGCTAATCTCGTACTTTTATTTCCTTAATGATGATCCTTGGGTGGGTTGAATCCATAGGTTCCGCTGCGAATATAACGTACATGACTATGGATTCCCCAACAGTGGTATCAGAGCATTCGTTAAAGAAATAATTGTCGATTATAATTAAAATTTAGGGTCTTGAAAATATTATTTCAAAACACCACGAAAATAGTTTCTAGGAACATAATATTAGATATTATGATTTCATAGAGTTTCGAAAAATAATTTTTCGGAATCTGTTTTGGAAACAAAACTAAAATAAAAGATAATAGAATTTTCAGCGCCTATTCTGTTGGGTTTCGGACGTGCATAACACCGCGGAAAATAAAAAATTTCGTCCAAAACCAATTCGAGGATCCGTGCGTATCGGTTAAATCAAAAAAATAAATCTTAAAGATACCTTTCGGATTACGCTTAATCCGTGACGCTCAAACCATGCATATTGTCCATGCGCCTCTAAACCGGTTACCATCCTAACCGATTTTCAGTCCGTCTAGGCCGTCTAGGTCGGATCGTTCGGAAGTCATCTGCCGCACACACAATCGGTCTCCACCAAAACTCTAAACAAACCGTTCTCATCTTCTTAGGACGAATAGATCACAAACGCCGAAAGTATGAACGCCTCTACCGGTGTCCACACGAACAAACTTCTTAAAACGGGAAGAAGAACAATATATATGCTAGTAGCTTGTTCTCCTCTTGCAGAAGAAAATACTTGTTATTTTATCTCACAAAAGATGTATATAATTCCTCTCATAAAATCGCACACTTTCATTTTGTCATACAAAAGGAAAGCACCCTTTCATAACTTTGTCATACAAATTAGAAAGTATATTTTCTCTCTTTTGTCTCACAAAAGAGAATGAGAAATAATGAGAGAGAGAATGATGTGTTGTCTTTTAAATTTGGAGCCCTCTATGTCCTTATATAGAGGTGAAGAGTCATGTCTCTTCACACTAAAAGATGTGTATGGCATCAGTCATCATTATCCATATGTCATCATCTAGACTCTTCTAAATTACATGATTTTTTGTTCTCATAGTCTTTATATACATATATATCACATCTTATCACATAAGATGATAATATATTTTGTGACATTCTTATGCAACTCATCATATAAGTCGCTACGATTTTCTGCACCTGTTTCAGTTTGTTCTTTGTGTGTGATACTGTAGGTTCACGTAATGTTAGCAATAGACTTAACAATCTATAAATCGTGAGCGGACTCTAGCAAGCCATCATGACTACCCAATTTAAGTGAATATCAGTGATCCGATTTACCTAATCAACAATCACGTATTTAATCGATCATAAGGCATGTAATACGTCATCCTTATATAAATCAATTAATATTTCCTGATCCCAAATTAAACTGAACAAGAACAATTGACATTAATAACTCTTATTAATTCATTTGAGTATGGCCATACATTTCTTCAGTTCAATTCATCAAGAGGCCTAAAGATATCTCTCTCATTTATGAGAGGAACAAATCCCATCTTGATTGCACTCATCCCTCTACATGATTCATTGTATACCTAATCATAACCGTTATGACCACCCGGTTAAAGGCAGTGTTAGATTATATTAAAGTATAAAATTACTCATGTTGGGAACCGAGACAATCTCAGGTCAAAGGACTATAAATACTTTATGTTACAAGAATTGCTAATGACGTAAAACATGTAGCATTCTTATGGCGGGTCAGTCCAGTATCCATGATAAGTAAAACATAATCATCAGTCAACTAATATACTGGTGTACATAGCTTGTATATAAATATATATTTATATGTATCTGCAAGTATATTTGTCTCCACAAATATCCTATAAATGACCAGGAACGATTTAGAATAGCATTCATAACACTTTATAGTTTTACTATCAAAGTCACGCGCTATGATGACATAAAGCTAAATTGCATATTCATGGTCTATTTTAATTATATTAAAATAACCTATACGCACATATTATATGAAATATCTTAGAATGGAATAGTTTCATTCATAATATAATAGGCCACATTTCTGTCAGAGATTTTCAGCGTTGGTTCCGTTTAGAACAAAATAAGGCTATTTTTTTGCTGAAACACTAATTTTTATCATTCAAAGAATTTGAATATAAAATATGATATGAGTCTTACATCTGTAATTGTACTGTGATGTAATCTTCTGTATGAATGCTTGTAATAACATTTAATATCTATTGTAACCAGTGAGTTGTGCAAAGTTGTACTTTACTTTTCTAGCAATAGGATAACTATTAGTATAGATATTATTTTAAGACAATGAGACTAGACGAGGGTCTTGGCGCAATCTTCGAAAGATGACATTGGATCTTCGCACACGCACAACGAAGGGTTCGTTGAAGATTACAGCTACAATCTAGAGATGGATCTAGGATTAGGAACCTCATGATCGCTCGTGAGGAATATGGTTCATACTATATTTAACTTGTTTTTGTGATGTTTATATTTATAAATCCAAAAACAAATTCCTTCATAATATTAAGTAATGAAGTATTTTCCATGTCACTGAACACCTCGTTATTATGATAACATTCCTCATAGGTCATGTCAAAACTGAGTGTGTAGAAAATTATGTTGGGGAATCCATAGCCATGTACGTTACATGCGCATCGAAACCTATGGATTCAAACCGCCCTAGGATCTACGTTAAGGGAATAAAAGTACGAGATTAACTATTAAAATTTATACCTCGGATCTTCCTGATCCGCGAGACGAAGAACAGATGTAGGTCTGAACTTTTCTGATGTGCAACCTTCTCCTTCCTCAAGCTCGACTCGCGAACCTTCTTGCTTCTCCTAGGGATGAAGATTGATCGCTCGCAAGTTCTCAAGTTAGAGAACCTCTACTCGTATCCACGTCGATCTTCAGATGCACGGAATAACTTGACTCGGCTTGACGTGTCTGGAAAAACTTTTCGAAAATAAATCAAAACTCTCTCGCTCTATTTCTGTGTATTAGATGGCCTCTAAGGCATCTGAATTGTGTCTTGAATAGAGAGACTCTGCCCTTCTATTTATACTAGAGAGAGAGGTGAACGATTGCTCAGTTATCACAACTAAAAACCCTAATCTGCGCCTATTCCGTTACCAACGGAATAGGTATTTCCATAATGGAATATTTGGCAGCTAAGGTTATTACAGTTTCCATATCTATTCCGTGGGGAACGGAACTATTTCGTTGCCAACGGAATGACACTATTTCATTCAATCAATTATCCAATAATTGATCATTTCGTTCAACAATTTAAACATCATATGTATAACTGTTTTGAGGCATATTCACCCCGCACGAATGGAGTTCATTGTGTGACCGTGTAGGTTCCATTTAACACTGGCAACGTTCTTCTAAAGATCGTAAGTCATGAGTAACCTCTAGACTGATGTCATAACTACCCATGTTAAATGAAATGATCACCGATCACAAACCTATCTGAATAGACATTTGCTTATTCCTTTTGTTCTACGATATATGACTTGATCACAAGGCATGGAAGTATGTCATCCTTGAGTTTGATCAAAGTCTCTTTCCTGGTCGAGAATTAGACTGAGTAAATACAAAATGATATTAACAACACATGTGAATCCATTTTGAGCATGGCCATGCATTTCCTTCAGTCCTAGTTCATCAAGGGACCTAGAGATATCTCCCTCATGACGAGAGGTACAAATTCCATCTTGGTCACTCACATTCCTCGTCATGATTCAGTGCATACCTAATAATGACCCTAATAATCATCCCATTACAGATGACGTAGGATCATATCAAAGTAGTAACAACCAGACTATTCATATGAGAATCACTAATGACATATACCATGCATATTCTCATAGTGTGGTCAGTCCAGTACGCTTTCTCTAACATGTACCTACATTCCAGACTTGACATCTCTATGTCCATGATCAACAGAACATGATCATCCAGCCTGCGAATATACTAGTGTGGATATGCAGCTTCTTACCTGAAGTATGGCTATCTCTATAAACATTCTACATATCACTAGGGACAGTTTAGAATGTCATTTGTTGGTTCACAGTTCTGTTATCATATTCTGATGACATGAATCCGAAGTGTCATTCTTGGTTGATATAAGATTTACATTCACAACCCATACACACAGATATATAAGAAAAAATCTTTATTGAATAAAAAATAATGTCTTAATACATAATCCATTTTCTAGCACAAATACATTTGGCCTAGGGCACTAATCCTATAAATTAATCTTAAGAGGAGGGTGTTGGGAAACCCGTAGCCATGTACGTTACATGCGCAGCGGAACTTACGGGTCAAACCCTCCCTAGGATCATCGTAAAGGAAATAAAAGTACGAGATTAGCCATTAAAATTTATACCTCGGATCTTCCTGATCTACGAGACAAGGAACGGATGTAGGTCTGAACTTTTCCGACTCGCAACCGTCTCCTTCCCGAAGCTCGGCTCTCCAAGCTCCTTCCTATAGCTCGGCTCGAAGAACTCCTTCTTGAAGCTCGGCTCGCGAGATGGCTTCTTCTCCTAGGGATGAAGATAGATCGCTCACAAGTTCTCAAGGTAGAGAACCTCTACTCGTATCCACGTGAACTTCACTCGAACGGAATAACTGGACTTGGCTAGAAAAGTCCGAAAATACTTTCCGAATATCTCTCAATACTCTCTCTCTCTTTTCTGTGTAAAGACGGCCTCTCGGGCTATAAAGTTGTGTGTTAAATTAGAGAGACCATGCCCTTCTATTTATACTAGAAAGAGAGGCGAACGATTGCTTAGTTACCATAACTGAAACCCTAATTTGCGCCTATTATGTTGCCAACGGAATAGGTATTTCCATAACGGAATACTTGGCAGCTAAGGTTATTATAGTTTCCATATATATTCCGTTGGGAACGGAACTGTTCTGTTGCCAATGGAATGGCACTATTTTGTTCAATCAATTATCCAATAATTGATTATTTCGTTCAACAATTTATACACCATATGTATTAACTGTTTTGAGGCATATTCATCCCATACGAATGGAGTTCATTGTGTGACCGTGTAGGTTTCATTTAACGCTGGCAACGATCTTCTAAAGATCGTAAGTCATGAGTAACCTCTAGACTGATGTCATGACTACCCATGTTAAATGAAATGACCAGCGATCGTAAACCTATCTGAATAGACATTTGCTTATTCCTTTTGTTCTACGATATACGTCTTGATCACAAGGCACGGTAATATGTCATCCTTGAGTTTGATCAAAGTCTCTTTCCTGATCGAGAATTAGACTGAGTAAATACAAAATGATATTAACAACACATGTTAATCCATTTTGAGCATGGCCATGCATTTCCTTCAGGTCCTAGTTCATCAGGGGGGCCAAAGATATCTCCCTCATGACGAGAGGAACAAATCCCATCTTGGTCACTCACATTCCTCGTCATGATTCAGTGCATACCTAACCATGAGCCTAATGGTCATCCCGTTACGGATGACATAAGATCATATTAAAGTATGCAGTTCTTCATACAGGACTCCATGGTGGCCTCAGGTCGTAGGAACAAGCACACTATTCATATGAGAATCACTAATGACATATACCATGCATATTCCCATAGTGTGGTCAGTCCAGTACGTGTTCTCTAACACGCACCTATATTCCAGACTTGACATCCCTATGTCCATGATTAGCAGAACATGATCATCCAGTCTGTGAATATACTAGTGTGGATATGTAGCTTCTTACTTGAAGTATGTTTATCTTTATAAACATCCTACATATCACTAGGGACGGTTTAGAATGTCATTCATTGATTCCCAGTTGTACTATCAGAATCACGTATTCTGATGACGTGAACCCGAAGTGTCATTCATGGTCGATCTAATATATGTAAATACATTAGTCACCCATACACTCATTCATATATGAAATGAATAAACACGTTTCGCATAATCTAATCTCCAGTCCAACTTGGCCTAGGGCATAATTCCTTCAGTCTCCCACTTGCACTAGGCCAATCTTAAGCATCCAATGCTCATTAGGCAACATGACCTTCATGTTTATGGACTAGGAAATGTCCCAAATTATCTTTTCTAAAGATTTGGGAGTGTGAAGTGTATGTCAAGCGTCAGCTCCTTGACAAACTTGCACCTAAATCTGACAAGTGTTTATTTGTGGGTTATCCAAAAGAAACTAAAGGATATTACTTTTACAACCCATCCGAAAACAAAGTGTTTGTTGCTTGGAATGGAGTCTTCTTGGAGAAGATCTTCATTTCCAAAAGAGCGAGTGGGAGTGCAATCCAGCTCGAAGAAGTTCGAGACTCACAAATTAATGCAGAACCGATAGTGGAATAAAAATTAGATTCATCAACAGTTAATGAATCAGAAAATGTAACACAAGTACTTTCTCGTAGATCTGTTAGATATCGTTGAGAGAAACTGAGATATGGATATCTCATGACTCATGATGATGACGTGATCCGCATAGATGATGAGCCACATCCTATCAAGAAGCTATGTCGAGTCCAAATTCTCACAAATGGGAAGAAGCAATGAAAGCTGAGATGCAATCCATGTACGATCATCAAGTTTGGAACTTGATTGATCCACCAGAAGGCTTCAAGATCATCGAGTGCAAATGGGTTTTCAAAAAGAAAACTTACATTGATGGAAATGTGCATACTTATAAAGCACGGCTCGTGGCGAAGGGTTTCAGACAAATCCATGGTATTGACTATGATGAAACTTTCTCACCATTTGCCATGCTTAAATCAATCAGAATTTTACTTGCCATAGTTGCATATTATGACTATGAAATTATGGTAAATAGATGTCAAAACAGCATTTCTAAATGGCAGCCTAACCGAGGATGTACACATGATACAACCCGAGGGTTTTGTCGAATCAAAGAATTCTGAAAAAAATGTCAAGCTTAAGAAATTCATTTATGGATTAAAGCAAGAATCTCGTAGCTGGAATCTTCATTTTGATGAAGTCATCAGAGATTTTGGTTTCATCAAAAGTGAAGAAGAACCTTGTGTTTACGAAAAGGTTAGTGGAAGCACGGTAGTTTTTCTTATGCTTTATGTTGATGACATCCTACTCATTGGAAATGATATTCCCATGCTTTTGAGCGTCAAGACATATTTAGGGAATAGTTTCTCAATGAAAGACTTAGGAGAAGTTACCTATATATTAGGCATCAAGATTTATAGAGATAGATCTAAAAGGCTAATAATTCCATACATTGTCAAGATACTAAAACGGTTGAGCATGGAGGATTCCAAGAGTCTCGCTTAGTAAATCTCAATGTCCAGCAACACGAGATGAGTAAGATTCCATATGTTTCGACAATTGGATCTATCATGTTTGTCATGGTAAGTACTTGGCCGGATGTACCACAAGCATTAAGCGTAACAAGTAGGTATTAGTCAGATCCTGGTAAAGATTACTGGATGGTTGTTAAGAATATTCTCAAGTAGTTGAGAAGGACAAAGATTTTATTCTTGGTCTATGGAGGATTGGACAGTGAGCAGGCTGTAACATGATACACAGATGCGAGCTTCCAAACTAATGTACAAAATTATAGTTCACAAAGTGACTATGTGTTTTGTCTAAATGGAGGAGCAATAGTTTGGAAAAGTTCTAAACAGAAAACTGTTGCGGATTCTAGCACAGAGGCGGAGTACATAGCATCTTCGGAAGCATCTAAGGAAGATGTTGGATAAAGAAGTTCGTGATGGAACTAGAAGTAGTCTTGAGTATCTTGAATCCTACGGTTATCTATTGTGATAGTAATGGAGCAATTGCACAATCAAAGGAACCAAAATCACATCATAAAACCAAGCATATACTTCAATGTTTTCATTTGATCCGAGAGATCATTGAGAGAGGAGACATGAAAGTGTGCAAGATACCTGGCGATGATAATGTGGCTGATTCATTTACTAAGCCACTTTCACAAGTAAAACATGAGGGTCATGTTAGATCAATGAGTCTGAGGTGCCTGGAGGAAAAATGAGTATCTATTACTTAGTTTGGCCTAGTACAAGTGAGAGACTAAAAGTAACAATGGACTAGACTAAACTATTTTACCGTGAGGGAAACGGATTATGTATCAGACATTACATTTTTGTATTAGATGTTTTATCTCATAAATATTTTCATATAATAATTGTGCGTAAAGGTTGTTAGATTATTAATTAACCATGAATATGTATGTCCATTATACGTCATCAGAATATGTGATTCTGATAGTAAAACCGTAAAGCAAAGAGAATACAATTCTAAATTATCCCTAGTCATATGTGAGATTTTTGTAAGACAAATATATTTGAAAATCTCAAATCATATATATAGTTACTAGTATGTTATTTGGATGATGATCACGTTTTACAGATTATGGATATTGGATATCAATTTATTAATATAAATATATGTTGGAGAACATATATTGTATCGACCCACTATGAGAATATACATGGTATATGTCATTAGTGTTCTCTCATCATCTAAATTATGAGTAGTCCTTTGACTTGAGGTCATCATAGATTCTTGTATGTCAAACGTTGTCTTTAACTGGATAATTATAAAAACTATGCGGATATGTATTAAACCATGAGTTGGAATGTGAATGATCCAGATAGAATTTGTTACTCTCGGATATGAGAAAGATATCTCAGGGCCCCCTGATAAATTGAGACTGATGGAAAACACACGGCCGTGTACGAAATTTGGCATTTCGAAAATTTATGGTATTTTATTTTGAACTTGTGTTATAATATTATGATACTATGAGACTATTTCAAATTTGACATTTTGAAAATTGCATGTGTGCTTCTTAAATTTTTTTTTTTATATATATGGTTTATCTTTTTGAGGGGGAGCTCATGTCTCTGATTTTTGCCCTTTTGCATGTTTTTCAAAAAAGGGGAGAAGAAATTAAACTTACGTATTCTCGGAATAGTTTTCAAAATCATCAAAAGGGGGAGCCTGTTGTCCTCAGTTTGATGATAATTAAAACTATTCTGAGTTACTAATAAACGTTGTTTGAGATTGTCTCATAAGTTCAGATTCTCAAAATGGAAATGAATCTTAATTCAAAATGGACGCATCTCTTTAATATCGTAAGAACAAGAAGACATTTTGCGTTAGCTCAAGATTTCAAGCTTTGGAGCTCCTAGTGTAGGTTCTGGGATTAGTTGAGTTTTTGAATCCATCTTAAATTGAGAAGAAAAATGGCAAAACAGACTTATTCCGTTCTCAACGGAATAGACAGTCTTCCACTCCGTTAAAGACGCACTGGCTCGGTGATTCTAGCTGCTCTTTGCGCTATTCCATTGTCAACGGAATAGGTTCCGTTGTCAACAGAATAGCCAAGAATTTAGCCATTTGAGCAATAATTGTCTTTGATTTTGTTTCTTTTTGGTATTCCGTTGTCAATATGTACATATGATGTATAAATTGGTGAATGAAATAATCAACTATTGGATTGTTGATTATGCAAAACAATGCTATTCCGTTGTCAACGGAATAGTTCCGTTCTCAACGGAATAGCTCCGTTCTCAATGGAATAGATATGAAAACTGTAATGACCTTGGCTGCCAAGTTTTCTATTAAGAAAATACATATTATGCTGGCAACGGAATAGTTCCGTTGGGAATGGAATAGGTGTAGTTTAGGATTTTTAGTTAAGGTAACTGAGCAATCGTTCACCTTTCTCTCTTGTATAAATAGAAGGGCAGTCCCTCTCTATTATATACACAATTCTAAAGGAGGCCGTCACATGTACAGAAAAAGAGAGAGAGTTCTGTGAGGTAATTTTGGAAAGTATTTCCGAACTCGTCTAGTCAAGTCTGATTATTCCGTGTGAAATTCGCGTGGATACGAGTAGAGATCTCCTACTTTAGAGATTAGCGATTGATCAAGTTCTTCATCCCTAAGAAGAGCAAGAATGTTTGCAGAGTCGAGCTTCAGAAGCCAGGAAGGAGAAGGAAGCAAGACGGAAATTCGTTCAGACCTACATCCGCCTCTCTCTCTCGGATCAGGAAGAAATTTAATAACATAATCTTGTACCTTTATTCCCTTAACAATGATCCTAAGGAGGGTTGAACCCGTAGGTTTTGCTGCGCATGTAATGTATATGGCTACGGATTTCCCAACAGCGACATCCTCCATCGACTTTACTTCCTCCGGTTCTTCCCGCGACACGAGTCGCGAGGTATATCTAGATCCCACTGTTAATTATGTTTTAGAAGAGATAAAGGTTCCTAGTTCCAATACAGTAATTAAAAATGTAGAACCCGGAACCCGCGATGAACTAGAACAAGAATTGAAAAGGCTTCGGGAGTCTCTCTTTAGTACCCAGGAACTTCTCATTGTGTCTGAAGCCTCGGTAAGGTCATACATGAAGGAATTATGCCCTAAACCAAAGTATTGGACTAGAGATTAGATTATGAGAAACATGTTTATTCAGTTCATATATGAATGAGTGTATGGGTGACTAATATATTTACGTATATTAGATCGACCATGAATGATACTTCGGGTTCACGTCATCAGAATACGTGATTCTGATAGTAGAATTGTGAACCAACGAATGACATTCTAAACCGTCCCTAGTGATATGTGGGATGTTTATAGAGATAAACATACTTCAAGTAAGAAGCTACATATCCACACTAGTATATTCGTAGACTGGATGATCATGTTCTGCTGATCATGGACATAGGGATGTCAAGTCTGGAATATAGGCATGTGTTAGAGAACACGTACTGGAATGACCACACTATGAGAATATGCATGATATATGTCATTAGTGATTCTCATATGAATAGTGTGCTTGTTCCTATGACCTGAGGTCACCATGGATTCCTGTAGGAGGAACTGCATACTTTAATATGAAGTTACGTCATCCGTAACGGGATGATCATTAGGGTCATCATTAGGTATGCACTGAATCATGACGAGGAATGTGAATGACCAAGATGGGATTTGTTCCTCTCGTTAAGAGAGAGATATCTCTGGGCCCCCTGATAAACTAGGACAGAAGGAAATGCATGGCCATGCTCAAAATGGATTAACATGTGTTGTTAATATCATTTTGTATTTATTCAGTCTAATTCTCGATCAGGAAAGAGACTTTGATCAAACTCAAGGATGACATATTACCGTGCCTTGTGATCAAGACGTATATCGTAGAACAAAAGGATGTCTATTCAGATAGGTTTATGATCGCTAATCATTTCATTTAACATGGGTAGTCAGGACACCAGTCTAGAGGTTACTCATGACTTACGATCTTTGGAAGATCATTGCCAGCGTTAAATGGAACCTACACGGTCACACAATGAACTCCATTCGTACGGGATGAATATGCCTCAAAACAGTTATACATATGATGTATAAATTGGTGAATGAAATAATCAATTATTGGATAATTGATTGAACAAAACAGTGTCATTCCGTTGGCAATGGAATAGTTCCGTTCCAAACGGAATATATATGGAAACTGTAATAATCTTAGCTGCCAAGTATTCCGTTATGGAAATACTTATTCCGTTGACAATGAAATAGGTACAGATTAGGGTTTTTAGTTATGGTAACTGAGCAATCGTTCGCCTCTCTCTCTAGTATAAATAAAAGGGCATAGTCTCTCTATTAGACACACAAAAGAGAGAGAAAGTTTTGAGAGATATTAGGAAAGTATTTATGGACTTGTCTAGCCAAGTCCGGTTATTCCATACGTATGAAGTTCGCGTGGATACGAGTAGAGTTTCTCTATCTTGAGAACTTGTGAGCGATCGATCTTCATCCCTAGGAGAAGCAAGGAGGTCGTGAGTCGAGCTTCAAGAAGGAAAAGATTGCAAGTCAGAAAAGTTCAGACCTACATCCGTTCTTCGCATCGCGGATCAGGAAGATCCGAGGTATAAATTTTAATAGTTAATCTCGTACTTTTATTCCCTTAATGTAGATCCTAGGGCGGGTTAAATCCATAGGTTCCACTGCGCATGTAACGTACATGGCTATGGATTTCCCAACAGTGGTATCAAAGCGTTCGTTAAGGAAATAATCGTCGATTACATATTTAAAATTTAGTAAATTCTAGTATAATAAATTTTAGGGTTTTGAAAATATTATTTCAAAACATCACGGAAATAGTTTCTAGGAATATAATATTGGATATTATGATTTTCTGGAGTTTTGAAAAATAGTTTTTCGAAATCCATTTCGAACTAAAACAAAAGAAAATACGAATTTCCAGCATGTTTCCGTTGAGAACGGAGTACTTCATTGAGAACAGAATAGTTCCGTTTAGAACGAAACAGTTCCATTCCCAATGGAAGAATGCTGATTTTGTGAGAAACCCTAATTTTTGTGATACATGGAATATAAATATACAAATATGGTATGAGCTTTAGATCTGTGATTGTTCTGTAATGTAATCTTGTGTGTGAATGCTTTTAATTTTATTTAATATCTATAGCAACCATGTGAGTTGTCCAAAGTTATAGTTATGGCAACCCGTGAGTTGTCCAAATTTGTAAATTACCTTTTCTAGCAATAGAATAGTTGTTAGGATAGATATTATTTCACGACTTCAAGGCAAGAGATCTTGGCACATTCTTCGGAAGATGGCATTGGATCTTCGCACACACAACGAAGGGTTTGTTGAAGATTACTTCTGCAATCTAGAGATAGATCTCGAATTAGGAACCTCATGATCGCTCGTGACGATTAGGCTCATACCATACCATATTTAACTTAGTTTTTGTGATGTTTATATTTACAAATCTAAAATAAAATCTTCAGAATGTTAAGTAAGAAAGTGCCCCCCATGTCACTGAAGCCCTCAGTACTTAGACAGTCTTCCATGTGGGTCACGACAAAGCTGAGCATATGGAGGATTGTCTTTGTAAAGGAGGGTATGCGGCAAATGGAGTCCAGCATGGGTCATGCCAAAGCTGAGTGTGCTGGACTCTATTTTGCTGATAATCATACATGGTTAAACTTAACTTAGCAAGCAAGTCGGACTTGGGCTCAGGGCACAAGATGGAATAATACACCGGGCATATGATGCTCATTCCATAAAAGGAAAGAGTTGTATATGATACAATTGGAAGTATTCCTACCTAAATAGTTGTGTATTGAGGGTTGCGCCCAAGTGCACTTAATACTCAATGAAATAAGGATCTTGACTCACTATGAAACCTCATTCATTTGAAGTTTCCGAATCAATACTACTGAAGGTGGTTTGATTTGAAGAAAAATAGTGGGAGTACAATATAAGAAACACCAAAACAAAACAACCCCAATGAATAAATAATAATGGCACTATACATTTTAACTTGTAGAATAATGGCAAATAATAATTCAACTGGGTTGAATTTGCAATATATCCTTGAGAAAGATAAGCTCAATGGGTCTAACTTCCTTGACTGATTTAGAAACCTGATAATTGTTCTCAAGGCTGACAATAAACTGTATGTCATAGAAGAGGCTTACCCAGAGGAACCAGAACAGGGAGCCACAAGGGCTGCCCGAGATGTGTATGCTAAATACGTTAAGGACGACACGGAGATAGCTTGTCTCATGCTAGCGACCAAGACCTCCGAGCCTCAGAAGCAACTGGAGGACATGGGTGCTTATGACATGATCGTAACTCTCAAGGAAATGTTCCAAGAGCACGCTAGAGTTGAGCACTACGAAGCAACCGTCTCTCTGACTGACACGAAGATGGCTGAAGGTTCATCTGTGAGTGCTCATGTACTCAAGATGAAGAGATATCTTGATCAATTGGAGAGGCTTGGTTCAGCTATGCCCAGAGAATTGGCTGTTGACATAATTCTCAGGTCATTGCCTCCTAGTTTTATGCAATTCATCATGAACTATAATATGCATCAGATGGAGAAATCCATCACCGAGTTGCATGGGATGCTTAAGAACGCACAGGAGGACATAAAGACAAATGTTGTCAAAGATGTCCTAATGGTTCACAAGAAGAAGGGTAAGAAGACCGGGAACAAGAGCAAGGGTAAAGGCAAGGTATTGCCTACGCCTAAGATCAAGAAAGACAAGGAGGGAGTTTGCTTCCATTGCAACAAGGTTGGTCATTGGAAGAGAAACTGCAAACTCTATCAGGACAAAATCAAGAAGGGTAGTGTGACTACCGTTTCAGGTATTTTCGTTATTGAAACTAATTCACTTACTCCTAAATCTTGGGTATTGGATACCAGATGTGGTACTCACATTTGTAATGATGTGCATGAACTACAAAGGAGTAGAAGATTAGCTAAGAGCGAAGTCGACCCGCGTGTGGGAAATGGAGCAAGAGTTGCTGCATTAGCCGTAGGAACTTATTTATTGACTTTGCCTAGTGGACTTGTATTAGTACTTAATAATTGTTATTTTGTACCTGCTTTGAGCAGAAATATTATTTCTATTGCTAGTCTAGCTTTGGATGGTTATAAATTTGTTATTGAGAATAATAATTGTTCTATCTTAAAAGATAATTTCTTCTATGGAAATGTTCTATTAGAAAGAGGTCTTTACGTGCTAGATCTTAAGAAAGAGAATTATAAGTCCATATATAACATTAACACTAAACGATTCAATCCGAATGACTCAAATACGACATACCTCTGGCACTGTCGCTTAGGCCATATAAATGAGAAACGCATTTCTAAACTCCACTCTCATGGACTTTTAGAGCCATTTGATTTGGAATCATTTGAGACGTGCGAGTCTTGTTTACTTAGTAAGATGACTAAGAAGCCCTTCACAAATATTGGTGAAAGGGTCAATGACTTATTAGAACTCATACATACTGATGTATGTGGACCAATGAGTATGCCTGCTAGAGGTGGGTATCAGTACTTCATAACTTTCACGGACGACTTCAGTAGATATGGATATATCTACCTAATGAAGCACGAGTCTGAATCCTTTGAAGTGTTCAAAGAATTTAAGAATGAAGTACAAAATCAACTTGGCAAGAAGATTAAAGCACTTCGATCTGATCGAGGAGGCGAATATCTGAGTCAGGAATTTGAGGATCATCTCAGAGAATGTGGAATACTCTCACAACTGACTCCTCCAGGAACTCCTCAGTGGAATAGAGTGTCCGAAAGGAGGAATCGAACCTTATTGGATATGGTTCGATCGATGATGAGTCAAACGAGTCTTTCAATGTCTTTATGGGGTTACGCTCTTGAGACTGCCGCATTCATACTGAACAGATTCCATCCAAAGCGGTTCAAAAGATGCCATATGAGATGTGGACGGGGAAAAGCCCCAAGTTGTCTTTTCTTAAAATTTGGGGATGTGAGACTTATGTCAAACATCAGTTTCCCGACAAACTCGGACCCAAATCTGACAAGTGCCTATTTGTGGGAAGTCTTAAGGAAACTAAAGGAATCAGAGAACAAAGTGTTTGTTGCTCGCAATGGAGCCTTCTTGGAAAGAGAGTTTTCTCTATGAGAAGCAGTGGGAGCAAAGTACAACTCGAAGAGATTCGAGACCCACCTATAGAGGCTGAAAATATGATGGAGGAACAAAGAAGCTCTCAAGGAGTTGGTGAGCTTGAAACACAACAGACTCAACGTAGATCTAGTAGGATTCGTCATGAGCCCGAGAGATACGGATTTCTCGTGTCTAATGATGATGATGTGACATTCATAGATGATGAACCCCACGTCCTACCAAGATGCTATCAAGAGTCCCGACTCTCAGAAATGGTTAGAGTCCATGAGAGCCGAGATGCAATCCATGCAAGACAATCAAGTTTGGAACTTGATTGATCCATCCGAAGGCTTGAAGACCATCGGATGTAAGTCGGTCTTTAAGAACAAGACTGGCATGGATGGAAAGGTACAAACCTACAAAGCAAGGCTTGTGGCGAAAGGTTTCAAATAAGTTCATGGTATTGACTATGACGAAACATTCTCACATGTAGCTATGCTTAAATCCATCAGAATTCTATTAGCCATAGCAGTATATTATGACTATGAAATATGGCAAATGGATGTCAAAACAGCTTTCCTAAACGGAAATCTGACCAAGGATGTGCATATGATGCAACCCGAAGGTTTTGTCGATCCTGAGAATTCTGGTAAGGTTTGCAAGCTTCAAAAATCCACCTATGGATTGAAGGAAGCATCTCGAAGTTGGAACCTTCGTTTTGATGAAGTCATCAAAAGTTTTGGTTTTACCAAAAGTGAAGGTGAGCCTTGTGTTTACATGAAGTTCAGTGGGAGCACGGTAGTATTCCTGGTGCTTTACGTAGATGACATATTACTCATGGGAAATGACGTCCCAACATTATTTAATGACAAGAAATGGTTGGGAGATAATTTCTCGATGAAAGACTTAGGAGAAGCCTCATGAATCCAAGAAACGGTTCAGAATGCAAGAATCCAAGAAGGCTTATAGATCTGAGTCAAAGTACATACATAGACAAGGTCATGAAACGGTTCAGAATGCAAGAATCCAAGAAAGGATTTTTGCCCTTGTCACATGGCTTTTCTCTCAGTAAGACACAGTTTCCTACAAGTGAGCGGGAACGAAGACGCATGAATAAGATCCCATATGTTTCGGCTATAGGATCTATCATGTATTCCATGATATGTACTAAACCAGATGTGTCATACTCATTGAGCGCAACAACCAGCTTTCAGTCTAATCCAGGTGAAAGTCACTGGATAGCTGTTAAAAGAATCCTTAAGTACTTACGAAGAACTAATGACATGTTCCTAGTCTATGGAGGTATGGAAGACGAGCTCATTGTAAAGGGTTACACCGACGCAAGCTTCCACACAGGCTCAGACGATTTTAGATCGCAATTAGGTTATTTATTTTGCCTAAATGGAGGCGCAGTGATATGGAAGAGTTCCAAGCAATGTACTGTAGCAGATTCTTCAACGGAAGCAGAGTATATAGCCTCTGCAGAAGCGGCTAAAGAAGCTGTTTGGATAAAGAACTTTTTGGAGGAGCTAAGAGTAGTTCCGAGCATCTCGGAACCAGTGGATCTATATTGTGATAACAATGGTGCGATCGCACAAGCAAAGGAACCGAGATCTCATCAAAAGTCCAAGCACATACTGCGACGCTTCCATCTAATCAGAGAGATCATACAAAGGGGTGATGTTAAAATGTGTAGAGTGCCATCGGACGACAATGTCGCCGATCCATTAACTAAACCACTCCACCAAGTGAAACATGAGGGTCATGTTAGGTCTATAGGCATAACATGCTTAGAGTTGGCCTAGTGCAAGTGGGAGACTATAGGATTAGTGCCCTAGCCCAAATGTATTTGTACTAGGAAATGGATTATGTATTAAGACATTATTATTTATTCAATAAAGATTATTTCTTATATATCTATGTGTATGGGTTGTGAATGTAAATCTTATATCAACGAAGAATGTGTTAGTAGTATGCCCTAGGCCAATATATTTGAGACCTAGATGTATGGATTGTGTTAAACAAACATTGTGTTTATTTAGAGATATTTTATATAATAAATGCGTATTGCTTATTTTATTCTTATTACTGAAATGAATCTTGAATATGATATTCAGCTTTATATCATCAAAGTATGTGACTTTGATAGAAAAACTACAAAGTATTATGAATGATATTCTAAACCGTTCCTGATCATTCATAGGATGTTTGTGACACAAACATACTTTATGATAAGCTATAAATGTACATCAGTATGTTAGTTGACTGATGGTTAAGTTTTATTGATCATGAATAAGAGTTATTAACTCATTAACGTAAGTATATGTTGGAGACCATATACTTGATTGACCCACCGTGAGAATACTACAAGGTTTGTGTCATTAGTTGTTCTCAGTAAAGAATGTATATGTAATCCTTAGACTTGAGATTATCTCAGTTTCCTACATAAGAAATTTTATACTTTAATATAATCTAACATCATCTTTAACCGGGCAGTCATAAAGATTATAATTAGGTATATAATGAATTATGCGGAGGAAAGAGTTTAATTAAGATAGGATTTGTTCCTCTCATAAATTGAGAGAGATATCTTTAGGCCTCTTGATGATTTGATTGAAGAAACGCATGGCTGTGCTCGAGTGAATTAATAAGGAGTTATTAATGTCATTTCATGTTCAATCAAATTCGGTGTCAAGAAATATTTATCGACCAATGTAAGGTTGACACATACCATGCCTTATGGACGATATAGATATCGTGTAACAAACGGATACAATGCATGAACATAAATTAGGTTTTATTGAATCATCTTAGAGGCCGCTCATGATTTATAATCCGTTGTGATTATTACCAATATTAAGTAAGCCTACAGGGTCACACACAAAGAACTATTAAGACGTACACAAGAAAAAGCAAATGTCCATTCAGATAGGTTTATGGTCGCTGATCATTTCATTTAACATGGGTAGTCACGACATCAGTCTAGAGGTTATTCATGACTTACGATCTTGTAAATCGCGTTAAAACCGTCGTTGAGTTTCACACAATTTAACAAAACAATTTATATTTCCCTATTAATCAATTACGAATATGAGTGGTAATGAGTTTAGGGGTCGAACACAAGGAGAATGGCCTTGAGGTATTACAATTCTTTTCAAAAGTAGGTCTTGTTTTTGTTCAGATGTTGCAGACTATTTTTAGAAGGTTATTGATATATTGAAGTAAATTCGTACACAAATCCTTTGAAAATTCTTTAATAATAATTCCAAATATCCAAAAGTTGCAAATGATATGTCAATGGAAAATAGAGAATGAGATCTTCACAATTCAAGGTGAATCAATTATCACTTTTGTTCATATTTTTTATATAATTTTCGTTTTAGTCCTCACTTTTCACAATCAGTCAACAGAGTTATTCAAAAAATCACAGAAAATCGAAAATTACTTCAAAAATCACCACAAATTAACAGAAATTAGGAAAACAAGTTCATATTATGTGATAAAAATCTCAGATCAAAATGATTGATATTCCAAAAGTTATGGTCAAAACTCAGAACATATGACAGGATTGAACAGAGAATGGTATGAGTTGTCAAAAGAGGGTGGAATTCAAATTTTATCCAAATAACAACTCAATTAAAATTCAGATTAAGAAACTACACTTCAAAATGAATTACTGAGATCTAGATTTTTTATTTATAGGATTTTTCTACTAATTTCTAAAAATCGTAGAAAAACAGTCAGAATCAAAAATCAAGAACATGAAATTAAAAAGTTAAAACTTTGCACAGATTTTTTTCTTACAAATGTAACATAAAAGCATTGGGCACATATTATATGAAAGTTGTTCTAAAATATCTAAAGAAACACAAAATATTTTTTTTATGATTTTCTTTGATCAGATCTGAAGTCAAACAATTTCTTTACTGAAACTGACAAAAATAAAATGCAGAAAATTGTATTTTTGAATTAATAGGATAAAAGTAGGGATTTTTAAGGCAATTTGATCAAGAATTGTATTATTAATCACTAAATATTCAGTTTATCAGATTTGGAACAAGTTTGAATTATTTCCAACCAGAAAAATTCAGCAAATAGATCAAAATTTCAGATCAAACACCAATCAACCAACTAGTGTTTGATCTCAATTTTTGAACTAAAAACTTCACTAAATCAAGCAAAAACCTCAACCAAGATTCAAGATGATAAAATGGACTAACATGCATGAAAAATTCAGTTCTAAATGACCTAATTAATTCAACCAAATCGATTAAATCAAGAAAAATCCAGATTTAACAGCATATTATGAACAGTACCAAATCAGTCAATTTAATTCAAATTAAAGCAAGATTTCAAACAATTCTATCACAAAAAGCCTATCCCTACAAGATTCTACTCACACATGATAAGATCAACCGAAATTAGGCATGTGTTCATCATGTTCTTTTACAAATTGGATCTTGTGATCTAAAATTGAATATAAGAGATTAAATGAAAATTGGATCGAACCGAGACGTGGAAGATCAACCAGAAACTTTCTTGAGCCGATTTGAACCTCCAACTGATGCTTGATTCCAGCCGAACCAATCAATTGCCTTTTTCACCCAAATCAGCCCGAATTGGTGAATTTCACTCAAACTCGAAAATTGAAGCTCGAAAAGCTCTGAGATTCAGTAATGGAGTTACTGAAGCTTAAAGAAGATGATTGGAGAGTAATGTGTTGAAAGAATTTGGAGAATGGAAGAATGATTTTCATGAATGGGTTGATCGGTCGAATTTATAGAGAGGCTGGTCTGGAGAGTGGGGGACAAACCGAGCGATTCCATTGGCTCAGGCAGATCAAGTGGGGTGTACTGAAGATCTGGACGAAATTTCGTTGAATTCGGTTGAGATTTGATCCGGCTTTGAATCATCGAATTTCCGCTCTGTTCTGTAATTTCGTGCGAGTCAGTTCAGATGCGATTTGAATCATATTACTGAGACTGACAGTGGGCCCCTTCGTAATAGGTTGCAGTGAAACGGGTTGTTATCGCGTGAAACGAGTCGTGATTGCCGTTACCAACCTCTGCGGTTTTAACTTTCTTTTTGATTTTCTGTGGCGAGACGGGTCGAAACACGCGAAATGAGTCATCTTCTTGTTCACCATTGGCGCTGAGTTTTGAATTAAATTTCCGGATTTCGTGCGACGAAACGAGCTACAGCTCGCTTGAAACGAGTCACTTTTGTGTGAGCTGATACTGACTCGTTATAACTCATTCTGTTGATCTGGTGTGGCGAACCGGTTTGAATCGCGTGAGACGAGTCATGACTGATGAAACGAGTCATCTTCTTCTTCAGAATTGGCGCTGAACCTCTTCTCTCGATCTCCTGTGGCTTGCGATCGTGTAAGTCGTCCTAAAACAATCCTCTGACAGCCGTGTAAGTTGCGAATTTGGACTTTGGATCGATTTTTCTCTTGGATTTCAGACCCGTTTACCCGTTTCTCATAACCATTGGTTAGAGCTCGTGATTCCGTACATTTCACTGTAATTCATCAATCCAGATCTCTTCTCCATCTTCTCACGAATCCACAGAGCTTTGAATGGTCGAAAACCGTTGAGTATATCTCGAGTTTTGCCGTTTTGAATATCATCGGTTCATTTGTTCCGCCATTGCTGACCAGAGTGTGCAAATCGATCTTTTTCTCGCATTTCACACAACGAAATCCAAAACTGTGACTCGGGCTTCGTTCTCAACTTCCTCACGATAATCCTCAACCATTATAGTTCCCCAATCCACCTCGAATCCAGAGAATTTCTCCATCAACCAACTCGGTGTCAGTTTCGCGAAAAATAACCAAAAACTGCTGAACTCGTGAATCAAACTATGATTTTGAGTTGTTTTTCCATCGAATTGAGGCTTCGGAATTCATTGTAACCTTTACTAAAGCTTAAAGACACAAAAAGAATCATCTTTGCTTGAGAAAAACTGAAATGGTTGATCGAATTCGATTCAGTTCAAAAACTTGACCGTTGGATCATCAGGTTTGAAAAGTTCATTGAGGATTTCGTCGAACAGTTGATTTAACTTCAGATTTCTCACTCGATTTTGCACCATTTGATGAGTTCTTCATACGGATAGAAAGGGCAGGAAGAGAGGAAGAGAATAGAGTTGGTTTTGGCTCGAATGGTGGACTGTAGAAAGCAAGGTTGCTCGAAGAAGCTTTCTCAGGTCAGAAACATGGCTGGTTGCTTTTTGGCTGGCGGATTCCGGCGATCGCCGGCGTTTTCAGAGGTGGATAATAATACCAACCGATTCGTCTCGTCGTGCTGAATCCAAGGATATGCAGTTTGATCGATTTTGAGCTTGTTTGAAAATTGGTTATTTGGGTGAATTTGTGTAGGGTTTTGGTAGACTTGGTTGGCCGCCTTTGGCCCATGATTTGCAATTTGGGTCTAAATCTTCATCTTACGGCCTTTTTGCCTGTAAAATAATAAAAAAAATGTATTAAGAGGTTCCAAATCATGTTTTATGAATTATAAGTATTTTTCATACATTTAGTGAATTAAGGATGAATTTGAGATGATAAAAACCCTAAAAATGTGTATAAAAATACACATTACAAATTCCACCACACTTAAACCAAGCTTGCCCTCAAGCGTAAATTAAAATTAAGTCTTAGGGTTTTTAGAATCAGGTTAAAGTATTTTGAAAAGAAATTTAGTTATTGCCATGAATGTTATATACTAATATTTGATTATTATAATAATACACGAGGGTCGATGACTATCCATTAATAATTTCAAATTCAAATTTATTTAAAATTCCTCCATCCTTCAAATACGAACCTTTTCCCAAAAAGCAATGCCCTAATTTTGTTTTTGATACTTTCTCCCCCTAATTTTAAAATGGTGAATTTATACAAATTACCCCAAAAGTTCCAACTAACTCAACTTTCTCTTTTATAAACACGTAAAAGTTGGCATGCGATCCACTCATGTTATCAAAAGACAAGCTGTGCTTTGCACGTACAAAAATCCTTCATTTTCTATTGCGGATATGTAAAATTTTTTTTTTTTTTTTCAAGGGTTTAAAAATAATTTTTCACATTTTTGAATTCTTTTTGTGAAGGGATAACAGGTTACGATTTCGGTCACTTGCTTTTAGTGCAAAAATTAGAGATGGACATACGAGTCATTAGCTATGCAATGAAAGATAGGTTGAGTTAGAAAATTTTTTGCGAAACTAGTGGTATTAAAAATAAGGTTTGATTTCTCAAAAGTTTTAATCACAGCATTACTTTAAAGAAAATGATTTATAATTTCGTTAAAGGGGTAAGTGAAATATTTATGAATTTTCAAAACGCTTAATGGATTTTAAATGGATATTATAAATGAAGTGAGTTGGAAAATATGGCATTCATGACAAAGGTCAAATCATTTTGAAATTTTTTCAAATCTTTTCATCATTTCCCAAAACCCTAAGTATTTTTTCAAAAATTGCTTGAGAGGGCTTAGTTTTAAAAAATCGTTTCCATTTTTTAAAACCTGCTTTTCATTTTAAAATCCTCACACACACAAACTTATTACAAACACAAATAAAGAAAATGAGTTTTTAATTATTTTTGAAATTTTTAAATTTTCCAATTTTTAAGAGTTTTCACATTTTTACAAGAAAACAAAACTTGGTTTTGCACAAAACCACCCCACCACACTTAAACCTTTGTTTGTCCTCAAACAAAAAGTTCAAAAATGAGAAAATTTGTGGAAATTGGAAAAATTATTGGGGTTTTATGCAAAACCTCCCCCACCACACTTAAACTTTTGTGTAGCAAATGTTTAAGTGTGAAAGAGAAGTTTTGTAAAAATAAGAAAATAAAATAAAGAAAGGAAAAATACGACCTGACACGACGAGTTGCCTCTCGCCAAGCGCCCTTGTTTTACGTCTTGAGCTCGACGCATTTATGCTTTCATTCTTTCCTTTCCTCGCTTTGTGGCACCGCTTCCAAATTATGCTCATCGAACCATCTTGTATCATGATTCTCGTAAAAGGCCTTCAAGCGATGACCATTAACCTTGAATTTGATGTCTTCGCCCCTAGAAATTCCAAATACTCCAAATGGCAAGATATGGGTAATTATGTAAGGACCTGTCCATCGGCTCTTCAATTTCCCGGGATGTAATCTCAACCGAGAATTGAATAACAAGACGTTATCGCCAATTTTAAATTCCTTTTTGCGAATAAGTTTGTCGTGAGCGATGGTTAATTTTTCTTTGTAAATGCGAGAATTATCATAAGCCTCAATGCGAAGCTCTTCTAATTCTTGAATTTGCAATTTCCGCAATCCCGCATCTTTTGGATAATCTTGATTTACCTTTTTGATTGCCCAAAATGCTTTGTGCTCAATTTCCACCGGTAGGTGACAACTCTTTCCATAAACGAGTTTAAAAGGAGTCATCCCTATCGGTGTTTTGTATGCAGTGCGGTAGGCCCATAGAGCATCCTCAAGCCTCTGACTCCAATCCTTGCGAGAGGGATTAACCACTTTCTCAAGGATTGATTTTATTTCCCGATTGGATATTTCGGCTTGCCCATTAGTTTGGGGATGATAAGCGGTTGACATGCGGTGTTGTACGTGATAATTTTTCAAAAGGGATTCGAGATACTTATTATTGAAATGCGAACCCCTATCGCTAATGATAGCTTTAGGCACCCCAAAACGCTGAAAGATATTCTTTTTAAGGAATTCAATCACCGTTTTGGAGTTGGCATCCCTTGTTGGTATGGCCTCAACCCATTTTGAAACATAATCAACACACACAAGAATATATAAATACCCATTTGATTGAGGGAAAGGCCCCATGAAGTCTATCCCCCAAACATCGAAAAGCTCAAAAAACAATAAAGCTTTAAGAGGCATTTCGTTTTTGCGGGTTAGATTGCCCGTTTTTTGGCAATTTTCACAACTCTTTACAAAGGAATGAGCATCTTTATAAAGAGTTGGCCAATATAATCCACTTTGGAGTACCTTATGACTTGTGCGTTGCCCTCCAAAGTGTCCCCCACATTCTAAAGTGTGACAAAAAGAGAGTACCGAATTTATCTCGTGGTCGGGCACGCATTTGCGCACCATTTGATCGGAACAAACCTTGTAGAGGTAGGGGTCTTCCCAGAGGTAATATCGTGAGTCGTTATTTATCTTGTCCTTTTGAGCTCGAGAGAGAGTGTTTGGCAATTCGCGAGTTTCGAGGTAGTTGACGATGTCTGCATACCAAGGTGCCATGCCACGGATAGTATAGAGTTGCTCGTCGGGGAAGAGTTCGTTGATCGGAATGATATCGCCTTCGTTTGTTGGGAGTCGGCTAAGATGATCGGCCACCAAGTTTTCGGCTCCTTTTTTATCCCGAATCTCCACGTTGAACTCTTGAAGGAGAAGGATCCATCGGAGGAGGCGCGGCTTGCATTCCTTCTTTTTCATTAAGTGCTTGAGCGCAGCATGATCTGAAAATACAACAACTTTTGTCCCGACCAAGTATGATCGGAACTTTTCCAATGCAAAAACAATTGCTAATAATTCTTTTTCCGTTGTTGTGTAATTCCGTTGGGCGTCATCTAAAGTTTTAGATACGTAGTAAATTACGTGGGGTACCTTCCCGATGCGCTGCCCCAAAACCGCCCCGACACTTAGATCACTTGCGTCGCACATGATCTCAAAAGGGAGATTCCAATCCGGTGGTTGGATAATGGGCGCTTCGCACAGTTTCCCCTTTAGTTTGTCGAATGCCGCCTTGCACGCATCGTTGAACTCGAATTTGATCTCTTTTTGGAGAAGCCTGCACATTGGTTGTGCGATTTTTGAGAAGTCTTGAATGAAAAGCCGATAGAAGCCGGCGTGTCCAAGGAATGAGCGGACATCTTTCACATTGCGAGGGTATGGAAGTGTCTTGATAACGTCGATTTTCGCCTTGTCGACTTCCAACCATTTTTCTGAAATTAAATGACCTAATACAATTCCTTGGCTCACCATAAAGTGGCACTTCTCAAAATTCAAGACAAGATTAGCTTCCACACACTTTTCCATGATTAGGCCCAAGTTATGGAGACACTCATCGAACGAGTTGCCATTAATGGAAAAGTCATCCATAAACACCTCAATGAATTTAGAAATATAATCAAGAAAAAATAGAAATCATACACCTTTGAAATGTACCAGGTGCATTGCACAACCCGAACGGCATCCTTCGATAGGCGAATGTACCAAAGGGACACGTGAATGTTGTCTTCTTTTGGTCGTCGGGGTCGATGGCGATTTGGAAATATCCCGAATAGCCATCCAAGAAGCAATAGTAAGGTCGTCCTGCTAATCTTTCGAGCATTTGATCGATGAAGGGAAGAGGGAAGTGGTCCTTCTTTGTTGCCGCGTTAAGTTTCCGATAGTCGATACAAACTCGCCATCCGTTCTGCACTCGCATTGGCACCTTCTCTCCTTCGGCATTTTCCACAATCGTGATTCCCGTCTTCTTGGGAACTACATGGATTGGAGATACCCATTCCGAGTCGGCTACCGCATAAATGATCCCCGCATCGAGAAGCTTGAGAAGCTCCTTTTTCACCACCTCCATCATGACTGGATTTAACCTTCTTTGTGCTTCTCTTGACGGTTTTGATCCCTCCTCCAAAATAATTTTGTGCATACATGTCGAGGGGCTTATACCTGGCATATCGGCCAATGTCCATCCGATTGCCTTCTTGTGTTTTCCAAGAGTCTCCACCAATCGGGTTTCCTGATCAAGAGTTAGGTTCGATGCGATGATAATGGGTAATGTGTTGTTCAGCCCGAGGTATGCGTATTTGAGGTGATCGGGAAGAGGTTTGAGTTCGAGAGTAGGCGCTTCCTCGATTGATGGCTTAATGCGTTCTTGCGATATTTGGAGTCCGTTATGAGGGGAACCCGAAATGAATTTTATTTCTTCATTATGTTCTTGCTCTATTTCTTGCTTCTCATTTGCTTGGTCGATCTCTCCCCAAACATCCTCAAAAATCGCATCGTATTCCTTCGAGTACTCTTCTTCCAATTGTTCTTCAACCATCCCATCGATCTCATCAATAATGGTTATGCTTGATACATTGTAGTCGTTAGGGTATTTTATGGTGTCAAATATGTTGAAGGTGATTTTCTCGTTGTCAAATTCCATGGACAACGTTCCTGAGTGGCAGTCTATGCATGTTCGCGCGGTCCTCAAAAAGGGTCTTCCTAAGAGGATGGCGGATGAGTCGGCGTTGTCGCCCATTTCAAGAATGTAGAAGTCGGCTGGGAAAACCAAACCATTCACCTTGACGAATACATCTTCCGCGACACCGAGGACGGCGGCCGTTGAACGGTCGGCGAGTTGCACCATCACCCTTCTCTCCTTTAGGTCGCCCAAACCCAAGGTCTCGCAAACAGACCTAGGCATTACGTTTATGGAGGCTCCCAAGTCGAGCATACACCTCGCGAGTTGTTGAAGACCAATGGTGCACGGAATGGCGAAAACTCCAGGGTCTTTCTCTTTTTGTGCTACTCGCGTGTTGATGCTCATCACAGAGGGTAGGTTTATCGTCTCGTTCCCCTTTAATTTTCTCTTGTTTGTGCATAGATTCTTGAAGAACTTGGCATATGCAGGATGCATTCGTATAGCATCGATAATTGGAATATTTACCTCCACCTTCTTGAACACCTCCAAAATATCTTTATCGAGCTCATCCTTCCGAGAGTTAACCGCTAGTCGAGTTGGGAATGGTGCGCGCCTCTTTTCCTTTTCTTGCGCGATTTCCCTTTCTTCGTTCTTTCCTTGTTCTTTCTCGTGAATTGGTTCTTCCTCTTTCCTGATTTCTTCTTGTGCCTCGTCTTGTTCTCGCGCGCTTGAACTTGTTTCCCCATCTTGCTTTCTTGTAACCATTAGCTCTTCTTCTTCGTCGTGTGAGCCAACCTCTTTCCCACTTCTTAGGCGTATCGCGTTGATGGGTTTGTACTCTAGCGGTCCCGAACCTTGAGAAGGCAACCGATTGCCCCCTTGTCCTTTCAATAAGTTGACTTCACCCGCGATTTGCTTGATTTGCATTTCCAAGTTTTGCATTTGACGCCCTTGCGTAGCTTGGTTTTGGGTAAGCGAGCTTACATCATTCTTGACGGTTCCCAACTCCGTTGTGATGTTTGTGAAATTCCCCGCCATTAATGCCATCATTTTATCAAGCTTTTCATCAAGAGAAGAGGTTTGGGAATTCGATGTGGAGGGTTGAGGAGGTTGTTGATGAGCTTGAGGTTGTTGTGGCGCTTGTGCATTTGGATGAACATACACATTCGGTTTTTGATAACTGGATTGTGATAATTGAGGTGGCGCATCATCATTCCTCCAACGGAAATTTGGATGTTTCTTCCATGACTCATTGTAGGTTTGCGAGAAAGGTTGGCGTTGGTTTGAATAGTTTCCGATGGCATTGACATCTTCTTGTAGCCTATCGCACTCATCGGTCGCATGACTTGTGTCCCCACAAAACTCGCACTTCTTTGGTTCGATTTTCGCGCCCGACCTTGAGCATTTGACTAAATCTTGTCTCGAAATTTTGTGTGATTCTTGATTCCATTGCCTTGAGGTCAACCATACTTGTCATGTTTACTTGACCCATTCTTCCCCCGCGTCCTTGGTTTCCTTCGGCCATGGTTTCGATAAGAGCTCGCACTTCCGATGGAGTCATGTTATTGAACGATCCTCCAGCCGAGCATTGGAGTAATCGCGCATCGAGATCATTCATCCCTTGTAGAAATTGGTCGATAAGTGAGGTCTCGTCGAGGTTATGGTTGGGGCATGATGCGCATAATCGCACAAATCGCTCGTAATATTCTTGAAGTGTCTCTCCTCCTCCTTGTTGGATCCCTGTGATTTCCTTGCGGATTTTGGCCGTCAAAGTGCTCGGGTAGTATCGTTTGAGAAAATGCGTACCTACCTCCTGAAATGTTGTAAAAGGACCTCCTTGCAAGTGGGTTAGCCAATCCCTTGGTGCTTCCCCAAGTGTGTGGGAGAAGAGGATCAATTTGATATTATCCAAGTTATCAGATTTACCAAACAATGCGGTGCATTTACGATCTAGATTATCTAAATGTGCATATGGGTTCTCATTTTTATGTCCTTCAAATATGGGTAATACATTTAATATAGATGGACTTAGTTTAAAATTTGGCACAGTTGGTATAACAATATTTCCAGGATTTCGAGGGATTTGATGGTCTAAAAGTTCCCCTAATGTTCTTTCTTGAGCCATTTTATGAGTTTGAGATGATGATGGTTTTGAATGAGAATTAGAATTAAAAAGAGTTTGAGAATTTAGCCTTGATGATAATGAGTGAACGATTGGAGAGGTAGGAGTTCTTCCTTGTGGCTCTTCCACTCGTTGTTGCTCCCAATTTTGTTCTTCTTCCTCTTGAGGCCCTTGGATGAAAGGAGAAGCCTCGTTACGTCCTTTTTGCCTTGAGTAAGTTTCTTCTTGCTTGTTTTGTGCCTTATCTTTTTTGACCTTCCTTAAATGTTTGTTGATGTCCTTCTTTACAGGTGTGTGCACTTCGCCTTGCGATCTTGTCTTTCTCATGCACCTTCAAAATTCAAATGAAACAAAAACACTAGAGAATTGATGAGAGGTTAGTAATAAACTCAATTAAAGCCGTCTCCCCGGCAACGGCGCCATTTGTAAATCGCGTTAAAACCGTCGTTGAGTTTCACACAATTTAACAAAACAATTTATATTTCCCTATTAATCAATTACGAATATGAGTGGTAATGAGTTTAGGGGTCGAACACAAGGAGAATGGCCTTGAGGTATTACAATTCTTTTCAAAAGTAGGTCTTGTTTTTGTTCAGATGTTGCAGACTATTTTTAGAAGGTTATTGATATATTGAAGTAAATTCGTACACAAATCCTTTGAAAATTCTTTAATAATAATTCCAAATATCCAAAAGTTGCAAATGATATGTCAATGGAAAATAGAGAATGAGATCTTCACAATTCAAGGTGAATCAATTATCACTTTTGTTCATATTTTTTATATAATTTTCGTTTTAGTCCTCACTTTTCACAATCAGTCAACAGAGTTATTCAAAAAATCACAGAAAATCGAAAATTACTTCAAAAATCACCACAAATTAAAAGAAATTAGGAAAACAAGTTCTTATTATGTGGTAAAAATCTCAGATCAAAATGATTGATATTCCAAAAGTTATGGTCAAAACTCAGAACATATAACAGGATTGGACAGAGAATGGTATAAGTTGTCAAAAGAGGGTGGAATTCAAATTTTATCCAAATAACAACTCAATTAAAATTCAGATTAAGAAACTACACTTCAAAATGAATTACTGAGATATATATTTTTTATTTATAGGATTTTTCTACTAATTTCTAAAAATCGTAGAAAAACAGTCAGAATCAAAAATCAAGAACATGAAATTAAAAAGTTAAAACTTTGCACAGATTTTTTTCTTACAAATGTAACATAAAAGCATTGGGCACATATTATATGAAAGTTGTTCTAAAATATCTAAAGAAACACAAAATATTTTTTTTATGATTTTCTTTGATCAGATCTGAAGTCAAACAATTTCTTTATCGAAACCGACAAAAATAAAATGCAGAAAATTGTATTTTTGAATTAATAGGATAAAAGTAGGGATTTTTAAGGCAATTTGATCAAGAATTGTATTATTAATCACTAAATATTCAGTTTATCAGATTTGGAACAAGTTTGAATTATTTCCAACCAGAAAAATTCAGCAAATAGATCAAAATTTCAGATCAAACACCAATCAACCAACTAGTGTTTGATCTCAATTTTTGAACTAAAAACTTCACTAAATCAAGCAAAAACCTCAACCAAGATTCAAGATGATAAAATGGACTAACATGCATGAAAAATTCAGTTCTAAATGACCTAATTAATTCAACCAAATCGATTAAATCAAGAAAAATCCAGATTTAACAAGCATATTATGAACAGTACCAAATCAGTCAATTTAATTCAAATTAAAGCAAGATTTCAAACAATTCTATCACAAAAAGCCTATCCCTACAAGATTCTACTCACACATGATAAGATCAACCGAAATTAGGCATGTGTTCATCATGTTCTTTTACAAATTGGATCTTGTGATCTAAAATTGAATATAAGAGATTAAATGAAAATTGGATCGAACCGAGACGTGGAAGATCAACCAGAAACTTCCTTGAGCCGATTTGAACCTCCAACTGATGCTTGATTCCAGCCGAACCAATCAATTGCCTTTTTCACCCAAATCAGCCCGAATTGGTGAATTTCACTCAAACTCGAAAATTGAAGCTCGAAAAGCTCGAGATTCGGTAATGGAGTTACCGGAAGCTTAAAGAAGATGATTGGAGAGTAATGTGTTGAAAGAATTTGGAGAATGGAAGAATGATTTTCATGAATGGGTTGATCGGTCGAATTTATAGAGAGGCTGGTCTGGAGAGTGGGGGACAAACCGAGCGATTCCATTGGCTCAGGCAGATCAAGTGGGGTGTACTGAAGATCTGGACGAAATTTCGTTGAATTCGGTTGAGATTTGATCCGGCTTTGAATCATTGAATTTCCGCTCTGTTCTGTAATTTCGTGCGAGTCAGTTCAGATGCGACTTGAATCATATTACTGAGACTGACAGTGGGCCCCTTCGTAATAGGTTGCGGTGAAACGGGTTGTTATCGCGTGAAACGAGTCGTGATTGCCGTTACCAACCTCTGCGGTTTTAACTTTCTTTTTGATTTTCTGTGGCGAGACGGGTCGAAACACGCGAAACGAGTCGTCTTCTTGTTCACCATTGGCGCTGAGTTTTGAATTAAATTTCCGGATTTCGTGCGACGAAACGAGCTACAGCTCGCTTGAAATGAGTCACTTTTGTGTGAGCTGATACTGACTCGTTATAACTCATTCTGTTGATCTGGTGTGGCGAACCGGTTTGAATCGCGTGAGACGAGTCATGACTGATGAAATGAGTCATCTTCTTCTTCAGAATTGGCGCCGAACCTCTTCTCTCGATCTTCTGTGGCTTGCGATCGTGTAAGTCGTCCTAAAACAATCCTCTGACAGCCGTGTAAGTTGCGAATTTGGACTTTGGATCGATTTTTCTCTTGGATTTCAGACCCGTTTACCCGTTTCTCATAACCATTGATTAGAGCTCGTGATTCCGTACATTTCACTGTAATTCATCAATCCAGATCTCTTCTCCATCTTCTCACGAATCCACAGAGCTTTGAATGGTCGAAAACCGTTGAGTATATCTCGAGTTTTGCCGTTTTGAATATCATCGGTTCATTTGTTCCGCCATTGCTGACCGAGTGTGCAAATCGATCTTTTTCTCGCATTTCACACAACGAAATCCAAAACTGTGACTCAGGCTTCGTTCTCAACTTCCTCACGATAATCCTCAACCATTATAGTTCCCCAATCCACCTCGAATCCAGAGAATTTCTCCATCAACCAACTCGGTGTCAGTTTCGCGAAAAATAACCAAAAACTGCTGAACTCGTGAATCAAACTATGATTTTGAGTTGTTTTTCCATCGAATTGAGGCTTCGGAATTCATTGTGAACCTTTACTAAAGCTTAAAGACACAAAAAGAATCATCTTTGCTTGAGAAAAACTGAAATGGTTGATCGAATTCGATTCAGTTCAAAAACTTGACCGTTGGATCATCAGGTTTGAAAAGTTCATTGAGGATTTCGTCGAACAGTTGATTTAACTTCAGATTTCTCACTCGATTTTGCACCATTTAATGAGTTCTTCATACGGATAGAAAGGGCAGGAAGAGAGGAAGAGAATAGAGTTGGTTTTGGCTCGAATGGTGGACTGTAGAAAGCAAGGTTTCTCGAAGAAGCTTTCTCAGGTCAGAAACATAGCTGGTTGCTTTTTGGCTGGCGGATTCCGGCGATCGCCGGCATTTTCAGAGGTGGATAATAATACCAACCGATTCATCTCGTCGTGCTGAATCCAAGGATATGCAGTTTGATCGATTTTGAGGTTGTTTGAAAATTGGTTATTTGGGTGAATTTGTGTTGGGTTTTGGTAGACTTGGTTGGCCGTCTTTGGCCCATGATTTGCAATTTGGGTCTAAATCTTCATCTTACGGTCTTTTCGCCTGTAAAATAATAAAAAAAATGTATTAAGAGGTTCCAAATCATGTTTTATGAATTATAAGTATTTTTCATACATTTAGTGAATTAAGGATGAATTTGAGATGATAAAAACCCTAAAAATGTGTATAAAAATACACATTACAGATCTTAAGAAGATCGTTATCAGCATTAAATCGAACCTAGACAATCACACAATGAACTCCATTCGTACGGGATGAATATGTCTCAAAATAGTTATACATATGATGTATAAATTGGTGAATGAAATAATCAATTATTGGATAATTTATTGAACAAAACAGTGACATTCCGTTGATAACGGAATAGTTCCATTCCCAACGGAATATATATGGAAACTGTAATAACCTTAGCTGCCAAGTATTCCGTTATGGAAATACCTATTCCATTGACAACGGAATAGTTCCGTTGGCAACGGAATAGGCGCAGATTAGGATTTTTAGTTATGGTAACTGAGCAATCGTTCCCCTCTCTCTCTAGTATAAATAGAAGGGCAGAGTCTCTCTATTAGACACACAACTCAGAAGCCTTAGAGGCCGTCTATTACACAGAAAAGACGGAGAAAGTTTTGAGAGATATTCGGAAAGTATTTCCGGACTTGTCTAGCCAAGTCTGGTTATTCCGTATGTCTGAAGTTCGCGTGGATACGAGTAGAGGTTCTCTATCTTGAGAACTTGCGAGCGATCGATCTTCATCCCTAGGAGAAGCAAGGAGGTCGCGAGTCGAGCTTCAGGAAGGAGAAGGTTGCAAGTCAGAAAAGTTCATACCTACATCCATTCTTCGTCTTGCGGATCAGGAAGATCCAAGGTATAAATTTTAATAGTTAATCTCATACTTTTATTCCCTTAACGTAGATTCTAGAGCGGGTTAAATCCATCTGTTCCGCTGCGTATGTAACGTACATGGCTATGAATTTCCCAACATAAAGATTGATCGCTCGCAAGTTCTCAAGATAGAGAACCTCTACTCGTATCCACTCGAACTTCAGACGTACGGAATAACCGGACTTGGCTAGACAAGTCCGGAAATACTTTCCGAAAATCTCTCAAAACTTTCTCTCTCTTTTCTGTGTAATAGACGGCCTCTAAGGCTTATGAATTATGTGTGTAATAGAGAGACTCTGCCTTTCTATTTATACTAGAGAGAGAGACGAACGATTGCTCAGTTGCCATAACTACAAACCCTAATCTGCACCTATTCAGTTGCCAACGAAACTATTCCGTTCCCAACGGAATAGGTATTTCCATAACGGAATACTTGGCAGCTAAGGTTATTACAGTTTCCATATAAATTTCGTTGGGAACGGAACTATTCCATTGCCAACGGAATGGCACTGTTTTGTTCAATCAATTATCCAATAATTGATTATTTCATTCACCAATTTATACATTATATGTACAACTGTTTTGAAGCATATTCATCCCGTACGAATGGAGTTCATTGTGTGACCGTGTAGGTTCCATTTAACGCCGGCAACGATCTTCTAAAGATCGTAAGTCATGAGTAACCTCTAGACTGATGTCATGACTACCCATGTCAAATGAAATGATCAGCGATCATAAACCTATCTGAATAGACATTTGATTATTCCTTTTGCTCTACGATATACATCTTGATCACAAGGCACGGTAATATGTCATCCTTGAGTTTGATCAAAGTCTCTTCCCTGATCGAGAATTAGACTGGGTAAATACAAAATGATATTAACAACACATGTTAATCCATTTTGAGCATGGCCATGCATTTCCTTCAGTCCTAGTTTATCAGGGGGCCCAGAGATATCTCCCTCATGACGAGAGGAACAAATCTCATCTTGGTCACTCACATTCCTCGTCATGATTCAGTGCATACCTAATAATGACCTTAATAATCATCCCATTACGGATGACGTAGGATCATATTAAAGTATGCAGTTCCACATACAGGAATCCATGGTGACCTCAAGTCGTAGAAACAAGCACACTATTCATATGAGAATCACTAATGGCATATACCATTCATATTCTCATAGTGTGGTCAATCCAGTATGTGTTCTCTAACACGTACCTATATTTCAGACTTTACATCTCTATGTCCATGATCAGCAGAACATGATCATCTAGCCTACGAATATACTACTCTGGATATGTAGTTTCTTACCTGAAGTATGTCTATCTCTATAAACATCGTACATATCACCAGGGACAGTTTAGAATGTCATTCGTTGGTTCACAGTTCTACTAGTAGAATCACGTATTCTGATGACGTGAACCCGAAGTGTTATTCTTAGTTGATATAAGATTTACATTCACAACACATACACACAGATATAAGAAACAAGCTTTATTGAATAAATAATAATGTTTTAATACATAATCAATTTCAAAGCACAAATACTTTTGGCCTAGGGCACTAATCCTACATCTATTAATACCATAAAATATCTAGATGGTCCACATGAAAGATTAATAAATCCACATTTATCTAGATGAATACGATCAAGGAAATTGGGTGATTAATTCCAAACCCTGGTTTGTGATGTCTAACGATTAATTTTCTTTCATAACATGCAGCACATGAAAATTCATTTGATAAAAGAATCTTCTGGTTCTTTAATTGATGCATATTTGAATTCTCTGTGATTATTTGTATCATCATTGCTCCGAGATTAGTAAACTTCTGTTTCATGCCAAATCATGAAATTTCTCTTGGAATTTGGACTTCTGGTTCATGTCAAATCATTAAATTACTTTTCAAATTATTGAACTTCTAGTTCATGTTTAATAATAAAGTTATTTTTCTAATTAGTGAACTTCAAGTTCATGTCAAAATCATAAAATTGCATTTTGACTGGGCCAAATCTATTATGCAGAAGCATAAATAAGTTTTAAGTCAATAAACTTCTGGTTTACTAATAAATATGACGTACTTGTATTAGTCCTTCATAATACAAATCAATAGAAAAGATGCATGTTATAACATAGATTTCTTTCATGAGCATTTCTCAATATGTAGAAATATTGTCCACTGCAATGAGGCGCACATATTATTAACTCTTATCGGCCCATACATTCTTTGATTCATATTAGCATTATCAAAAGAAAGAAAAATAATTATAATGATAATAACAATAATAATAAGAATATAAAATAGAATAAAAGAAATGCACTTTGATTCATACTTGGCTCTTTCTCTAACTCTTTCTTGTTAATGCACTTTAGATCCAGTGGATGGTATCATTATCAGTAAGCAACATTTTTTATTATCATGGCAAACAATACCGATATTATTATTTTCTTTTTGCCTTCAAGGCGGCTAAATAAAGCTCCACAAGATACTATGGCATACACATGGATAGACAAAATGTCCTTTACTAACACATAAACTTTTAGACCATTTAAAAGTTATCTTTTGTGCGCTCTTTCCACTTTATTGTTCATTCTTCTGAATATAATCATCACAGTGGCAAGTATAGTTTTGACCTTGACCTCTTTTACGTCCATATCCACATTCACAATCACGACTTATATATGTGGTACATTCACTTCTGGGAATGATGCAGAATCAATTGTACAAAATTCATGATTTTTTATTTTAATGAAAATTTATTATTTTGCTTATATACAAGAAACAATGATAGTAATTCTCAATTTTAAAGCATTTTATATTATAAATTGTTTATTTAGGGAACAAGATAGTAACTCTTATGGAGTCTTGAATTACATTTATAATACGTGATATTGTATTAACACTTGCCTTACAATTTCTAAGTATTATTTTAGTTGTTCAATGTCTACTGGACATATGTCTTTATCATCCATTTTGGATTCCACAAATAAACAAAATAAATTGAATAAATATAAAGTGTCATGTAATATTTAAGAGCTTATTGAAATGGTTTTCAATTACAAACATAATTAGTCATATTTTCTTTTTCTTTTAAAGAGACTTTATAGAGTTCAACAAAATATTTTGGTGTACAATAGGTACTTACCCAATGCTCTTTCATGAAATATCTAAAAAAAATATTTTAGAATCATTCATAAATTATATCTTGTCGTATCTTCTCATTGTCTTGTATAATTTTCTTATAATGACTTATGACATTGGTCTCATTTATATTATTATTTTTGCAACATTCACTTCTGGGAATTGAGTGCAATTATTTAGACAAATTTCATAATTTTCTTCTTTTACAACTAAATATTTTGCTTATTCACAATAAGATATGATATTGGTATTCGATATATCTTACAACTCTCATCCCCTTCTTGTTGCTTCAAGAGCAAAATAAAATGTAAGGAATATCTTTATTTAATATATATATTCATCATTTTTTCTCTAATTAGTATTTGAGAGTTGATCTTCGAGATTGAAACAATATTTCTGATTTATATTCTTGCAACTGCTGGTGCTATATTTTGCAACTTATGGTGTATAAAATAAATTTTACAGCTTGTGTGTAAAGAATAAAATTATTACAACTACAATTGCATAAATAAAAATATATTTGCATAAAAATAAAAATACAGAAAATAAATGTACATAAAAGTACATGTGCATAAAATAAATGTACATAAAAATAAAGATAAATATACTTGTAACTTCTGGTGCATAAATAAAAATAAACATGTAATTTTTTGTTGCATAAATAAAATTAAACAAACAACTTCAGGTGCATAATAAAAATAAATATGCAACTTTTGACTGCATAAATAAAAATAATTAAACACGCAACTACTTGTGCATAAAAAAGGTATTTGATACTAATTTTATTCTCTCGAGTTGTCTTTGGTTGAACAAAAATAGAGAGAAGGTGAAATAAAGAGGATGAATGGACTATTGTTAATGGGATTTCTTTTGATTTTTCACAATCAAATAAACAAGTTTTCATGGGCTCAGCGCATTTATTTTTTTCACAATCAAATAAACAAGTATTTTTTTTCTCTTTTTAAAGCCCACAAGTCATTATACTAAAAATTAGAACTATATAATAAAAATTATATGCTGCCTCGTGCCGGCTGCCCAGCCCACAGGTTTGCTGATCTCACCCCTGAGCCGGCCCTGGAATGTATTACGGTTGAGGAGAGTGGGTATTAGAGTCCTATAAGGGTTAACTATTAGGGTTGTAAATTGGAATAGATATATTGAAAATTTACATGAATTATGTTGCGCATATATGAACTCAATTGAAATTGAAATTAAGCATATGTGCGTGAATTGAAATGGTATCAAGTGCATGGATTTCTTTATGAAATTTGTATAGGATAATGTTTGTACATGTACCAAACAATATAAATGTGTGACAAAGTTTGATCATTATGTGATGATTTATACTTTCGTATATTTGATATGCCTTCGACTTCATTTTGTAACAACATCTATTCATTTTAAACAAGAATAAGAAAATAAAGTAATCGAAGAGAAGTATGAAAAACTAAAATGATCTTGAATTCTGAAGTGGTTTGACAAATAATAAATTGAGAGACAACACGTGCAAGACACGTACCGAATCTAGTTAACGTTGAAATGTAAACACAAAATAGGAGATTTTCCAAAGTTAGCACCTTCTGCTTGTTTAAAAACAATCAGGACCACGTAACTAATTTAATCATAATTTATTGAAAATCTTACAAAAAATGCTTTGACTTATGCTCAATAAATAATAGTTTAATAGCCACAACAGCTGCAAGATTTATCTACTTGATGTGGTTAGGAGTAGATTATGGCTTGACGTATGTGCAATTATAATACTATTACTTCAAAATAAAAAAAAAATATCATGTAATCGAAAGAAAAAGAAATCTAGCAAACATAAATATAAAACTAGACTGACACCCGCTCGTTACTGCGGGTATAAAATTATTAAAAAAGATAATAAAAATTAACTCTCTTGATGTTATTAACATATTATTTAATAAAAAATATCAATTTACAAATAAAAATTATGCATAATCTTTTATAACTACATATGCTTACGTACATAAGCAAATCTTTGTTTTAATTTTTGTAAATTAATAAATAAGGGTAACTTTTTGGTACACACTTATTAAGATCTTAAAAACATATTTTAAATATTAATTAATATTTTTCTCTCTCTCATTAGTTTTTCAATAATGCATTTTTTTTTTGTAATTTATGCTTTATATAGGTTTTTTTTGCAATTTTCAACATTGCAGGGACCTCTTTGTAATATCAAGATAATATAAGGTTGTTTTTCTAAATTTTCTGAAAATATTTAAGAAAGGATTATTTAGTAATTTCTAATAATGTAAGAGTTTTATTATTTTAACATAATGTAGGGATCTTTTTGCAAAATTGCAAAAGCCTGCTCATCAAATAAATCAAAAATTTTTACCAACTCCATTTATTTCAGCAATCCTCTCCATTTATATAACAAACATCATTTCTATTTTTTATTGCACATGTTATTTAATATAATGGACTTCTCTCTTTATCAATTAATGGAGATGATTTTTATATATCTTAATTTGATGGTTCTACGTGAAGCTTAGAATTTCAATCATATAATAGATAGAAAGATTTCCAGTTTCAAGTCATCGTGATAAAATTAGTGATGCAATATTAGATGAAATGAATTATTAGGATCGAGGATGACACTTTCCTGATGCAATATTAGATGAAATGAATTAATAGTTTCGACTGCATTTTGTTTCGTGATGCACTTTCCTTCACAAGATTGTGCAGTCTGTTCCCAGAGAGCACTTATTCTGAAGTTGACTTCGGCCGAATATTCTTAATTACGAAAGTTATCAGCAAATCGATTAGGCTAGACTTATCCTGACTCCATCCATGACATGACAAAATTATGTATACATAATATAATGAAAGGATACAACCCCTTTGTTAAATAACCATCTTCAATCATTAAGTTCCATTTTTAAACATTTCAACGAAAAAATATATGAAGTTATCGGCCTCTCCATTATTGAATTAGTGTTCTTTTGGTCTCGGAATTTTTTTAGTGTCAACTATTGAGTTGGTGCTTTTTTTTTTTTTAATTCAACCCATATTTAATGAGTTAAAAGATTTGCTAAATATATACTAATTATGTATTTATCGGGACTTAAATTCATGATTTATTGCTATACATTCAATATGTTCTACCAACTCAACCACGAGTCATTGCGACAATGCGTATTTGTGAAAGTAATAATGTCCTAGGTCAAATTGTTTTGTCGTGTGAAAAACAGATTATGTATCAGACATTATATTTTTGTATTAGATGTTTTATCTCATAAACATTTTCATATAATAATTGTGCGTAAAGATTAGATTATTAATAAATCATGAATATGTATGTCCATTATACGTCATCGGAATATGTGATTCTGATAGTAAAACCGTAAATCAAAGTGAATACAATTTTAAATTATCCCTAATAATATATAAGATGTTTGTAAAACAAACATATTTGAAAAACTCAAATCATATATATATACTAGTATGTTATTTGGATGATGATCACGTTTTACTGATCATTGATATTGGATAATCAATTCATTAATATAAATATATGTTGGAGAACATATATTGGATCGACCCACTATGAGAATATACATGGTATATGTCATTAGTGTTTTCTCATCATCTAATATATGAATAGTGCTTTTACTTGAGGTCATCATAGATTCCTACATGTATATCTTCATACTTTGACATAGTCAAACATTTTCTTTAACCAGATAATTATAAAAGCTATTATCGGTTATTTAGTAAATCATGAGTTGGAATGTGAATGATGGAGATAGAATTTGTTACTCTCGGATACGAGAGAGATATCTCAGGGCCCCATGATAAATTGAGACTGGAGGAAAACACATGACCATATACGAAAGTATGCGTCGTTAATATCTTTTAATTTATTCAGTATAATTATAATTCAGGAAAGAGAATTGATCATAATAAGGATGATATAAAACCATGCCTTGTGATCAATATAAATATCTATTAACAAAGGGAATAAATACATAATTGATGTATAGGTTATGATCAAGTATCATTCATTTAATTTGGGTAATCATAACGTCGTACTAGAGGCTACTTATAATTTATAAACTTGAAGTTTATTACCAATATTAAATGAACCTACATGGTCACACACAAACAGAACTGACTCGGTTGGACACAGAAAATCAAAAAGCAGGTGAAGATGTATGAGCATTAGATGCTATAAATAGATGAAGGGTTCGTCTGATTATGTCAGAAGATTCAGACCACACCCTAGCCGTCTATTGAGATAGAAAGAAAGAGAAACCGGATCTAATAATCTCGGTTTCTCCGCCAACAAGAGCAGTTCACGTGTGGATACGTGTAGAGGGCGGTGCTGGAGTCGTGATCAGATCCGTAAGAGATGTAGGGAGATCGTTTGAAGACGAATCGCGAAGCTTACAAATCGGATTAGCCGAATCCGAGGTATAAAAAAGATTTATTTTTCTGATTTGATTGATAATACACGGATTCTCGGTTAGAAAACGGGTAAAATTTTAATTCCGCTTTGCATCTGTGATTGCGCGTTTCCTATCAATTTGAACTTTCAACTTTTATTATTATTTTTATTATTATTATTATTATTATTATTATTATTATTATTATTATTATTATTATTATTATTATTATTATTATTATTATTATTATTATTATTATTATTATTGTTGTTGTTGTTGTTGTTGTTGTTGTTGTTTTGAATGATTTTTATGTGTTATTATTTTATAACTAATTTTATCATTTGTTTGGAAGTTCATCTTACCTTTTACTAATTATATAGATTGTTGTTATTCATTAAAGGAAAAATTTTCAAAAACCCCCTAACTTTTTTGAATATTATCAAAAACTCCTTATCTTTTTAAATTCCTTCAAAAACCCCCCTATCTTTTTAGCCTTCTTCAAAAAAACCCTAACTTTTTTGAATATTATCAATAACCCCCTCTCATTTAGATATATTTTTTAAAATGATAATTTTATCCCTCTCATTTTAGTATAGTTTTATTTTTATTTTTTAAGTGATATTATTATTTTCAATATTCCAACTTATATTGAAAAATTATATATTTTACAAAAATGTACAAAAAATAAAAAAAATTAATTGGAATATTTTTTTAAATATAATTTGGAGTAAAATGGCAATACACCCATAATCCCGCAAAAAATATAAAAATTTTGCAAAAAAACCCCGTATTATGTCTAAAATACAAAAATAATTATATAATTGGAAAAAAATCATTATGCAAAATATTTTTTTGAACAAAATTGTTCTGAAAAATACTTTTTTGAAAAAAAATATGTTTCAGGAAAATATTTTAACAATTTTTTATTAAAAAAAAAAATTTTATAAAAAATATTCTTTTCTTAAAATATACATTTAAAAATATTTTTAAAAAAATTAAAATCTTTAATTTTTTAAATATTTTTTTTAAATATTTTTTAAGAAAAGAATATTTTTATAAAAAAAAATATTTTTCAATAAACAAATTGTTAAATAAGTATTTTTTCCGAAACACAAATGTTTTTGTGAAACAATTTTTTTTCAAAAAAAATATTTTTCATAATATTTTTTTCCAATTATATTTAAAAATATTTTTGTATTTTAGACATAATACAAGGTTTTTTTTTTTTTGCAAATTTCCTATATTTTTTGTAAGATTATGGGTGTATTGCCATTTTACTCCAATTATATTTAAAAAAATATTCCAATTAATTTTTTTATTTTTTTTACATTTTTGTAAAATATATAATTTTTTCAATATAAGTTGGAATATTGAAAATAATAAAATCACTTAAAAAATAAAAATAAAACTATACTAAAATGAGAGGGGGTTATTGATAATTTTCAAAAAAGTTAGAGAGTTTTTGAAGAAGGCTAAAAAGATAAGGAGTTTTTGAAGAATTTAAAAAGATGGGGATTTTTGAATAATATTCAAAAACGTTAGGGGATTTTTGAAAAATTTTCCTTCATTAAATTCATGTTCGGCCAATTCCACCAGTGATTTATCATTAGGAATTAAGTGTGAAAACTAATAGAAGGTGAAATTTACCTCTTAAATACAAAGCCCACGTGGGCTTGAAAACCAATTCATGGTTTTACGAATACTACTAAAGGTCAATGTTGCAGAAATCGCTAATCGGGATTAATCGGACGGGCCGAAAATTTCCGAGTAGGGGATTAATCGAGATTAATCGGGATTAATCGGAATTAATCGATTTGATCTAATTGGACTGAATTTTTATACATATTTCAAATAATATTAACATTTATAACAAAAATATTCAATATCCTAAACTCATAATCTAATAAATACATATAATTTAAATTTCAAATACATAATTCCAGTTAAAACATAAACGATGTTCAATACATAATTCAAATTAAAATATAATCCAAAAAAACAACACACATTTATCTAAACAAACAACACGTATCCAAGTCCAAACCAAAAACACACAACAAACTCCAAAATAAAAAATTAAATGGGCCGGACCGGGTGAAAATTAAAGAAAAAGGATGAAAATATAAAAAATAAAAAAAAAAAAGTGGTTGATTTTTTTGGGTTTTGAATGGGCCAGGCCGGAAAATATTAAAATTAAAAACTGAATTAAAAAAAAGGCGAATTTGGGCCTAATCGGGTGAAAAAACGGCCCAAATCGGCCCAAAATGGGCGGCCGATTAATGCAGCCGATTAGGGCGTTTTCTGCACGGTGGGTGCCGTTTTCCGATTAATCGGCGATTAATCGGCCGATTAATCCGATTTCTGCAACACTGCTAAAGGTGTGTAGAAGGTAAGCGATATATAACTTGACAAAACATGTGCTGACAGGGCACTACATCACATTTTCTTGAGTTTTTTTTTTTTAGCATCTTTTCCGAAAATAATTCAGCAAATAGCACTGTTTTGTAGGTAACTAGCACTACCGCCACCCATGGTGGCGGTAGAGACCTTCTACCGCCAGAACCTACGGCGGTAGTGCCTAATTTTCAAAATTTCCCCTAAAACAGGATAATTAGGTACAAATTAGCCTCTACCGCCAGGCCTTCTGGCGGTAGTGGCATTGTTGTAACTTTTTCCTGATCCAATCGGGTATCATACCTGTTAAAAAAAAAAAAAAAAAGGAAAAATACCTCTACCGCCAGGCCTTCTGGCGGTAGTGGCATTTTTGTAATTTTTTCCTGATCCAATCGGGTATCAAACTCGTTTAAAAAAAATGGAAAAATAGCTCTGCCGTCAGACCTTCTGGCGGTAGAGTTGGTGACCCATAAAACCCACATTTATTGGTATTTTTTGCAATTGAAATTTGAGGTAATTGAAATTTGAGCGAATATGGCGGAGAATTACTTTCATCAATCATACGACTTTTTCCTTTGTCCGCTCGACTAGGTCGACTATGTCCGCCTCTAGATGTCATCGGTCACTATTTTCTAAAAATTAAAATAATAAAATAATTACTAAAATGAAGATTACAATTTTACAATTATAATTATCTAAAATAAAAATATCTACAAAGTATTTTAATTTGTAATAAAATTAACTACAAGTAGAAACATCTAAAAAAAATTCATAAAAAAAAATTATTATGTAAAATAACTAATAATTATTTCTACTAAGAAAATATAAATAATATTTCCGTATGGGTGCTAGTTAATAAATTTTTTTTGTTACGGGTGCTATTTTAAAATAAAAAAAAAACCTCATGAACTAAACCCAAAAAATAATAATAATAACTACTAAAATTAATTACTAATAAATAATTTAAATAACAAGTAAAGAAAATAAATTACACTAAAACAAATCATATATAAATACAATATGAATTTTTTTTAAAAATAAATACATTAAATTAACTTAATTAAATAATATACCAATAAATATGAAAACAAAATTACCTCAAATTTCAATTGCAAAAAATAAATGTGGGTTTTATGGGTCACCAACTCTACCGCCAGAAGGTCTGGCGGTAGAGCTATTTTTCCATTTTTTTTTAACGGGTTTGATACCCGATTGGATCAGGAAAAAATTACAAAAATGCCACTACCGCCAAGAAGGCCTGGCGGTAGAGGTATTTTTCCTTTTTTTAATTTTTTTTTTAACGGGTTTGATACCCGATTGGATCAGGAAAAATTTACAACAATGCCACTACCGCCAGAAGGCCTGGCGGTAGAGGCTAATTTGTACCTAATTACCCTGTTTTAGAGGAAATTTTGAAAATTAGGCACTACCGCCATAGGTTCTGGCGGTAGAAGGTCTCTACCGCCACCATGGATGGCGGTAGTGCTAGTTACCTAATTTTTTTCAAAACAGTGCTATTTGCTGAATTATTTTCGGAAAAGATGCTAAAAAAAAAATCCATTTTCTTTGACCTGACTGTGCTTTTGGGTTCTAGCTTCTACGCATTCCTTCCCATATATGGTGATAATTCAAGTTAGGTTGATTTTTTTTGTTAATTAAAATTAATCAAACTTTCTGTAATATGTGGCTTGATTAATGGAACATATTTTTATCTATTTTCTATCAATTAATTCCATCAAACAAATCATTTCCATAAATAGTAATTGTATTTATTATTTCATTTATAGTACATTTTTTCATCAACTAAAATTTTTAAAACATTTTTTATAATTTTATTATTTCATCAAATCCCTCCAAATATACTAAATGAACATAAACTTTCATCAACAAACTTTTAAAAAATATCCACAATTTCCACAAATTAAAATTTCATAAATCAGAATAATTGCATAAACCAAACAAAGACTGGAGATTACCAGTGGTAAGCGGCCTATTCCTTCTATTTCCACTATAAGTTACGATGATTCCTTCTACTGCAAACTATGTTGAGCTCATTACAGCCGATAAGTGTTGATAATTTAGATACAAATTATAATTTCTAAATACAAATGATAAATTATAATAAAAAAATTAATACAAATATTCATAACTAATGGATTTTTATCTCTTGCACCTTCAATAATTCCTGAAAAATAGAAAATTAAATAAGGTTGTCAAAGAGCTAAATGTAAATGGTTAAAAGAAGGGGATGCTAATACCGCATATTTTCATGCAATAGCGTCAGGCAGAAAAAGTAAAAATACCATACAAATGATTAAATCTAACAGGGTGGAAAACAGAAGTCACTCTAAGAAAGCAGACATATTATTTCGATATTTCGTCCAACTGTTGGGAACTGAACAAGGTTCAGCCTCTACAATTGATTTACAAGCATTATACAGCATTAATAACAATAGGACTCAACTATTGAGTTTGCCTATCTCGGACACCGATGTTCGCACCGTTCTTAAGGAATGGAAAGTGAATAAAATACCTGGCCTGGATGGATTTACGGGCGAATTTTATCGGTTCTTTTGGGAGGTAATGGCGCAAGAAGTATTACTGATTCTGAATGGAGTACTAAATGGGAATTATTCTTTTGACCATTTAGCGGACTCGCATATTGCCCTATTGCCAAAGACACCGGATGCATGCGAAGTTGCGCATTTCAGGCCGATCAGTCTAATCCACGGAATACAAAAAATATACTCAAAAGTTGTGGCGAATCGGTTAATTAATATCATTCCAGAGATGATTGATTCTCGCCCAATCCGCTTTTGTTAAAGGGAGACAAATTGCGGATAATTACGCTTATGTTCAGGAAATTATTCAACAAATGTATAAAACAAAGAAGCAAGGATTAATTTTAAAAGTAGATATTTTTAAAGCGTTTGACTCGGTTAGTTGGGAGGGTTTGTTGGAAATTTTGAAAGCAAGAGGGTTCCATGTTAGCGACATTCTTTGTATACTCAATGGTATTCTAAAGGGTTTTCAAAGGTAATATTGAATGGAGTTCCGGGGAAAAGCATATGTTTGAAACGAGGCTTGCGTCAAGGCGATCCAACATCGCCCTTGCTTTTTATTTTGGTCATGGATGTTTTTACAAAAAGTGTTCGCGCTCGCAAAGCTAAACGGATTTGTTAATCCACCATTTCGGATCGTGCATAATTGCATTATGTTTGCCGATGACCTTATGATTTTCCTCAACCCAAAACAAAATGAAGCGTTGATGACCAAGGTTTTACTTAATTCTATCGGGCAATTTTCTGGTCTTAATATCAACTACCAAAAATCATTTATTATTCCTTTAGCAATTAACGGAACAGAACTAACCGCAATAATTGACACGCTAGGCTGTCAACTTAATCAACTTCCACTGACCTACTTGGGTCTTCCGTTAAACTACAAAAACCTACGTAAAGCCTCTTACACGCCACTACTTGAAGCCTTGCAGAAAATAATCTCAAAATGGAAAGGAAATCTCTTGAATATGGCTGGCAGATTGGTACTATTGAATTCGGCTTTTTTGGATAAAGTTGTTTATTTTATGTCTGTTTTAAAACTGCCTAAGTGGCTGGTTCTAAAGATAGAGAGGTTGCGAAGAGATTTTCTGTGGCAAGGAAATGGTAATGACAAATTGAGTTTGAGATTGCTAAACTGGGACACAATCTGTTTGTCAAGAAAATCAGGAGGGTTGGGGATCAAGAAAATAACAACGTTTAATGATGCCTTGATGTTTAAATGATTGTGGAAGGGTCATTCACCACAAAACTCATTATTTAAGGAATTATGTCAGTGCTTCTACCAACCATTTTGCGGATTAATGGACGGTTCGAATCAGAGGTCCCAATCGAAGCTTGTCCTCGCGACAACGAAGAATGTGCCGTTTTTCATAACTGCATCAACGTTTGAACCAAGAAATGGAAGGAATCTACAATTTTGGTTCTGCAATTGGGGGTCGGGTATCATGGCGTTTACCGTTTCGCAACTATTTTCTTACGCTAATAACACTTTTATCACGTTATCTGATTTTATTCAAGAACCAAATAAAGAGAGTTTTTTTCGGGGAAATCTTTCCGTCGTAGCAACTGGCCAACTGAATTGGTTAATCGCTAATTTGCTGACTTTTCAACATGAAGATAATGCGGATCAGATTAGTTGAAAATTAACAACCAATGGTGTCTTCACCACGAAATCGACATTTCAACATCTATCTTCGGAGGGGTTAATTTTATCAGATTGGGCGTATATTTGGAATTTTAAATTGCCGCCCAAGTTAAAGATTTTTGTATGGAAATGGGCGAGAAGGATCATCCTGACACACGATATGTTGAAGAGGAGGGGATGGATGCTCATAAGCATGTGTGTATTATGTAGACAAAATGACGAGAATACAGCACATCTAGCTTCACATTGTCAGTTCGCGCAAGAAGCTTGGGATTTTTGGCTTCAAAGAGGATTGCCGGACGAAAGGATAACCTACGAGACAACGCCATCAGGTCGAAGCTTTAAAGGAACATCGATATACCTTCTTTTTGAAATTTGGAAGGAACGTTGCAATCGGTTGTTTCGAGACGAACAAAGACCGCCTTGGGTGGTTACAGAGAAAGCAATGGCTGAAGTAAGATCATGGGAGAGTAGATTCCAGGAGGGTTATTTTTTTTTTTCGGATGTAGCTTTTAGGCTTTGTTTTCTTTCTTCTTCTTTTATTGTTTTCTAATTTTTTGAGGATGAGTTAAGAATAGACAACTCACCCATTCTGATGCTCGTTCATGTTTATTGTATGTGAATTCTTTATTGAAAAATTAAATAAATGGCCTAAGAGTGTGGGTTCACTCATCTCGGGCATAATCTTTCAAAAAAAAATTAATAACAAATATTTAAGTAATAATTAGAGGAGTAAAGTTGCTAGATTACCAGCAGTAAATAAGATCCAAAATTTTGAAAATTTTTGTGCGGAATTTTGTATAATTACAACTTACAAGCAGTAAGTAGGGTCCAAAACCACCAGCCAAAAGAAATTTTAAAACCGCCAAAAAAATAAAATAAAGGTAATAGGAAGAAAGGAAAAAAAACAATAATAAGAAAATAAATGGAAACATATGTGATGGTGGTTGTGGTGATGAGTTCCCAACGAGATAGAGTTCGCCGACGACAAGGTGGTCTGGCGACATGCAGATCGCCAGCAGCAAGCTAGTAGTGAGTACATGCTTCTTTTTCTTAGTTTTCTCTCCTCTTTTCTAATGAGGACTAGTGTTTGAGAAGAGCGAGATAATATATATGGCCATATGGGTCAGCCAAACAAATTCAGATATATTGGGCGGAATTTGGTGAATTTATCAATTTTGAATTTTTTTGAGCGGGATTATTATGCTTGATGGCTAGTAGTAAATGAGATCCAAAATTTTTTGAAAAAAATTTGAGCGGCCCAATTTTCTAAAATCATAAACAGTAATAGCTGTTTTGTAAAACCAGTACTTATCACTGGGGGAAGCTGTGGGACACCATATATAAACTCATAAAAATATATAAAAAAAAGTTAAAACCATCAAATATGCAGAAGTCAAAATGAACCAAGAAAAGAAATTCTATTCCTTCAGAAAAAAAAAATTCTAGGTAAAGAAATGCACTTAATAGATGAGGACCAAATATACCTTTTTTTCCATTTCAATAACCATTTATGATGTGGTTCATAGTACATCTCTAAATTGTTTTCCTATAATGAAATGATCCATGCAACAACATTTCACAATTTGTTTTTCAAAGATGCCCATTCAAATTTGGATCATATTCCGGAGACCAAATTCTTTTTTTCTTTTTTTGTTACTTTTCAAGGGACTCACTAGTTTCGTCCTCTCGTGTCATTTTATTAGGTCTCATTTTCTCATTCATTGACGAACAACAGGTCACTGCTCTAATAACTTTTCGTTCCTACTTCCACGTGCCCGTTTCCACCGTCCAAACCTTCTCCCCCATACCAATCGCCTTCCTCTCCTCCATTAAAGAAAAGATCGAAACAAAGAAGTCGTGAAAAGAAATCTCAGCTGTCCAATCGGGCTTTAAGCTCCAAAATCCTCTGCAGTTTTCTGTTTCTGTATTAATAAGTGTGTTTTGAAAGAGATACATGGGCTGCTTCCAGTCTACGGGGAAAAGACAATTTCCTGGTTACGAGGATCCCGTTCAGCTCGCCTCTCAAACTGCTTGTAAGATAGTTATATTTTTCTATTATTATTATTATTATTTGAAATTTTGAAATGGAGACTGTTTTGAAAGTCAGAATCTGAATAATTCAAAGGATATGGTGATTGTATTACATTTTCTTCCTTTTATTTTGTTGATTGTATGGAAATGTCATTGTGTAATTATCTCAATATTGAGTTGAGATTGATTGGGGAATAGAAGAAAATTAGGCCACCCTTGCGAAATATCCTTGTAATTGTCAATTTATACAATTGATATAATTAACGAAACATCGCTATTTACATCAACTTAATCCTGAGCCCTCAAAATTGTGCATCAATTGAACCTATGTACGTTCTATTTTCTATCTATTGTGTAAACAAAATAAGCTATCTTGTGGTACTTTTAATACCGTGATGTAATACTGATATTTTTAATGCGTAGTAATGTTAAATTTTGAATTTTTTAGTTAGTGTTAGTGAGGTGGAGGCATTATTTGAGCTGTTTAAGAGCATTAGCAGTTCTGTTCTAGATGATGGGCTTATAAGCAAAGTAATTTAAATCTTATTTATTCTTTCATATCATGCCCTTGGTTATGGAAAGATTAGTAAAATGTTATGTTGTAATGCTTTTTGTAATGATATATTCGCAGGAGGAGTTTCATTTGGCGTTGTTCAAGAACAAGAAGAAGGAAAATCTTTTTGCCAATAGGGTAACTATTATATTAAATACTTTATCAAATTCTAATCATGCTTAATTATTGTAACATAATTTGTTAAATTTTAACTTATTTGTAAAAATAAAATGTAGATTTTTGACCTATTTGATGTGAAGCAAAAGGGGGTGATTGATTTTGGCGACTTTGTTCGCTCTCTAAATGTATTTCATCCAAATGCTGCTGAAGAAGAAAAAATCGACTGTAAATTAAATTTCTCTCTCTCTCTCTCTCTCTCTCTCTATAAGGATTATAATTATATTCTACTTAATTCCCCAAGATAGTTCAAGTAAGCCTGAATTATGTAATTATACTTTTATTTAGTCAAGTTTTATCACAATGGATCCTCAATTTTAAGATTTGCAATTAAAAATTCAAATGAAGCAATAAAAAGGGAAATAGAAAAATAAGAATGGCAACTAAATGTACCATAATCTATTATTATAACAATTTATTCAAGAATCTAGTTAATGAAAGAATTAAATTAAAACATCCAATTTTCTTTTATTTTCAGTTTCATTCAGGCTTTATGATCTTGATGGAAATGGATTTATAGAGAGGAACGAGGTAATTTTACTTATTTCTCTTGTTTATTTGTCCAAACTAAAACGAAAAAAAGAAAAAAAAAATGTTTGAAAAGTTGCTCTTATTGTGGTTGGCAAAATCATACAAATACTGTAGAGAATGTAACAATATTTAATTAGGTAAGCCAAACTAAATTAGGTGATCATGAAATTATTAATGGAAGGTACGAGATAAAGCAACCAAACAATTTGAAGTTGGTGTGCTTTCTTTGTCACAAAATAAGGATGCTTCTTTTTGATATGGGACTAAAGTAGAAAATTATGGTAGGTGAAATCATTAAATTAGGCTATATGGGGGCTAAATTACAAAATCATTATGGTAGGTAAAACCAACCGAAAAATGGAGAAGTAAATATGAACATTTTGAATTTCAATTATAATAATCCAAGATTATTACAGTTGACAATTTTCCAAAGAATGCTACCAAATTCTTTCAGTTTCTGCTTTTGTATTCTTTTATTTTGTTTTTTTGTCATGTGAAAAATTTGAATAAATTTACATGCAGGTCAAGCAGATGTTGATTGCACTTCTAAGTGAATCAGAAATGAGATTAGCTGATGAAACTGTTGAGATAATAATAGATAAGGTTTGTTTTTTTAATTACATTGTTTATTATTTCTTTCTTATTTTGAGGCCAATAGGCTAATTAACTCTAGCCTAAATCATAGACTTATTTTGATTTTGCCTCAATTAACACATAAGTGGTGAAATATAGCCTCATTTAAGCTTCGAGTATTATTAATTTATCCTAATTTGTCTTTAATTTCTCTCAATTGTTTAATCAAACACCAACCAACCCTAAAAATGTAAACAAAAATGAAACGGCTTGACTTGGCCAAATTTTATGTGTACCCTTGCAAAATCGTTTAATTTCACGTATATCCTTTCAAAACTTCAAATATCACCAATACCCTATGAAATTACTCATGTCATTAATACCCCTGTGAATTTTTAAAATATCATTAATGATCTTTCCGTTAGTGTTCCGTCAAGATCCGGTAGTCAAATTATTTAATGATTTTATTTTTAATAATTACTTTATTGAAAATATAAAATCACTATTATACCCTCATTTATATTATTAAACCCCAAATTGGCCATAAGGGTATTCATGACATATGAGTGAAATTTCATGTTTTGCAGAGGCATAAGTGAATTATGATGTTTTGTATTGTTACACGTGAAATTTGTCCTTTAAAGTTTAATCTCTTGGTAAACAAATGAAATATTGCTATTTGCAAATATACCCCTAATAAGTGAATTTTGTAGTGGTGAATAGACATTTTCTGATGCGGATGCAAATAAAGACGGAAAAATAGACAGAGAAGAATGGGAGAATTTCGTGTCTCAGAATCCTTCCTTGATGAAAATTATGACTCTCCCTTATCTCAAGTGAGTTTCTCATTTTCGCAAAAAAAGAAAAATAACCCATTGTTTTGCCTTATATTCAAATAGGGGTAATTTCATGTTGTCACCCATCAAAATCTCAAAAATATCATATATACCCTCAAATTGGATAAATAATGGGTCATGAATACTTCTGCAAAATATAAGAAATATTAATTTTAGTAAAGCTGCTACTCTCTAAACTTTACTGCTCAACTAATATGTATTTCAATATTTTTTTTTTATTTAACAGGGATATAACTACCACATTTCCGAGCTTTGTGTTTAATTCGGAGGTTGATGACATTGCAACATGATTATTTTTTAAATTTTGGGCATTTTAGCTTATAATATACAATCAGCTGAAACCACGTGAATTAAATTTTTTTTTCTTCTATGTAGTTTTCACTTTTTTTCTTTCTTTCATTCTTTTTGGATCACCATAGTAAGGGTACCAGGTTTGAACAGCTTGGTATATAATCTACTTGTTTTTCTAAATTTAATAGTTCAAACATGTTGAAAAGTAGTACTTTTTCAGAAGTAAATGCAAATTTTATGTGTTGAAACTTTATTAGTTTATTTTCTGCAAATATAATTCCAATTTTTTTTTTTTTTTTTGTGCTTCCGGCTTGTGATGTATATTTTTGTTGAAACAGTAATGAATGCAAAACAATTAGCTGATGTTGCCATAATGATGTTATACTATATTGTATTGTATTATTGTATTATATGTATTACCCTCTCTTTGAGGTGCACAGACACGAATTGGAATTTGGAACTGTTTCCTATTAAAGTAAAGAGAAAAAAATTTACTTACTGAAAAAAGCGAATATGACGGATCATAAAAATTATAAACTTGTAGATCTGGGATAACACAGACTAGCGCAGACTAGAGGTGGTAACTGGTAAGCAGCGTGTCAGATCATCTTTAGATCAGACTAGTTCGGGTTCACGTCACTTTTGTGTTCGGGCCATCTTTGGATTTATTTAAGACTAGATGTTATCTTCGCTCCGCTTCGGATGAAATATTTTTACGGAAGGAAATAAAAAAAAACAATAGTTTCTACAACATACATTCTTAAACTTAAGAAATACACTGAAATACCTTAATTTTTGAATATTCACTACATAAATAAAATTTTGACACTAAAGCATAATTTGTTATATTGTTTTATCCTTCATGACTCGGAGATTTAATTTTCATGAGTTTGATTGCTTGATGATGTACAAACGAAAATTCAAATCCACTCCTTGATGGAAAATGTGAGTTTTTCATGAGCCAACCGAAAGGAGGAAAAATAATATATTTTAATATGGATAAATTTATATAGAAAATCAAAGTTTTTAAGACAGTTCATTAATTATTAAAATGTTATACAATAATTAATATTTTCATATTTTATTGGGTATAAATGAACTGACGCCATAATTGGATATCAACTTTTTTGTATTTATACTCGATGATTTTAAAGAGGATATACTAATGCTACTGTCATAACTTCCAGTTTCCCATAAATTATTTTGTTATTAAACATTTTAATTAGATTATTTTCAATAAGTATTTGTGTAATAAATTAAGTACTAATTAACAATAAAAAAAATAATCTAACCTAAATTACAATAAAAAAAATAATCTAACCTAAATACAATAGAATATACGGTAGTAAATATCCACCACAACTTCTTCCATTCTTACAAGCATTTTCTAATTTATCTTTGCTTAGGTGTCAAGTATTGAACATCTATATTAATTATATTCATAACACTCCTCCTTGGATGTCCATATTTCATACACATTAGAAGCTGACTCATTAAATACCTTGCCAGGAAAATCTAGTAGGACAAAATCTTGGCTAAGGAAAAAAGAGTACATCGCGTATTGTCATTATTTTTATATATTAAATATATTAAATATGCCTCGTTAAAAACTTGCTAGGTAAAATCCTCTGGGCAAAAAATTCTAGTGAAGGAAAAATAGTGCATTATCATTCTATTTGTTAAGCACAAAAGCTGTCTCGTTAAAATACCTTCGTAGAAAACCCATTGGAACAAAAACCATAGACAAGAAAAAAAGAATGCAATACGTATTATTTCTCCCCATGATATATGAAACTTTATGTGAGATGACAAAGTCCATCTCTGTAATATATGCTTATGAAGAGATCTGCTGGATCATTATTTGAGGAGATTCGTTAAATATTCATTTCACAATTATCATGCACATGCATGAAAATAACTCATCATCTTTTATTTCAATTGTCAATACATCAAACAAGTTATCTTGATGATCTTAATGGATGCGATTTCTCCACATTATATCATTGTAATAGATGGATTGTGAAATAATAACTCTTTCAGGAAAATATTCAATTTATAATTCAAGATAAAATTTTATGCCTTAAAGAATTTAATCTTATATTCTTTTGAATAATATGGTAGCTTTTGGAGCCCTTTGGAAGTACCATAAGATTTTAAATCATCAATATATATATCAATATTCAAAAGGTAAATATATAGTTCCCTATACATAATTTTGATCAATTACATAACATTCATTCAACAAACATTCATTATAGCAATTTTACCACAAATTACAATATTGCATTAATTCGTGCAAAGATCTTTATAATTTAATAAATTAAATCTCTCGAGAGTTCGAAATGCTTCAGGCATTCTAAATCATTCAGGGGTTTTCATTAATATTATTACAATCAAATGAAATATGAATAATTTTATACTACGTTAATGAGTCCTCCATGGACGACAAAATTAGAAATATAATTCCACAATTTAATTTTCTCATTACATATTCTTAAAACACCATATTATAAGTTATATCCGTTTATAAGTTTCCATTTTACAACGCCAGGTGTTTGGACTACTTTATCTGTCGACATCATACAAATAATTTTAATTCTAGATGTGATCAAACATAGAATTATCCAAGAGTATTTCAATGAGCACTTAATGTTGGAATATATAATATGATAATTATTTTGCATCAATAGAAATAATATATTTGCATGATGTTTCACATCAATAAATTTATGAACTTCTTATTCATATTAACTTGCTCGAGGATCTAATTGAGATATATTAGTGATGCATTCCATATAACTTATAATTTTTCAGCTCTTGTTTCTCCCACCGCAATGCATCATTAATTATTAATCAAGTTCTTCGGGACTTGTATTTTCTATTATATCTTGAACATATTCATTAATATTTGATTGTTTCAGAACACTCACTTGGACATTCATTCAATTATTTTTCTGGATATTTATAAACATCTACCACACTTCAGGTTGTTTTTGGATGATCCTCCAGAGATATCTATCCGAATCAAGATGTTTTCATATTACTATTATAAATAGATATTTTAAAAATGAGTTATATTTTAACTGATAGTTCATATATATAAGATCAATGATCAAAATTAGATAATGATCGAAAATTTGTCACATCAAATTTATATTAATAAATCATGTAGTGAATAAATTTAATGTTATGAAGTTCAAGATTTCAAATTATGAAGGGCAATTTAAATTAACATAGACGAGGATAAAGAGAGAAGGATTTCTTGCTTTTTACAAAAAAAAATCTCTAATCGCAACAAATATTTTCATATTTTATAATTTCTCCTTTTAATTATAGTTCTAGTATCTTATTGCAATTTCTCTATTAGTTTTCAAGCTTTGGTTTAAAATTTTCATTTGAATGATTTGTCATTTTTATGCATATAAGGTGTTTGACGAATTGTTCAAGAGAGGAAAATTTTGAGAATGATGTAGAAGTATGTTGAGAATAGAATTAATTATTATGTAGTTTTTGTTAGGAATTATATTAGAAATTAATTTTTGCTCTTTGTTTTTTTTTCTACATTTTCATTGCGGGGTAATATTTTAAACCAATACCTTAGAAATAGTTACTAATCGGGCTAGGACAACCAAAATAATGAGGCCGACCCTATACACTCACTCATTCAAGTGCTACAGTTGAAACCCTCTAGTATTTCTTTCTGTGTCAAACTTAGTTCAACTTTTCAATCTGGCCAAAAGATTCAAAAAAAAAAAAATACACATTTCGAGATTAAGAGATAAAGTTTACATGAAGCAAAAATATATTGAATAAGAACTAATTCACTAAAATTTTCTGTAATTAATCCTCCTTCATTCTCAAATTAAGCCTCTATCGGTCTCCGATTGACCCATATTCAGCAATAATATCCTACTTAAGTCCCAACTAATCTTAATTCAGCTCTAATAAGGCACCAATTATCCTAAATTCAGTCCCAGTTATTGTTAATGCAGTCCCTAAATTATTAGTTAGAATTTGATGCTCTCGTTCTAATGCGAGTGTATCCGCTAAAATCCTGAGCTCTTATAATATTAACCCAATTCTAGATGAAATTTCATCGTATCAAATTCCTCTAGATAAATTATTCAATGACTCATGTTTATCGAGCATCAAATCATAAAAGCTTATTGGATCTCCAATAACCACAATTACCTGAAAAATTAAATAAACTCATGACAACTTGTTGGATCTTTTTTTTTTTTTTGAAGGAACGGCAGGCGATTATCTGTTCTGTTCGAATTTATTAAAGTAAGAGGATTAAGGTTTTGTTTTACAAGGTTCCAAATTAGAGAAATACAGAGAACGGTTCAGTGAAACAATGATGAAAAATACTCAACTTGTTGGATCTTGAATCACAATTTCTAATCAAACTTCCTACGTCCCTAATTAATTTAACACCAACTTGATACAGTAGTTATTTTATCAACATCTAATCATGAAACCAATCTCCAACATAACGAAAACTAACCAAATACTTATTCCATCAATCTTAACACAATTTTTTTTATTTTTATTTTTATTAATTTATAAATTCTAACCTTCCAACTCCTCTCTTAGCAGGGCGGATGGTTTCCCCACCGTCTATTGACCGGCTTCCTTCTGGAAATTTATGAACCCAACCTCCTTTATTCAATTATGATAATGCCATATACAGTCCCTAATTATTTAATTTATTTATATAAAAGAATTAAAATGAATAATATTGGCATAAATTAGTCAACTGCAAATAAACTTAATCATATTTATTATATCGGTATATAGGGTACCATTTCCCAATTTGTGCAATTAAGCACTACATCTATGCATAATATGAACCCAACCCACATTATTTAGGTTCCATAATTCCATAATCATTCCCTAATTTTTTTATTTTTTAATAAAATAAATAAATATTGACGTAGATTCATCCATTGCAAACTAAAGTAACCATATTATATTAGTATAATTGTACCGAACCCTAAAATAAACCCTCATTTAACCCAGTTTACCCTCGCTCCAACCTCGGTCGTTCTACCAAAACCTAAACCCTAAATTAAATAAAAAAGACATGTACATCATTTCCAAGCCTATAAATCACATTTCAGCATTTCGCAAGGTCCAAATCATACAATCACTCAACATACCCTCTGAATTATGTTCATGATTTTCGTCTAAATTAGGTTTCTTTTTATAATAATATTGCTTGAATTATTAATAATTTTTTTGATCAGGTTAGAGATTTAGGTTACAGGTCAGAACTCGGAAATACGCAGAGTATTGCAGAGCCCCAAATTAAGAAGAGATTTTGCAGTATGCTCGTGTGGTTCTTGACGTGAGTTCTTTTTTCTTTTGACCTCAAAACTTTGTGTAATTACAATCGAGCCCTGATGAGCAATTATGCATGTAAAGTTTGTATAATTAAGACTTTTTAGTGATCGATTGGAGTTATCACTTGTAGCAGGTTTTTTTTTAAAACCTTTTTTTCTTGTTTGATTCAGTAAAATTTATTACAATTCCACTTGTGTCGTGTAAATTTTATGATGTTATGTTGAAGAATTTCAGGTGTGCAAACTCATATTAGTTTTGAATATCTAGCTTTTGATTTTGTTGCAATTTTTATTTCAATCTAATGAAAATTGACTTCGTGCAACACTCATGTGCACCAGTCAATTTACCTCAAAGTTGTACCTCAAGTAGTTCCGCAAAACTCCCGAAGCAGTTAGCACGATTTTCAAAGCATCAAATTTCAGCCTCCATATGCCATGATCCTTCCTGTCAGAAAAGACTAAGCCTTCAAATTTCAGATAAACCCTAAACTTTAATACGTATAAGCATTCTCGAACTAAAACAGATTCTGCTATTTCAATTAAGATCATACAACTAAGCTTAACGACTAATATTTAAATATCATGCTTATTGACTGTCAAGACAATAGATCGATAAAATAGAAGATAAATGGAATTCGAGTTGAATGTGAGATAAAGACATTCAATCGATAGAAAGAAGAACAGAAAATAAGATATAATGTTTGAGCAGTTCGAATACAATCGTAATTTTGAAATTAAGAGGGTAGATAAGTAAAATTGTTCTATGAAACCCTAATCTCCAGCCAAGGGCTTTATATATAGCCTCTCAACTTACATACATAACCCCATAAACTTAACATATTATAAAATAGCAAATAAATAAAAAATAGACTTAATTAGAATTATGCCTCTCTTGCATCCTCTCTAATACTCATAGAAATACACCCTCCATTAGCACTCTAACCTTCATTTGATCTTGCATTTCCTTTGAATGTAAATGTAATGTTTGGCGCCTTTGATTTATTAAGTCTTGACATTGACTGAGGAAGCAATCTTAGTAATTTTCTAACACGGGAAAAAAATCCAAATTAGAACTTAGTACTTAATAGATAGCAGGGTTGTAATATTGAGAACATGCAATTAAAGGAGGTCTTCATACAGGTAACTCTATGATGTAATAAACCAAGTATAAAAGTAGAAATGACAGCTCAAACTCTAATTCGATCGAACTTAACAAATAATTTGGGAAAAAGAAAACCAAATCGACTACAAATCAAACATAATTGAAGTACAATCGATTATTACCTATTATAGAGTTTATTTGTAAGACCGTGCTTGATCTGTTCACGTCCCGTTGGCTCTCACCTATTGCGGAGATGGTGCCCTAGGCTCTCCAATTTTAGCTTCGCCGGAGGTTGATTGAGCAACACACGAGACAGAGGCACACATGAAGCCGCATCGGGAGAGAGACCGTTTAATATTTGCATTATGTATGTATGAAACATGTCTATTCACGTTATTGAATCTAATTTACACCTCTAATCCACGTGACGGACGTTGATTGGGTATTGGTCAAACCACCTGCTTGAGCTTCCCCCTTCTAATACTAGTTTATAGATATTGTACTTTCATTTCAATCATCAAATAATACAAATAAAAGCATCGAAATAAACAAAAGTTTCTCTAGTATCTTTTTGTTTGTTTTGTGTATTGAAGAAGTGTTTGGTCTTATTTTTCTTTCCTTGCTCAAATGCAAAGCAGCCGGTAGTTGATATACCATGCTCCGTCACTTCAGACTAAGGGCAAGGTCTTTTCAATGTTTTAAAAGGCTATAGCGAAATTTATAATATCAAAATAAGTTCAAATAATTTAAGTTTTAATATTATTATTTTGTCTTTTTAATGCAAAAATCAGTTATCAAAATATATAACTTTTATAGTAAAGGAAAAATTGCAAAACATCCTCTACATTATTCCGAATTATTCCGAATTGCAGAAAAGCCCCAGCTTTATTGGAAATTGCAAAACAAAACCTACATTCTTGCAAAAATTGCAAAATGCTGAGAGAGGTATCCCCCTTTCTCACGTCAAAGCGATCATCATTTGAACACGCTGCATTTTACTGGGAAGGATCGAACCTTGCAAACGAATTAACATGGCTATCACCTTCTTTGTCCAGATCTTCCAACCTTTTGAAAGTTCACTGAAGCCCCAACACGCTTTGAATGACCTATCTCGCCCCCCTCCTTTGCTGACTTTTGACAACGTGGGGAGAAGCGCGGAGGCAGCACCGCTTGCTGCTTACTAGTTTTTCCATCATTCAATCCACTGATAATCGGAATGAAATAAGGATTGATTTGAAACACAAAGCCTTCTTCCGCTCTCGCTCGCCGGGCAAGCGAAGTCTCAACTCGAAATCCATTTCTACAGAACGGAAAAAGGCAGACGGATGCTCTTTTACAGTTGCTAGTTTTCGGGATACTTAGTTCCCACATGAGCAAGGGCAATGAAAGACCTCTTCTTTCCATAAAAGAAGTTAGTAGGCCCACATATTATACCTCTTTTTTTTCTTTTCAAGAAATTTGGAGAGGGTTATAAAACCCCTCTTCCAAATGTGATTTCATTTATATAAAGAAACATTTACATCTTAGAAATATATAGATCTATACACTTTTTTAAACGCCGACCCAAATAGACATGCGAACTCAATTTAAATACATACCTTTCTTTTTTATTTTTTCTATCCTAAGAAATAAAATCAACAGCCCATTGTTCTTTTCTATTTTTCTATCCTAAGAATAAAAATCAACGGCCCACACTTTCCACCGCTTATCTCTTCGATGAACTAAAAGCGCCGACCCCTCTCTTAGACGGGAGAGCCGGCCTTGAGCTTTGGCCCAGTAGGCAAGCGCCTAAGGCCTCCAAATATTAAGGGCCCCATATTATTTTTAACCATCTAAGCTCATATAAATAGCAAAACATTATTTTAAATTCTATCAAAGCCCAAAGCACAAAGCCCACAGGCTGCTCATTAAAATCTCACGTATAAATGAAGCCCTCAGCTGGAAAGAACAAATGAATAAAGAAAAATATAAGGAAAGAAAGGAAAACAAAGAAGAGGAAGAAATATAAGGAAATTAAGTATTCTATATTTTTCAACAAGAAGTAATAACTCTCATAATGTTATGACTCCATTTTTTTGCCTTCGTCCTCCCATGATTCATAATTTCACACAACATTGCAATTCAACTCTCTCTATCAATTTTTCTGATTATTGTTTTTTATTCCTCTAAATACAAATTTATTCTTTCTTTCAAGTCATTTTAATTTTTATAAATATTTATCACTTTTGAAATTCGAAATTTTTTATTCAATTTCAGATAATATTATTTAAAGTCTAGTCACATTACAATTATCGTCAAAGGCCCCGAAATACACAAGACCGGCCTTGCTGAGATGCCATTGTTGTCTAAAGAAATCCTACTCTCGGAGCTTCATCTCTCATCCTTGAAAGCTCCGCCTTTTGTATACCACTAACCTCCTCCAAGATCTCGTCGATGAAGCCCTCTTTCTCCTTTTTAATTTCACCAAACACGATCTTTTTTTCTATTTTCTTTACACGCCTATACTTGTATATAAAATATTGGGGCATTACATATTTTGGGTTTAAAGATCTGGCCTAGCCCGTTTATGTATCTGGGCTGCCCCTGTCTATTATGAGATGTATTAATTCGGGCCAAGGATGAAGAACATGCATAACAAAAAAATATAATTAAAATTACATCTTGATTGTATTAAATATCTTGTAACAAACTGGCGAAATTTACATCTTTATGCCAATCTTGTCATTGTTGGGATTGATTCTTTCAGAGGAACATGGAGCTAAAATGGAAGTTCAAATCAAAGCTGATCACCGAACTTACAAGATTGTTAGTGCAGTTGGAAGATCAATCACTCATCAATTGTGTTCAATATTTTGTCATAAGAAAAGTCATGGTTTCAAATATTTTATCACATGAAAGTCATGCTTCCAAATTGATTAGTTGTACTTAAACCTTCATCTAGAAACGATTGCAGTTTACGTTCTAGACCTGGTCCAACTACACCGAAGTATATCCCAGTCGCAATTCTTCATACCATGTCTACTCAAAAAACAAATCCCTCCCTCACCCTCCGCCTAATGACACGACTATCTTGTTACTAAAAAATACTCGTCATGATTCCGTCACAAAGCAAATATGTCTGAAACAAACTGTATACACCTGGTTTATATTGAAGTCTTAGACTGTTGATTATACACATTTAATGCTTTGTCCTTTTCATCAATGGTCTTAACTATACGGCTGTGAACAAGTAGCAATAACAATTTGTTCTTCATCCTCTTCGACTCCCATCACAATTCACAGCAGTCTTACTCTGCCTCCGACTACCAAAAAGCAAAAGGGAAAAGAAACAATAAGTTTCCAAACAGGTTTAGGATCTGATCTTGCAATGGCGAGTGCGAGTGCGGATTCAGAGATCGAGATCATCTCCGACCGGAATTGCCAGCAAAACAACGCCAATAACCCTAGCGCCGGCGACGCCATCGTCGACGTGTACTCCGCCGCCGCTTACGGCGACTTAGAGAAGCTACGGCAATTCGTGGAGGTAAACGGTTGTTCATTATCAAAACCCGACGGTAATGGCTACTACGCTCTCCAGTGGGCCGCGCTGAATAATTACCCCGGAATTGCTCAGTATATTATTGAGGTAGTTAACTGATAGGTTTCAATTGAAACTATTTTGGATGTTTAGTAGGTTTGAATTATGTGATTTGTATATTTTGGGGAGTACAGAATGGAGGGGAAGTGAATGCATGTGATCATGGCGGGCAAACTGCTTTACACTGGGCAGCTGTACGTGGCGCCACATCAGTTTCTGATTTACTGTTGCAAAACGGAGCGCAAATCGAATTAGGTGATTTAAACGGGTATCGGGTAATTTCAGCTCTTTTTATCTACTTAATAATTTGGCCCATTACATGTGTTGTTAGGATAATTATTTAGTAACATTTTGTATCAGGCAGTTCATGTTGCGGCTCAGTACGGGCAAACGGGGTTCTTGAATCACATTATTTCGAAATACGGTGCTGATTTTGACTCTTTGGATAATGATGGAAGGACTCCTTTACATTGGTACGGAAAACATATTTTTAAATGTTATTATTGGATGCTTGCTATATTTTACTCAAATTTTGGAAGAAAGTAATTTAGAAGTATAATTTCATTTCAGGGCAGCTTATAAAGGACATACTGATACAGTTAGACTACTTCTATTTAGAGATGCATACCAAGGCCGTCAAGACAAATTTGGTATATTTTTTTCTTTACTTATTAAGTGCAAGATAAGTCAATATTCGTACACCAGTTTTATTCAGTTCAGATATACATATCAATATATCTTTTGTAGTGATCATATATAGTAAAAGTTTATGTTGCTGTTTTATCCTGCTCAGATATACATTCTTATCTCATATATAACGATCACTACAAAACGGAAGTATAATGAACCTTCATAATAGCACTTATCAGTTCATACATATATTAATGTATAAAATCTTGCCATAAAACCACAAACACCAATCCAAAAATATGTACTTTAACATTGGTCCTTTTGAACAGGAGGTACCCCTGTACACTGGGCGGCAATAAGAGGCCACACGGAAATCTGCACAGTTCTTGTCCACACAGGATCCAAGAAAGAATTACTTCTCAAGGATTGTAACGGATTAACGCCTGCTCAACTCGCGGCCGATAAAGGATTTCCCCATCTCGCCTCCGTCCTTGTACGTTTTACATTCCACCCCCTGTAAAACTTAATAATTGAGTTTTATTTATGGGAAATTTTCAAAAAAACCTTAAGTATACTGAATATTACAAAAAACCCTGTGAGTTTTCAGATTTCAAAAAAATCCCTATAGTAAGCATTTCATTTTCATAAAAACCTCTCCATCTACTTCCATCTGAGATTTAGTTAATTTTTTTGAAATTCCAAATTTACCCCCCAATGCTAAATTATTTTTCTAAAAGTAAATTTCATTCGAAAAAACTATTATCTGAAAAAAAATATTTTTTCTTCAGAAAATAGTTTTTTAGAAAAATATTTTTTGACAATTTTTTCTTTAGAAAAATATTTTATGATAGGGGGTAAAATGAGAATTTCAAAATAATTAACTATTTATTACATGGAAAAGTAGATGGAGGCTTTTTTAAAATGAAATTCTTATCTTTGGTTTTTTTTTTTTTTTTAATATCTGAAGACGTAGGTTTTTTTTTGTAATATTCAGAAAAGTTAGGTTTTTTTCTTAAATTTTCCTTTATTTGTTTACTTTTTTTGTGAATTTGTGGGTTTTTTTTTAATTACATTTCAGACGAGTGCTATTAAGGAGAGCTGGCAAGAGAAATACTGCGGTGGGAGATTTGTAAATGTCGGATTTGCGCCTTTTTTGCTCGCCTCAATAATCATCCTTGTTATTATGTTTCTAAACTACATCGTTTACGGTAAACATTTAATTTCCAGCGACATGAATGTTTGTTATTAAATATTATTCGTCTAATTAGTTGTGTATGTTTCTTGATAGATCCTAGTCTTACGAAAGTAACTCCTGTGGTTGCGTTTTGGTCTTGGACTGGTGTTTCTCTTGCGTTTGCAGCTGTATATATGTTCAACAAATGTAGCAGGTGACTTAATAATCTTTTTTATATTTTTATTATTTTTATTATTGTTCTAAATTATTTTTAAATATATTTTTGTGATTTTTGTTTCTCACAGAAAAGATCCAGGTTTTATACAACCTAATATTAGGAAACCTAATGAAGCAAAGGTTAATAATTCACTTTTATATTAAACTTAGTTAATTATAAACATACTTATTTTATAAATGTGTCATTAATGTAATTACCATGTTACGCATACAGGACCTATTATTGGAGACTGATTTGAATAATTCATCAGTTTGGACTGGCAATTGGTCTCAACTTTGCCCTACTTGCAAAGTACATACTTATTTGATTCCCGCATAATATTATTTTTTAATAATTTTTTATTTTTTATTAATATGCTAATATTTTATCAGATAATAAGGCCTGTGAGATCCAAGCATTGTCCTACTTGTAAGCATTGTGTAGAGCAATTTGACCATCATTGCCCCTGGATTTCTAATTGTGTTGGAAAGGTAATTAATAATTTAATATTATGTGGAATTATACATATATGACTAAATAATAGATAAAGTATCAGATTTATCCCTCTTAGACTGTAAATATCAAATTTCCCTTCCAAAATCTTAAAACAGTAACAAATTTACCCTTTTCAAGCACAAGTTTTGAGTTCTGGAAGAACAAATTTTTACATTTGCACATTTGGAATGATAAGTTTGATATATTTTGTGTTTTCGAAGGGCTTGATATCTGCATTTTCTGACGGTTAAATTTGATATTTTTAGGCCTTGAAAATTGAGATGGTATATATATTATATTCGCCTCAATAGTATAATATGAGTTGATTTGAAGAAAAGACTGTTGATTTTTCTTATTTAATATTTATTCGTCACGTTTTATTTTTATTATTGTAATATATTTTTTGAATTGCAGAGAAATAGAAGGGATTTCTTTGTGTTTCTTTGCATGGGGACCACTACTTATATCATTGGTGGAGCTGTTGGCATCCATAGTTAGTTTTCCTATATAATAATAACATTAATATTATTAAACGGATATAATGAATCATGACTAAAATACACGTGTAAATTTAATCCACATATCTCAATTAAAATTTTTAAAAGCCATTGTAATATTTAATTATTTTGAAATAGGGCTTTGGACCGAGCCAGTGGTACTTGGTCCAAGTGAAAAATGGATTCATTTCATGGCGAAAAATCATACAGGCGCTTTAATATTTCTTTTCTTAGATATTTTCTTTTTAACTGGAGCTCTTATTCTCACTATTGCTCAAGCATGGCAGGTATTAGAAATTAATTTGCATCTTTTATGGTCTTATTTGTTGATATAAGTTATAACCCAAACTTTCAACTTTACCCTTCTAAAACTGGAAATATCAAATTCACCCTTCTAAAGTTCAAGACTTTGTCCATTCATCCTTGCAAAGTTGCAATACTGCAACTCTCTCAAATTATATCAAATCTGCCCTCCTGAAATAGAAAAAATGTCAATTTTATTATCCAAATTCATTTAATTTAAAAAGGGTCGAATTGATAATTTCTGTTTCTGGTAAGGTAATTATAGTTAGATTTTGTGTTTGAGAAGAATAAATTTGATATTTGCTGTTTATTGAAGCATGTCTGATATATTTTGGTTTTTACCATGTTTGAAATTAATATTTTGTAATTTTGTAAGGGTAAATTCGATAAGTTTATTTCAAGCACATGTATGAACTTACTCTCTTTGTTTTTAACATTTATAGATAGCGAGAAATATTACAACAAATGAAATGGCAAACTCGAAAAGGTACACATATCTGATAGGACCAGAAGGGCAATTTCGGAATCCTTATAATCGCGGTTTTATAAGAAACTGCTTTGATTTTTGGATTAAAGGATATACAAATGATGATGAAATTGCTTGGCCTTCTCTCCCTCAAACAGTACTGTAATATTATTAGGATTTTTTGTATTTTTTTTATGTTTATAGGATTATTTGTTTCAGGAATTCAGTTTAGATCCCTCTGTATGAGTGACTATTTGAAATGTAGTCTTTTACCTGTTTGCATATTGATGTATGCAATTCGTGTAATAAGATTAATAAAAGTTAGTAACTGTTTTTCCTTGATTCATTTTGCATACGAAAGATTAGTAACAGTCTTTTTGGTAGATTTTCCGTTCTTTTCTATATCTAGTCTGGTCGAGAGACGTAATAAAAGCCATAATAATATTATAGGGTTTGTAATATGGTTAGAAAAAGGTTTTAAAATCTAAGCTTTAGTTTACACCACCTTACATCAAGCAAGTATTGTTACAAGCTGCCTTTAGTAATATAAATGACATCCACATTAGTGATTGGTAAAATAAACATACAAATAAGGATTTCTAACTTCCCAAAATAATTTTTATAATAGGTGCAAGACAAAAAGTTGGAAAGTTTCCAATGGAAACACTTGGCTGGCCGAATCAATCAACCAGATAAGGGGAGAGAATAATAATGAACTGAAGTAAACATAAATCAATTGCTAGGGCTTGTGGCATCAATTCAGTTATTCTGTTTTTCATTTTTAAAAATGAAAAGCAGTTTTCATTTTTCTTATGTTTTGTTTTCAAATTAATGGCTTTCATTTTTAAAATTCATAGAAGATTTTCCTGCTTGTTATTTCATCAAATATACGTTTTATATATAGCATACAAAGGATTTAATGTATTGTTTAAATCTCCAAAGTTTCTCATGTCAATATATATTATTTTTAGTGTTGATATACTTTTTTGAGTTTTTACATAAAGTTTTTATGTCAATATACTCGTGTCCACATACTAATTTCACGTTAAATATAAAGTTACATGTCTATATATTGTTTCCAGTGTTATTTTATTGAGATTTTGGGTTTTTGTATATCATTTTCAATATCAATATATTTATTTCAATGTCAATATATATAAGTAGTAAATACTATTTTCCGTATAAATATATTGTTTTTATTCTCAATATATCCAAGTTTTTAGTGTCAGTATCAATATGCAGTTTCTGATATGAATATATCATTTTCAATGTTAATATATAATTTTGATTATGCATATACTTTTTTAGTATCAATATATCATTTTCAGTGTTAATATACCTTTTTCAACGCCAATATATTGAGTTTTCATTTTTGGTATTGGTATATTGCTCTTAGTATCAATATACCATTTTTAGTATTAATATATAATTTTCAGTGTTAGTATATCTTTGAAGTATCAATACACTCTTTTTAGCGCTAATATATCGAGTTTCCAGAATTTATCATCTTCACTATGTATATACCGTTTCAGTATCAATATATGATTTTCAGTAGATTTAAACTGTTTCAGTCCAATATATTAATTTTTTATTGTCAACATGCCATTATCAGTATCGACATACCATTTCCATTGACAATATATATTTTCAGATTTATTTTTGAGTGCAATACATCGTTATTTTAATGTGGTTTGAGATATGTATGACTTATGAAAACAAAAAAAGAAACAACATTTTCTTGTTTTCAATATTTTTTCTTTTTATTATTTGGACAGAAAATATGGAAACATATAGCACATTTTGTTTTTTCTTGAAAAAATCGATTATATTTTTATACATTATTGCCAAATTAGGGGCACCAACGTAAGCTCCAACAAAGCCAATCAAATTAATCGGATATAATTCTAAATATTTCATGCTCTTTCAGTGTTCCAACGTCGCCTCTGTTTTCTCATCCATTTGATGAAAAGTTAAAGAGCAACCATTGGAAGCGAGATAAAACAAATGTCACTCTTGTGTTCATGCGTATGTCTGTTTTTCTCAGTGTCTTTCTCCGTACTTGCCTGAAGAGAAGAGTGCTTCTCGATGCTTATCCACAGCCCCGAGAGCTGCACCTAGTGCATATTAACTTCGTCTCTCACGCTTCCTCTCACGTTGTACATAAGAGTTCTAGTTCAGCTTCTATGTCTATTTTCTTTATATCCGTAAGATTGAAGTTGAAGTAGGGTTTACCGAGCCATTATTCATGCTGATAATTTTCATTCATTCTTTATATCACGTTCAAACTTATCAATTTCTTGCGTTTACTAAGAATTACTATATACAAGGCCGGCCCTGTAACTTTGGTTGCACATGCCCGAAGTGAAAATAATGATATGTTATTATATCATTTTTGTCTCTTGAGAAATTTGTCGAACACCTTGTGTGAAATAAAATAATATAGACTAAATTAGATAAAAAAGAATGTTGAATTTTCCATTCATGAAATATAACAAATGCATAATTAATTATATGCTAAATAAAACTTTTATGGTTGAATTTATATAAATAAAATAAATTTTTAGAGAATATGATTTACTCTATTACAATGACCTAATAATTAGAAGATGCAACAATTTCTCTCTACATTTTCTCTCTTTCTTTATTGCGGAGTTGCAAAAATATAGTCAGAGGCGGAAGATGAGAAGGCCTATGATATGACACCCGCTAAGAATGGAAAGGAAAAAAGAACAGAAGGACAACAAGTTTTCTTTCCTCGTTTTATTTTTATTATGTATATATTATCGTCCTCAATTTTTTTTTTTTTTTTTTTTGCATAAATGGATGGATTAATAAAAGACTTTGAATAAAATACCCAAATGGATGGACAACAAAATGGAGAGGAATTTTAGCTAGAAGCCTAGAATGATGAGAAGAATTGGCTGATGCGCCAAAGTTCTTTATTTTTTCATTTTGGGCTTTGAACAAATAAATGTGGATACATAAATCATATATATAAATTATATATAAGTGTTACTTAACAATGAGAATAAAGATAACAGGTCGATAACTCTCGACAATGTTTATCACGTGTCTGCTATGAAGAAAAATCTTCTGTCCGTAGCGAATGCGGTTGATGCCGGTCACTATGTGTTGTTTGGCCCGAAAGATGTGAAGTTCTTCCAGAATATGGAGGAGGTGAAGGGTGATGTTATTCACGTCGGTAAGAAGGTAACAGACTTGTATGTTCTTTCGGCTTCTTCCTTGTATGTTTACAAGATGAGCAACAATAATGTGTTGGGTTTCTACCGTTCATAACGCAGCGGAAAATCAAAAACGAAACTAAGTCGAATTTGAAACCCAAAAGAAGGATCCGTGAATTACAATTAAATCAAAGAAAAGTTCATAACTTTGTACCTTCGGATTACGCTTAATCCGTGATGATCGAAAGTGAATTAGGTTGACGTTTTTCTTTGCCCGATTCCAAACCGGTTTTCAAACTGATCCTTTGTATGTTTCGCCTAACCGGTCTCACAAACCGATCTCCGAGCAATCTCCAAACGAACCGATTCTCCAAGCAAACTGATTCTCCAAACAAACCGATTCTCCAAATAAATCATGGTTTCAACCCGAATCACAAAGACGCCGCACTTCGCTTTGTCCTCTACCGGTATCCACACGAACAATCCCTTTGAACGGACAAAATGATATATGCTAGTATTTGTTCTTCATTTTTCTCACAGAAATAACAAGAGAATAATTTTCGGATTTTTCTCTCCTTTTGTCTCACAAAAGTTGGACGAAAATAATATGACTTCATTAATAATTTTGGAGTGTCTCTTGTGCCTATATAGTCCAAAAGTTTCATATTCTATGTGCATGATAACTATGTAATCATATATGCAACCCACCTTATCGTATAAGATGTAGGATTGGATGTGTCACTTGACTGTGTAGCTCTTCATACAACTTATCACATAAGTTATGATTTTTTTGTGTACGTCTCAATAGTTGTTCTTTGTGTGTGACCCTGTAGGTTTACTTAATGTTGACAATAATCACAACGGATTATAAATCATGAGCGGCCTCTAGCAAGACATCATGATTATCCAAATTAAGCAAGTATAGATGATTCGATCAAACCTAATTTATGTTTATGCATTATATCGCTTTGTTACACGATATCTTTATCGTCCATAAGGCATGGTATGTGTCAACCTTACGTTGGTCGATAAATATTTCTTGACACCGAATTTGATTGAACATGAAATGACATTAATAACTCCTTATTAATTCACTCGAGCACGGTCGTGCGTTTCTTCAATCAAATCATCAAGATGCCTAAAGATATCTCTCTCAATTTTTGAGAGGAACAAATCCTATCTTAATTAAACTCTTTCCTCCGCATAATTCATTATATACCTAATTATAATCTTTATGACTGCCCGGTTAAAGACGATGTTAGATTATATTAAAGTATAAAATTTCTCATGTAGGAAACTGAGATAATCTCAAGTCTAAGGATTACAGATACATTCTTTACTGAGAATAACTAATGACACGAACCATATAGTATTCTCACGGTGGGTCAATCCAGTATATGATCTCTAACATATACTTACATTAATGACTTAATAACTCTTACTCATGATGAGTAAAACGTGACCATCATTCAACTAACATCCTGATGTCCATTTATAGCTTATCATAAAGTATGTTTGTCTCACAAACATCCTATGAATGATCAGGGACGGTTTAGAATATCATTCATAATACTTTATAGTTTTACTATCAAAGTCACATACTTTGATGATATAAAGCTGAATATCATATTCAAGGTTTATTTTAGCAATAAGAATAAAATAACCAATACGCATTTATTATATAAAATATCTCTAAATAAACACAATATTTGCTTAACACAATCCATACATCTAAGTCTCAAATATATTGGCCTAGGGCATACTACTAACATGATGGCGTATCAGCTTGGCATGCTAGGCTCGGCCATGTGGGTATTTGACAAGTTAAAGGCGATGGTTTCAAGGAATCTTGTCTACGGGCTTCCGTCTCTTTCTTTTGCAAGTGGTGTTGAGGTGTGTGAGGGTTGCCAATATGGTAAATCTCATCGACTGTCTTTCGAGAAGTCTCAGTCAAGGTGTAAAGGTGCGTTAGAACTTATTCATGGTGATTTGATGGGTCCTACGCAAAATGCGTCTTACGGGGGTACCCGGTATATGTTGATACTCGTCAATGATTTTACACGGTACACTTGGGTTTATTTTCTAAAGAAGAAACGGGAGGTATTTTGTAAGAATGTGAAATTGTCGTTTTAGTTCACAACTTAACAAAATATTTATAAGTCTCATAATGCAAATTAATGTATATGTGATATGCCAGTTTAGGATGTCGATCCACAAAGAAGCAAGGCCTTAAATTTTTAACTTTTAATCTCATGTTTACTAAGTGCAAGTTGTTGATCAAGATGTTGTTGTTGTTTTGAAAAGAAAGATGCAAGAGAAAATAATGTAAATAAATTTTGTTTTTAAAAGTTCAAAAGAGAAAAAGTTGATAAATGTCGACTATTCTTATGACATGTTAATATTTCATCACAATACATAGCAATTTATTACTAAGATTTAAAAGCAAGGTTTGATCAATTTATTTCCACAAATTAATCAACAAATAACTCAAATATTAATTTTACTCAAAAACTTCTATCTTTAAGTATCGCAAATACCCGATTTAAATCCTTATTTGAATAAAAGAACAACATTTCCAAGTTATTATTACGCAAACAAATCTCAACACTTCTCACAAATATTTTAATTTAAATCACTCTTTCAAACAACTTAACTTTAGATCTTTTGAAAAAGTGTCAAAATTTAGTCTTTCAAATATCATAATAAATGCAAAATTTTACTTAAAGTTCCATTAACATATGTCACATGAAAAGTCTTTCCCTACTATGAATCTACTCACTCATATCCACAAACATCAAGTCCTTGAGTCATATTATTCATCCAAGAAAATAAAGAAAATAAAGAAATAAAGAGAAAATAAATCAAACCCTAAAGATGACAATCGTTCTCGAATTTTTCATCCTTCATGGTTGATCTTCGCACTTCCTCCTTCTAGATTTGGTGTTCTCTTATTTGAAAATCTCATTCTCTCTCTCTTTTTTTTTTTACTCTCAAAAATTTGAGCTTGAAACTTTGTGGACATTAATAGTGGCAAAGAAAATAATAAGAATGGTGAAAATGGAAGAATAAATGAGTGTGTTAATTGGCTTGAAAAAGTTTTGAAATGGGGTTGTGGGACTAAAAATTAAGCTTGATTTGTTTTTTACTTTGGGTAGTAATTTGGGAGATACTTAACACTCTTTTTCCCTTATTCACTATTTAAATTCTGCTTGGGTGCACTCTTGGGAGTTCTATAAGATTTTCAATTTTCAGTAAGAGGAGCGACATGTGTCGCATCATGATTGGGAAGAAGAGAACCTTGTATTGGCTTAGTTTATTTGCTGAGTAGACAGGCGGCCACGCGTCACCTCATTACTGGCCAATTTCAAACCTGGTACTGACTCGATTTAATTTCTCTACGTCGCGTTATCTGATGCATCCGCTACGTGTTGCATCGTGAATGGGCCAATGATTCCGAGGTTCAGAAACCGCGTGAAATAATTCGTCCATTTCTGTCTAATGGAGAGTCCATTACATCCCAATTCATGTGTTAATTGGAAAAAGGAGGTGTCCGTTTTACAGAGACTCGGAGGGAAGAATGAGCAGCTGGTTTGAGAAAGCGTGTTAGGCAGAAAATGATGCCACGTGTCCTTCTCAACTCAGATATTAACAGCCTCAACCACGTGTCACTGCCTTATTTGTTGGATTGGCACTAAATCTGCCACATGTCCGCTGCTGATTGGTTTAGAGAGGAAATTCTGGAAAGATTTAAGAGAGGGGTGGGGACACTGTTGCATTCCGACTGGTTGAAAAAGGGTTTGACCTGGAGGTTGACTTTGACCAAGTTAACCAAATCTTGTATTGCGATTTCTGGGAGTTATAGTAGGTGTTTTTTCGCGAGGTTCATATCGTCATGCTTTTCGATTTGGTACCTAGTTTGACCCTTTTTGGAATAGTTGACTTTTGGTCAAATTGACGATTTCTCGGGGTTGACTTTTCGTCTTTTTGTGTATTATGTCGGTTTTGGCTTGGATTGTTGACGGATAAGAATTGTAAGAATTTTGGATAAGCTTCTGTAGGGTTTTCGCGTAGATTTGTGAAGAATTCGGCCATCTTTGGCCCAGGATTTGCAAATCGGCCCTTCATTTGGAGTTGACTTTTCACCAAGTCATCCAAATATTGTTTTCTTGGTCTTTTTACCTAAAAAATCACACAAAAATATATTAAGGGCTTCAAAAATAATTTTTATTAAATTTAAACACTTTTTCAATATTTTATGTGATTCAAGGGTAAAATTAATAAGATAAAACCCTAAAAATGTGTATAAAAATACACATTACATATTTTCTAAATTTCGAGAATTTAGAACAATAATGGAAGGAAGGCTCGGTAAAATGATTAAGAAATTTTGAACCGACAATAGAGGCGAGTTTACATCCAAGGAGTTTCTCTCATTTTGCGAGAGGCATGGCATCAAGAAGGAGTTGACTTGTGCTTATACACCACAACAAAATGGTGTGGCGGAACAAAAAATTCAGCATCTGCTGGAGGTATGCAGGAGTTGGGTGTTTGCGAAGAATTTATCGAAGGTCTTATGGGCGGAAGATATGACATGTGCTACCTACGTGGTTAATCGGCTTCCCTACAGTCCTAACATTTTTTTGGAGAGAGCGCCATTAACTAAGAATGGGCACATCATCAATCTTCAGGAGTTTTTTTCTACCAATTTGAGGTTCTCCCTTCACCGCCCCCGTGGAGATGGTCCACTCACGTTAGGGTTCTGATTCACCAACCTATGACTTGTCGTTTTTCTGCAAAAGAAACCAGACATTCACACAAGAACTGAATCAGATAACCGCATCGCTAACAGAGAAACAGAACAATAGTGACTGTGCAGTAACACGGCAGCAATAAACCAGCAGGGACTTTGTGATTATCAGCAGCGAAAATAATAGTAGAGCAATACGCTCACACTAGCCTACGAAAGAACAATAATAGAAGAAGAAATGATTGAACAATGGAACTTGAAAAATAAGCTAAATTTCTTATTACACGAGAAAGAAAGAGATACAAAATATTGTTGTTGTTGGAATAAATAAAACTCTACCCCTATCTCTCTATTTATAGGATAGTCATATCTAATATAAGAAAATAACCCAAAGAATTACTTCCGCAATTAACACCTAATATATGGAAATACTAAATCTCCTTATCAAGAAATCTAATTCATGGTAATACCAAAACTCCTTATCAACAAATCTTATTCATGGTAATACCAAACCTCCTTGTCAAGAAACCTTATTTACAAGAAACATATTTCCTAATTTGCTGACTGTCTTCATAATATAAAAAAATATCTTTATATTTTTAACACCCCCCCTTAAAGTAAATTTGACAAAGAGCCCCGATTTGGCTCGCAATAAATCGAATGATCCTTTGGAGAGAGACTTGGTGAAGATATCAGCCACGTTGTCAGCGCTTCTCACATCCTCAACTCCAATAATTCCATCAAGCACCTTTTCACGAATGAAGTGAAGCTCGATCTCGATGTGCTTGGTTCTCACATGACAAACAGGATTGGTCGCCAACTTCAACACACTCTGATTGTCACCTCGAATAACCGTAGGACCTGTAACCGCGTTGTAAACATTCTCGACCAACCTCCGCAACCAAACACATTATTGTGTTGCAAGTGATGATGCCTTGTACTCCACCTCGGTACTAGAAAGAGAGACCGAATCTTGTTTCTTACTACACCAAGAAATACTTGCAGAACCACATGAGAAAACATAACCGGATGTCGATCTCCGATCATCCAAATCACCGCCCATGTCAGCATCGGTATATCCATGCAAAACGAACTCAGAACCCTTCTTATAAAATAACCCAAGATCAAGAGTCGAACTCACATACTTGAGAATTCTCTTCGCTGCATCCAGATGCGACTTTGTCAGAGCTTGCATAAACTGACTCACCAGGCCGACCGCGAAGGCAATATCCGGTCTAGTAATCGTGAGATAAATCAGGCTTCCAACAAGAGCACGAAACTTCCGAGGATCCGGAAGTACCTTTCCATCATCACGTCTCAATTTGAAATTTGCATCCAGCGGTGTCGAACAGTGCTTACCTTCTTTCACGCAAAATTTCACAATGAGCTTCCCACCATAGCCCGTTTGAGAGACAAAATACCCACCTTTCAATTTTTCCATTTCCAATCGCAGGAAGTGACTAAACTCTTCAAGATCCTTCATCTCGAATCGAATCGAGAGCTCGCCCCAAAGTCTTGCAACTTTGCCTTCATCATTGTCGGTGATGATCATGTCATTCACGTATAAATGGACGACCACGTGTAGACCCGCCTTCCTTTTTACAAAGAAACTGTGATCCGAACTCAAAGAAGAATAACCACAAAATTGCAAATATTCCGCAATTTTGCCATAACAAGCTCGATGTGCCTACTTCATGAAAGGAAATGCGTAATCTCAAAAACACAGCGGAATTAAAATTTTACCCGTTTCTTGACCGAGGATCCGGGTATTATCAAGCAAATTAGAAAAATAAATCTTATTTATACCTCAGATTCGGCTAATCCGGTTTGTAGGGCTTCGCGATTCGTCTCCAAACGATCTCCCTACATCTCCTTGCGGATCTGATTACGAAAAGGAGCTACAACTCCGTCACTGCCCTCTACAAGTATCTACATGCGAGTAACTCATTGGAGGAGAAACCGAGATTACTAGATCCGGTTTCTCTTTCTCTCTCTCTCTCAATAGGCAGCTAGGTTATGGTCTGAATCTTCTGGCCTAATCAGATGAACCCTTCATCTATTTATAGCATCTAATGATCACACCTCTTCACATTCCTTTTGATTTTCTGTGTCCAACCGAGTTAGTTATGTTTGTGTGTGACCCTATAGGCTCATTTAATATTGGCAATAAACTTCAAGTTTATAAATCATAAGTAGCCTCTAGTATGACGTTATGATTACCCAAATTAAATGAATGACACGTGATCATAACCTATACATCAATTATGTATTTAGTCTCTTTGTTAAACGATATTTATATTGATCATAAAGTATAACAAATTCTATCTTGATCATTCACATTCCAACTCATGGTTTACTAAATACCCGATCATAGCTTTTATAATGATCCGGTTAAAGACAATGTTTGACTATGTCAAAGTATAAAGTTATACATGTAGGAATCTATGATGACCTCAAGTCAAAAGACTACTCATACATTAGATGATGAGAAAACACTAATGACAATACCATGTATATTCTCCTAGTGAGTCGATTCAATATATGTTCTCTAACATATATTTATATTAATGAATTGATATCCAATATCCATGATCAGTAAAACATGATCATCATCCAAATAACATACTAGTAACTATATATATGATTTGAGATTTTCAAATATGCATGTCTTACAAACATTTCATATATGACTAGGGATAATTTAGAATTGTATTCACTTTGCTTTACGATTTTACTATCAGAATCACATATTCTGATGACGTATGACGGACATACATATTCATGGTTAATTAATAATCTAATAACATTTACGCACAATTATTATATGGAAAACTTTATGAGATAAAACATCTAATACAAAAATATAATGTCTGATACATAATCCGTTTCCCTCACGGTAAAATAGTTTGGACTAAGGCATTATTACTTTCTCTTCAAACCATACAGCGCGCCTTCTTCAGCTTGCACACATAGTCAGGACGTACCTTGGAAATATATCCAACCGGTTGCTGCATATAAATCTCCTTGCCGAGTTCACCATACAGGAAAGCATTCTTCACATCCAGTTGCCAGAGCATCCAATCTAGCGAAGCAGCCATTTAAATCACAACTCGAACGAATGTCATCTTGGCGACATGACTAAAGGTCTCTTCATAATCCTCGTCATACCGTTAAGAAAAATCTCTCGCTATAAGCCTAGCTTTATAGCGCTCAACACTCCCATCCGCCTTGCGTTTCAACTGGTAGACCCATTTGCAAGTAACCGGGTCCATTCCCTTGGGGTTCGGAACAAGATCTCAAGTTTCATTTTTTCGAAGAGCTCGCATCTCCTTGTCCATAGCATATTCCCACGACTTGTTACCTTTCGCCTCCTCAAAGCATGAAGGTTCACCATCCGTCGATCCTGAAAAGAAACACGAATACGTCGACACGAAGTTTTCATCTCTATATCTAGTCGGCCGAGTTACCGTCCTTGTTGACCTCCTTAGAGCTTGTGTATTTCTATTTTCTTGCGATTGCACTTCATTGCTCCCCATTATCACCTTGATCCATCTCACTTGAACTCGTGACAGTTGACGTAGGCGACGAGAACCTCGGATCTTCACTCGGGTTACCCATGTTATCAACACCCGGGTTTGCCACGTGAACAATAGTTGCCGTCGGCAGATTCGAAACTACTGCTTGGGAACCACTATCATATAGAGAAGACGCTTCATCAAATACCACGTCTCGAGAGACAATGAATTTATGAGTTATCGAATCCATACATTTCCATCCCTTCTTTCTTTGATCATAACCAATGAAAATACACTTCTGAGCCTTAGCGTCTAACAGAAGAGCGCAAGAAGAGAGAACAGATGGAACAGGAGAAGAAGGAAGGACAAATATAAATGTGTGAGGATCTTCTGTGGAAACAAAATTGGTCTACTTAATGTGCTTTGAGGTTTCTTTCTTTTATTGTAGAGTATATACAATGGGAAGTGCGAAATGAAAAATTATTACTTGATACAGGAAAAGACAACATCAAATGATATTCTTACCCTTATTAAATGGATACATGTATTATAGAAAGAATCTAAAAAAATATCTTTTATAATAGATTAGAAATATTTGTATCTTCCTATATTGCACGGACACGGGTGTCGTGTCCGACACGACACGGTGAATCTCAAAATTCATCAGGATATGACACGTTATATATATATATATATATATATATATATATATATATATATATATATATATATATATATATATATATATATATATATATATATATATATATATATTAAAATATATAATTTAATTATTGTATATGTTATTTATGTCAATTTTATTTTATTTTAAAGGATTATACATAATATTTTTACCTTACAATTAGAACGTTATACGTAATATTTTATAATTGATACAATATATATAACATTTAAACTTACACTTTTATACGTGCATACAAGATATTTGACGTTTTACATGTTTGTGTATGGAAACTTGACACTAAATAATCAAAATTCATTTTAAATGTGTAGTCCAACAATTACTTGAATAGAAAAGTGAGATGAATTAGTCTCTAAAATACGACGATGATAAAATAGTGAAATAATTGTGCTAACAAGCCCAATGCTCTGAGAAGTGACATGAGAAGTGTCTGAGAAATGTCCTGAAGATTTTTAATAATAAAATATTTGACACGTCACGTGGTGTTTCCGACACGTGTTCGATGAGGGTCATGTCCGACACGAACATGACTGGATTTTTGAAGTGTCCACGCAACATAGGTATCTTCTAACAATACAAAATTTGAGAGAAAATTTGTCATAACAATGTTAATTGAAGAGAAATTTTCATCATATCAACATTAATTTGTAATTGTCGAAGCAAATATATAATTCCAACCACAGATGTTGATAATGAAACTTTCACTTCATTGATTTAAATAAATAGTTGTCCCAATTTTAATTTTTTTAGGTAGCCCTAGTAAAATTTTTTTTTTTTTGAGAATTGTTCAATAAGCGCTCGCTTATTGTTACTTATATTAATTAGAAATAGCAATTACAAAAGAATTAAAAACAAAAGAAAAAGAAGAAGAAAAACCAAAATCCCTCCAGACTAGCCTTTCGGACCATTAAGCCGGCAAGTTCCAGCTTTTCCGAAAAAACCTAAACCCTACTAAACCCTAGAGACACATTAAAGAAATCTTCGCTCTCAACATGAAGAGAAGAAGGAATTTCTTGCCATCATCAACAATAGAGGAAGTGAAAATAACCTTCGCAAGCCCGCGGAGTACATACCATGTCTTTATGAGAGAGATTCACGTGTGTCATTGTCTCTACATAAAGAGACGGATGACAGATCACTTGTGTGTCTTCACTCTGATTAATTGGGAAGCTCCATATACACCATTTGAAGGCTAGCCGATTAGGAAGATGACACTCTTATAGATACCATCGAGGATTTGGTCCCAAAAGGACGATGTCGTCATGATTGGTATGGTATAGGGTTTCATCTCATAAGAAATATGGCACCAATCAAGGTACAGACTAGGGTTTCCCTCGAGTGCGAAATGACGTTATTTGAGCCACATCTAGGGTTTTGCAAGAGGAAAATGGCACCGTGTCAGGGTTTCATGAGCCTCCCTAGCATTCCATCTTGGCTGTGTGGGTCCCGTGCCCTTCTGCCTGCCACGTGGCAAGCCATAACCAATACATCCACAACCACATCAGCTCCACAATCTAATACAGACCAAAGTTCAGTTCTCAAACTGAAACTTGAGCCGATCGAGTTATGCGGAGCTGGCGCACCCAATTTGTGCGGAGCCGATCAAGTTTTGCCTCATTGGAGAGCGAAAGCCATGACGGAGCTAGATCGCCCATTCCCTTCACTCTCACATCGTCGAAACTCCAAATCAACCGAGGAAGAGTCCACCATTTGCCTCATCAGAGAGCGGCAACCATGGCAGAGCTAGCTCGCTTTTTCTCTTTTCTTCCACATCGTCGGAGCACCAAATTGATCCAGAGAGAGTCCACTTTTTTTCTCGACAAGTGCGGCATCCGTGGCAGAGCTAGCTCGCATTTTTCCTTTTTTCTCAACTCGTCGGAGCACGAAATCAATCGAGAGGGTGTCCACCTTTTGACCGTCGTCAAGAACGGCAGCCATGGTGGAGCTATCTCGCCTTTTCCCTTCTTTCTCACATCATCGCAATAATAAATCGACTGAGAAAGAGCCGCCTTTTGCCTCATCAGAGGTCGGCAGCCGTGGCGGAGCTAGATTTCCTTTTCCCTTCTTTATCAACATGTCGGAGCACCAAAAACACTCGAGAAGAAGTCCACCTTCAACAGCAGCCATGGCGGGGCTAGTTCGAGCTTTGCCAGGGTTCGGGAAGGGAGAAGAAGTTGGAGCCTTCGTTAGGGCTAGGGTTAGGGAAGGGAACAGAGGGAGGGGGGAGTGGATTGCATCTAGGGTTTTGGGGGGAAGGGGGAAAGGGGAGAAGGGTCGATAGGTTGCCGGGGCGGGGCGGGGTGGAGACGGCGGCGCCGCCTCCACCCCAGATTTACAAGAGCAAAAAAACCTATAGAGTTCTCCGTACAAGAGCAAATAAGATGAAATTTTTATATTATGTTTGCCTAGTTTGCCAAGTTATTTAGACATATAGTTGATGGTACGACTTATGTGATTTGTTTCTAAATAATGTTATTTGCTTATCTTTTTGAATCAAGAAATATTATCAACCCTAATATTCTTCATCTTATTTTTATTATTTTGAAAAGCTTGATTAACATATAACTATATAAGTTAAGAGATTTATTAAAAAATAATAAGATTCATCTGATTTGAATAATAGCCTCTCTTAGATATGATATGAAATATAATATTGTACAATATCCTTATTTTCTCATATATTGTGAAATTTGAATCTTCTCTATATAATTAATTAATGCTGAGTGATTTAAATTGAATAAAAAATTATACTAATGGATTTAGCGGCAATATGGATTCCACTGTCCCTAAAATATGTATCTATTTAATACGGGTAAAAAAATTTATTTCAAATCAATTTTTTTTGCAATAAGTAATATTTTTTGTTGTCGATTTAGCTAGTTATATACAATACATTTTGTTAGAATTCACAACATATCCGTTTGGTGTACCTCCATGGGTCCAGTAAAAACTATATGGATTAAATGATTAAAACTATTACATTCTTACTTTTACTAACATTTACACACATGATGATCATCATGTGTCCATGTCTTATTGGGTATAGTTACTTCATTAGAGCTATTTAACAATCAATGTGATATTTTTGAACAAATAGAAAATAACACAAACCACATGAGGTCTGTTAGGTGCTTTCTTTCATAACCTTCCTTAGAAAATAACAATTTTTTTTTTTGGTTTTAAATAAAATTTAGAAAAATAAGAAAGTTAATGAGTTTAATTACTAGTAGTTAGTAGAGCACCAGATGTTACAATTAAAATTAAAAACTAAAAAAAAGAGATTAAAAAAATTAATTTTTTTCCTAATATATTTAGGAAGTAAGATAATATATTGATTTAATTCATTTCCCAGAATACATGTAAGAGAGAAATTTTCGATATTTTCTATAAATTATCCAGTCATATCCAGACTCATTTAATTAAATTAGTGAGATCTCGCTCTGCTTCGGAATATACTTAATATAGTTTTTTTAATTACTACATTTTGTGTATTTACTTTGTAAAAAGTAATATAGAATAATCCTCTATATTATTATAGATTAATTAAATATGAAAAAATGAAAAACTTGTAAAAAATTAAATTAAGACAATAATAATCTTGTCCTAGATTTGAATATCTAGAAAATATAAATATCATGTAAGGAATCTCTGAATATCAATGTTGCAAATTACATTTTGATGTGTGTTACGTTTAGGATTTTCATTTAGGAATTGCATATAGCGTAGATATTACGGAGATACATTTTTGTAGCGGATAATATGTGTAAATATTTTTTTTCCTAAATACCACTATGTAATATATGCACTACAAAATCTAAAAGAAGAAATATACAACACAAAAATATAATTAACAATAAAAGTTTGAAATGTTCTTGTCAAAAGTTTCATGTCCAAAATCGAAATATGATTAATATTAAAATATTAAAATACAACATATTTTATCCATTAAAAAAAATCCATTAAATAAAAACCTATTAAAAAAATCCATCAAAAACGTTATTCGTACCGCTACACCGCAACACACACACGCAACACAGTTATTGTGGACTGTTTCACCGCTAAATCGTTGAAAAATGCTATACTGCAACAAACCACTGCGTGCAGTATTTAACTTCTTGAAACCGCTATTGCGGCTCTACATACCACTAGTTGCAACACTGCTGAATATGATATACTATATTGTGACAAACATATAAAAATATTATAATAATAGTGATTATACCAAAATCTTGTATTAAATATATATTGGGTGCAAGTTGTTATAATGTTTATCAAATTGAGCCCATTTATCGTTTTTATCCGTAGCTCTTTATCATATCTCATTTAATTGGGTTTGCTTTTGAACAACATTTTTCGGCCATAAAAAATATCCTCAATTTTGAATGGATTAACAATGTTGCCATTCATATTCAATATTAGAAATATAAGGAATACTAAACCAAAATAAATAAGCAAGCTAAGTGTTCATAAATGCATTTAAGTCAATTTTGAGAATGGAGCATTGAAAAGTAAAATATAAGGTACGTGAATATCTGAACTTTTTTCATTCAGTTTTCTTTCTGATTCATACTGGTATAATATAAAAAAACATACATGTATTAATAAAAATAATCGGGTTTTTTCAATATGTATTTTCTTCTATGCAATTTAAGGGTTTGCGAAAGTCATTAATAAAAACAATTAATAAAGACTTTTTAGCACCATTTTTCACTACCAAATCATTTGCAGTAAAAGTTTTCAAAATCAAGAGCTACACAATCCTATTTCTAATGAAATAAAGAACTAAAATGATAACTAAAATGATAATTCTACAATATCTTTATCAGGCAATTGCAAGGTCCAAAGTGTAAGATTGCCATGCAGCCGCCTAAAATGCGTTGAGTCATTATATGACTCCTCATTTAACGTGTTGAGCTGAAAAATCGCCTATCAAATGCACTTTTCGCCAAATTTTATGCCCTAAAATAATCACAAAAAAAAGTAATTCTGAATGTAGATTATGTGTTATATTTTATTGTAAGGGCCTAATTGCATAAATCATACATACTTGTCAGTATTGTTAAGTACTTTAAAGCAAGTCTAAAACAGATCCGATGTTGGCGGCAAATCTGTATTAGTATTATCTGATGCGGCCCTTAATAAGCAACAAAAAAGAGAAAATTAGTAAATTAAAATAAAAATAAAAAAGGAGAAATTCAACCATAAATTCTGGCGATGATAATAAACAAAAACTGAGCTTAATTAACGCTAATAAGCCTAAATTCAGCTTAACCTAACTAATAATTTTGGGCAGATTTCAGCTAACCCTAAGTGACCAAATTCATCGGTATTACAACATAATTAATCCAAATTAAGTCAATTCAGTCAGTCAAAATCACGCTTACTTATAAGTATTCAGTAAATTGAGAGAAAAATCAGTAAAAAGACTCAAAATCCATTCAAAATTCATAAATTCGCACCTATAGATGAAAAGCGAGCATTCGAAATCTCGTCCAGCATGGTCCGTTGTGAGACAGCAATTGAGAGAGAGAGAGAGGCGAAGAGGGGTTCTTCGTCTAGCTGGAGAGAGGGAGAAGCGGAGTGAGCTTTCGCCATAGAGGGAGAGAGAGGAATTTTTTTGAATAGTAGCACTATTTTGAAGAATAATTAATCAGATAGCATGATTTTCAAAATATTTGGGTAGGTAGAACTTCCGCCAGATCTTCTGGCGGAACTGAAGTAGTTCCGCCAGAGGGTCTGGCGGAACTAGGAAATTTTTTTTTTTTTGCTAATCTCGGCCATTTGGCACCCTTAAACAGCCTTAATTAATGAAAAATGCTAGTTCCGCCACCGGGTCTGGCGGAACTAGGTAAAATTTATCTTTGGCCCAATTTAGACGGTGAAATTGGCCCAAAAATAACGAAAATATAGGTTCCGCCAGACCCTCTGGCGGAACTAGTTAGTTCCGCCAGTGGGTCTGGCGGAACTACACATTTTCCCAACTTACAATCTGAAGTAGTTCCGCCAGAGGGTCTGGCGGAACCTATATTTTCGTCATTTTTGGGTCAATTTCACCGTCTAGGCTGTTTAAGGGTGCCAAATGGCCGAGATTAGCAAAAAAAAAATTCCCTAGTTCCGCCAGACCCTCTGGCGGAACTACTTCAGCTCCGCCAGAAGGTCTGGCAGAAGTGCTACCTACCCAAATATTTTGAAAATCATGCTATCTGATTAATTATTCTTCAAAATAGTGCTACTATTCAAAAAAATTCGAGAGAGAGAGGTTTTTCGTCCAAAAGGGAGAAGCAAAGTGTGAGAGAGTGGAGAGGAACGTGAGAGTGCAAGAGATGAGAGACAGAGACTCGAAAGAAAAAAATGTGAAAGACGGATGACCGTCCGATTTTGATTGTATGGTGGGGATTAAAAGAATGACGTGGATCATTCTGGTGAGGGAGAGACCGCCTAGATAACAACCAAAGACACGCGCGTTGCGCGAATTATTTTAAATGTTATGTAACAAAAAATATTGTAAATTTTCAATTAATTCAAAAAGACTTCTTTTCCTAGGCTGTGACAATTATAGTTATGAATATAAACAATTGTGTTTGTATAGTGGGAAATGTACATTTTTGGAGAATTTTTTATTGTTTGGATGTGAGATTTTCACTACATATATTTTTTTCAGTTGTAAAGATTAACAAACATACCATTATTTCAACAGATAATGAATACTACATAAGTTCTCTTTCATTAACACATGGACAATTTAATAAAATCAAACTAACCTATTACAACATAAGTTAGTTGATTAGTTTTACCAGTTCCTTTCAATTAAGTTACCATACGTTTTAAGACAAATTACGAAACAGATATATTAAACATAAGGAGAGGTAAGATTTGCTCTTCTTGAGGACTTTAGCTGTAATAGAAAAACACAAAGTGACTAAACATAATTTATCTGTTACAAAAGTGTCTTTTACTATCAGATATTTCATGGAAGTTTTTAATTCAGCATTGTCTCTTTTTTATTCTTCAGAGCGTGACCTGTTAAAATGATTTAATTGTTAATAGATGTTTGAGATTCTGAATTTACGAAAAAAGTTTTTGATAAAATAATAGTAAATATATGGTAGAAATTGACTGACTAATAAATTGTACAAACCTCTTCTTAGTGATGGTTAATTTGTACTCACCTTTTTTCCCTGCCGCTTGATCTTTGATGATTGTTTTGTTAGCATAATATGAACTGTAAAAAATGAATCAGATTTTTGTTATTAATAGGAAATTTATTGTAATGAACAAATACTTGAGTTTTTTTATGGATGGAGCTGATTAGGTTTCATAATTTGTTACGTTGTTTATGAATTGTTACAAAATTAACCTGTTGCCTTTTTTTGTGTTTTCTGGGAGTTTGGCGGGTGTGTTTGGAGCCGATCTTGTTAGCAGTTCGGGAGGTTTCATTGGAGTGTTTTTGTTGGTGAATTGTCGATGACTGGTACAGATGAAGTTGTTGAAGAAGGGTCCAGTAATGGAACAGTATTTGGTACTGGAACAATGTCAGACACATTAAAATTTGGACGCCTCTTCTTTTCAATACCGGAATTGAGCATGATATCGAAATAGAATTGGTGACCAATCAAAGTTTGAAAAGCACTTGGGATAACCGTTTTTTTTATACTGGGCTGTGTTGATAGTTGGGTTGCTGTACATCCTGATATGAGTTGAGCTTCTTGTCGAACAATGTAAAATCAACTTCAGTACCAGTTTCATCAGTCACGAAAGCACATAACCTGAAACTGGGGGAAAAAAAAAAGAATTAGATAAGGTGTGATGTTTTCTTTAGGTTTTACATAATGATTAAGATTAAAGGATTAGTTTGTATAGTTTAGGGTGTGGATTTTAGGATTTAGATTAATTTTCAGTGATAAGGATTAAGGAATTGGTATTTAAAATTTGGAGTCTAGGTTTTAGGGTTTACACTAATTTTTTAAGGTTTGTGGGTTTAGGAGATTTTCTTTCTGAGTATAGTGTTTCGATGTTGTCTGTTGTATTGGATTTTGGAAAACGTAGGGTCTATGTTTTAGGGTTTGGACTAATTTTTTATTTTTTCAGGATTAATATTTCTTTTTTTGTCAAGGGTTTAGCTTTTGTTGACCATATTAGATTTTGAGAAAATGTGTAGAATTGGATTTTTAAGACCAATGTATTATTGTTTTTAGTTGTTAAATTTTTTTACAGTATTGAACTTGAAATAAGTACCAAAGTGTAGGCTCATCTACAATTGAATTGCATTTCTCGCAACGGTATCCATTTACAGTAACTTTCAGTTTAGTTAAATGAGTTATGCATCCAATGTAGTACCAGCCTTCAGGATCATCAAACCCGCCAATGTTGCAAGACATTTAACTTCTTTTGCCTGTAAGATTTTGTTTTAACATATTATGTTAATGGTATAATATATATATTTCTCAGTGTATATAATTGATAATATACTGTTGCAACGGAGCCATATTTGTTGAGAAGTTCGCTTAAGTTCACAATTTCAAGTTGTTTATTGCTGCTTCTTGCTCTTTTCTCTTGTTTTGTTGGTGTCAGCATGAGGGGACATGGTTGACAACTGCATATTTTTTTTAAAAATTGAAGTTAGGGTTTGTAACATTTCTGAGATTATAAATTGTTATTGAAGTAGATTACTTTGATTTGAACTCAGCTATTTGTGGGATATTTTCATCAAAGAAAATCTTTGTCCCTGAATAAGTCTTGAGGCTGAAAGCATCTGGTAAAAGTTGTTAATTGTTTTTATTATGTTCTAGTAATTATTTTTTAGGTCAATTTTATAAAGACCGGTAATTGTAATTATGCATACCATTGTATTTGTGAACCTGAAGTGAACTGAATGCAATTACGACTGGTTCATTAGCAGTTGAAGGGAGGACTCGGTCTTCATTGAAAAGTTCAATATTGCTGCCCCATAAGGTAACCTTTATACATTTTCCTCTGGAAATAAATAGAATTTATGATGTATTAGTATTTTGGTAATGGTTAGTTAGGTTCATTTGATTTTTTTTTTTGTTGTTGTTCTGTTAATGTATACCTTTCATTTTTCAGTTCAATTTCGCGTAAACGAATTGTTCCATGTGGTTTCTCATAGGTTTGTACATTGTTCAAAATGTTTAGCTGTCCAATGACATTTGCATAAAAAAGTTTTTTTTTCCCCAAATATAGCTGCATTATTGACAATTTAATTTTATGAAAATAAAATGATGGTAACATAAATGAAAATGTACCAACTATACTGTCAGGTTCTTTAATTGTTGTCCCAATATTTTCGAACATCTGGAAATTGAAGTAAACTTTTGGTATTGGAACAGTTTCATCGTTAACTGTTATAATAGTTGAGTCGATAAACTTCAGCATGTAATCGTGGTTCACAGATCGATAAGCTCTCCTTGCTTCATTCACTTGAAATCTGTTAAATTCATATATTCTACCCTCAATCATTTGGGAAAGAATTTGTTCAGAGTCGTCTACGTCAATCTGGCCTTCAATTGCAATTCCCTGAAATTGATAAAAAGTGTACATTGAATGAGATTTTTTTCTGGAACTTATTTATTATTATAGAAAACAGAGTTGTAAAGAATTTTTGTTAATAATAATCAACTTGAATACTGTGTTCAGAAAACTTAATCAATTTATCTGTTTTTCATTGAAATTTACCTCTATATCAACCAAAACAAAATCAACACTGAATACAGTGCCTTCGCGAGGATTTGATGCTTCCCAAATTTTGAAAACCCTTGCTGTAATAATTGGTCGACGAACCATTTTGCTAATGTTTGAGAGAGCTATTGGAGTTAATTTTAGAGCCATCTCTAGAAGAATTTGAAATATGAAAAAATTGTTAAATATATTTCAGGACTGTGATATGAAAATCATGCAGAGACAATGAATTTGTCTTAATAAATATGTTTAGTAACCTGTATTGTTGTTTTGGAATGAAATTTGAGTCAGTTAATAATTTAGCAGTATAAAAAAATTGAACTAAATTTTGTTTTTTAAGATATTGGTCAGTCATTAAATGCAGTATAAAAATAACAATTTTGCAATTTCAAAGTAAAAGGAAATGTCTTCTGTAAATGGAATCCTTTACCAAAATTGTTTATAAATACAAAACAGTACATTGTAGGAAATTTCACAATTTCATGATCTGAAAAAGTATAGAAGACTGTTTTATGTTTTAGGTGTCCATAAAAATGGAAATTGGTGTAGGTATATTTTTGAAAACAATTGGAATTTTATGTGAATGAAGTTTCAGATTTTAGGGGTTTATGAGAATGCAAATAGGTTTAGGTCTTTTTCAGGAAAAAAAATGAAATTATGTATTGTTACAAACATGCAAGTAAATCAAATTATCGAAAAGGCCATTAGATGATTTGTTACCAAAATTTGGTCAATTGAATCAAATTGATTAAAATTGTTAAATTAATAGAGTTGAAGTGGTGTAATTAAGAATAAAGTAGAAATTATTAATTTTGAATGAAATAAGGTGCTGTAATCGGAAATTGCCAATTCAATCCAGATTGTGCACTCGGCACAAATATTTTATGAGAAAGTAAATAGGTTTAGGTTTTTTTCAGAAAAAATTGGAACTGTACACTTGGTACAAACATGCAATTAAATCAAATTGTGAAAAATGCCATTAGATGATCTGCTACAAAAATTTCGTGAATTAAATGAAATTTATTAAAATTGTGAAATTAACAGAGTTAAAACAATGTAATTAAGAATAAAGTAGAAATTATTAGCTTTGACTGAAATAAGTTGTCGTAATTAGAAATTATCAATTCAACCCAAATTGTGCACTGGCACAAATATGGATTGAATTAATATTTGTTGGATTTGGAAACTATGTAAAGTAGAAATAACATAATTTTCTAAAAATATATGGTGAATTGAATCAAATTGATTAAAATTATCAAATCAATACATTGGAAATGTTGATTTTATGAGTAAGGCACGAATTACGAATTTTGATTTAAATAAGATGTCACAATAAGTAGTGACGGATTCTATTTACCTCTCGGTGTAGCTCTTTTCTTCCAAACTCTATTTGTTGGTGAGTTTCGTGAACTGAACTGAAACAATTTGTTCAACTGAATGGAAGTATATATGGACAATTAAAACTGATCGATATAATGAAGGAAAGTCATTGACAGATGGCGAGAGTGAATTATGTAAATATTACAGGAATCTGATCATGAGAAATTGAAAGCAGAAAAGTGTTGAACGAATGAAGACAATAGTGAAGAATATAAGCTGCTATCATTTCACTGAAAAGTGAAATCTTTTTGAGTATTTGTCGGAGAAAGACATCCTTGTAGTTATCAATGGTACTGAAGTGGAAAACTTTGCCACGTGTTTGATTTGTTACATGCATTTTTGTATTTATAGAATAAATGAAATGAAGGAGATAATGTGTTGAGTAGGATTTGTAATACTGAGTTTGGTGAGTTTTGTTAATAACCAGTATTTTGTTTCTTTGATTTAGATTGGTTTTCCTGATTTTTTTTAATACCAGAATTTGGTTCAATTTCTTACTACAAAATAGAGTTTCAATTTTGGAAATTTATTGGCATTGACATTTTTAGATTACTTGTCATTTTTTTTGTAAAAAAATATGTACAGTAAATAGAGCAATGTTTTTGCCATTTTATGTATTTTTTATCTTTCAATAAACGGTTATTGTTTATATATTAGAAATATATGGTTCCAAACTTTTTTATGGATTCACAGTTTGGTTTCTTACATTATTGAGGGAAATATCTGCAAAATAAAAATAGTATTAGTAATTAATAATCTTATATATGTAAAAGAATAGAAAAATAAAAAACGTACTAAGATCAGTGTAGACTTCACTGAATACAATATTTTGAGTGTAATCAGGAAATTGATTATCAGGATTCTCAATTAAAAATTTTACACCCTCACGTGATGATGATCTTGATAAAGCAACATAGAGTTGACCGTGTGAAAATACGGGTTGTGGTAGATATTATACCAATTTTATTTATTGTTTGGCCCTGACTTTTATTTATTGTCATTGCATAACATAAGCGAACAGGAAATTGTTTACGTTTTAAGGTAAATGGTAATTTATTATCTTTTACATTAAATATAATACGTGGTATGCATACGGATGTACCTGTATTGTTTCCTGTTATGATTTGAGCTTCAATAACGTGATCCGATAAGCGTGTAACTATAAGTCTAATACCATTACAAAAACCGTTTGATTGATCTATATTACGCATAAGCATTATTGGACATCCTACTTTTAGCTGTAATTCATGAGCATGAATACCGTTTAATTTCAAAGAACGCAAAAAATCTATAGGATACATAGCTTCAAGTTCATGATTAGACAGTGCTGAATTGCACATTTCGTCACAACTAAGATAATATCTAGAAATACCAGGAACTAAATTTAATGTAATTTTATTCAATTCATCGACATAATCATTTTTAGGAGTCACTATTGCTCGCTCTTGTAAATAAAACGTATTATTATACATTGTGGGTAAATTGTCATAAATAGCATGAATAATTGCATCTTTTCCATTTCCTTGAAAGGTCAAGAGTAAGTCATCTGGTATCTTTATCCAGTTAGGTTCATCTGATTGAAATAATGATTTTCCCTTAACCTGACCATTTCCAACTGAAAGTAACCATTTGTTAAATTCTTGTGCTGATTTTTTTTAGTTTTCTGATAGAGCTGAATGGGATAATCTCATGTTAATAGTTAATTCTAGTAGTGTAAAATAGTGCCATATACTTGATCTTGTTATTGATGCACTTAGTGTATCATATCGTGAACCTCCTTTAATAACTGGTAAAGTTTGTCTAAAATCTCCGCCCAAAAGAATTGTTTTACCTCCAAAAGGTTTTTGTCCACTATATTTGTTATGAGTACCTAATAAATCTCTTAATGTTCTGTCAAGTGCTTCGAAACAATTTCGATGATTCATTGGTGCTTCATCCCAAATAATTAATGAAGTTTCACGTAAAAGTTCCTCTAATTGTGTTCCTTTTTTAATATCACATGTTGATTCATTTGTCAGTTCAAGTGGTATTTTAAATCTTGAATGTGCAAGAACGACCTCGGGAATAAGTAATGCTGCTAAAGCAGATGATGCAACAGGTAAAACAATTTTATGATGTGAACGGAGCATTGTAACAAGTGTACGCCACAGAAATGTTTTTCCAGTACCACCATATCTGTATATGAAAAAACATTTACCTTCATTAAAAGTGATAGATTTCATAACATCATCATAAATACGTTTTTGTTCAATATTTAAGCAAGAATGCATCTCAGATGCTTCAATCATTAAAGTTTGACTGTCGCAAGCCAATTCATCTATTACTAATTTGTTTTTAAGATTGTGGACAATATCAATATTTGGAGATGGTAATGAAAATGATGCAAGATTAGATCCATTATTAATGAGCATTTTCTGAATATCACTTAAAATATAATTTTTAATTTGGTTATCTGTTAATCTTATGAGAGGTGAATTGAAATTTTTTTGCATATTGTAAGTGATATCATCACCAAAAAATTGCCAACAATCATTGAAAATTTTTACCGGATCAGTAATTTCACAATATATTAGCATACTAACAAACATTTTACGTAATTGTAGAGATGTAGCCCAATGAGAAGATTCTTGTATTGCAAATAACCATTCATTATCATTTTTTAATAATCCAAGAGCATTGCAAGCATCTCTAAAAGAATTGTATAATTTACCATTTACTGTACATATATCTTGAAAACATGTTGATCCTTTCACATAATTTAGCAAAAGCCTTAGAAAATATAGTTCACCTGAACTTGGATGTACATAATAAAGACGACCAAGAGATTTTCCTCTTTTTCGAGGTAACCAATTTTTATTATCTTGATGCCATGTAAAATGCTGAGGAATTTCTATATATTTTAATGATTTTGTTGATGGGTCTTTCTTATTTAATTCCATCCATTCTGTAAACATTGTTCGTTCAACATTTTCATTATTGAATATATCACGCATATTTTGACCATCATTAAAAACAACATTATTCATTAAAGGTAAATGAATTGGTAACCGTTCAATACTAACATTTCTATAATGTATATCGTACTGGAAAGTTCTCCATATAGCTTCATGAGGAGTTATATATCTACAATCTAAATAGGATTTGATTTCATCAATTTCACCATTTTCACACAAATTAGATTTACCTTTTTCAATATAAGCATATGCTCGATCATTGCCTTTGCAAATGTATTTAAAAAGATATTTTATTAGCTCACCTATATGAAATTGTTCAACATTAATATGAGCTTGATATTTTAATAACAATTTTTTGTTATAAGGAACAACATGACTATTATTTAATTGAATATTATTTCTAGAAAATGATATACCATTATTCTGTCGCTGATATATAACGGTGCCATCTTCATTTATTATAGTTTTATTTTGAAATGATTTTGGAAATTGTTTTGAACAAATATTTTTTGTTGTACAACTTGCCTTAGGATACACATTACCACATGGTCCATATAACATGAATTTTGTAACAATATCGTAGCCAGTTTTATCAAATTTAGGATTAGGAATTTCTACAGAAATAAATTTGTCAATACGTTCAGAAGTATTCAACTTGTCAACATGGTTTAACCAAACAATAAGATGAACATGTGGCAAACCTCTCTTTTGAAATTCAATAGTCTATATTGCTACAGAAAGGAAAAAATATTAATTAATAATAAATTAAAGAACATAAATGTAAATAATATTAAAAGCAAATTGATGGAGATTATTACTAACTTGCCATATTTTGACCAAAAAAATTTCTTTTGCTAATATCATCCAATAGTTCCTCTAATTTCATTTTAAAAACACGTGCTACAATATCCGATCTATCTTCTGGTTGCTGATTAGCGAGAGACATTCTTTGAATTTCAGGCCATTGAGGGTTGTAAGTAAATGTAATAAAAAGGTCAGGAAGACCTATATGTTTACAAATTGCTATAGCATCTTGATAATTTTGAAACATATATCGAGGACTCCCTACATGAGAAGCAGGTAAAATAATTTGTTTTCCTATATTATTTCCAAACATATCACCGTCTAAAACAGCATTTCTTATATTTTTGTATTTGTCAATCCGCAAAGACGCCTGATTATGCTGTAAATATGTTAACCTTTTTTGTTCAATACAGAGATAAACGTCAACAATATACTGTTGAAATAGCCGACCAGAACGGAATATTGTAGGTGCATCTTTATAACGCTGATATAATCGATAAGAATAATATTCGTTCATAGTAACACACTTCCTTTTAATTTTTGTATCACTATTTTGAGTTTGATCATATTTTATATGAGAATGAAAACCGCTTTCACCGTAAGGAAATAATAGAGGATATTGCATTGGCATGTAACATGAATGTTCAAATTTAATACGTTGTAATCCAGTTGTTCTATGTTCAACAATGATATCGCGTTGTTGTTCTTCGTGAGTCAAATCACCGACAACTAATCCAACAACTTCACTTGCGACTGGAGTTGTGTACTATCGTTGTTCATTGTCATAGGTACCAATAATACGTAGTTTTAAGTCAGATATATCACAATTAGAAAAACGTTCTTGATAATACCTAAATCCTTTTACTATAATATTATGTTCATTTAACATAGTAATCAAATTAGCAACAATTATATGTTGTGGTTCACTATTTTTTTTATAAGAATTAGTAAAAGCATTTATTCTATTTACAATTTCATTTGCAGTATCATACATATACAATTGAGCGAACATTGCAACTGATCCTTCAACAGGAAGTACAGATCCTATTCTATGATAAATTTGACCCGAAACTTTGAATACATATGGTCCGTTACCATCATTAATTTTTTCATCCACTTTTACACCCATTGACGTAAACGCAAACATTGAGTTGTACATACGGATATTATCTCTGAAATGCAGTGATTGTAATCAAGCAATAGGATTAAGCAACATGTTAAGAAATTCTGGTGGTTCTTTCAAAATAGGTAACAAAACTCTTCCATCCCAACAACACAAATTATATTTTGGATTATTTGTTTTTGAATATTTTTTACATCTTTCACAATACCAGAAAAAGGCACCACATTTTTGGCATCAGTATTAAGGTGCACCGATATCCAATAATTCTGGTAAGTTATTTGCTACCAAAATTGATCATTAGAAGTTGAAGGAAAAAATGAAACTGTAAAAATTAAGCATATAGGAACCAAAAAACATACTTTCTCCAGATTCTTTAAATTGTCTATTGACATTTGAACATTAACCGATGAGGGTTCCCCTCTTTCGAGTCTAGGTCGTTTGTTACGTGATAACAATAACCTTCTCCGTCTATTTGATGTTGGATCATCCATTTCAAAATTTAATTAGCAGTCTAATAAATGGAAAAGAATAACAACCCTAAAATCTGTTAAATCAAAAAGAGTACAAAATATTTGTTAGCAAAACATATTCGTTAACTTGAGCTTTAAACCATTGCAATTAAAAATAACAGATTATATAATATGATGTTAAAATCATTGAAAATAAGAAAGAATAATATTAAAACAATTTATTAATTAGAAAATTATATTTTAAGTTAAAAAAATAAAAATCAGAGCAATAAATTAATCTGGATATTACTAAAAGCAATATATTGTCCAATTTTGTTTTTTACTTTCCTTTCCTTGTTAAGTGTAGTCCTAATTTTACAGTATTAAACTTGTCTGTTTTTTTTTCCCTCTTTCTATTTTTTTCTACTTAAGAATGCACACTTATCATACATAATTGAAAAATATATTTTTTATGTGATTGTAAAAATGGAAAATTACAACAATTCTAAAATCTGTTAAATCAAACATAGTGCAAAATTTTTGGTAGGAAAACATATTCATTAACTTGGACAAAAGAACTTTAAAACATTGCAATTAAAAATAACAGACTATATAATATGATGTTGAAATCACTGAAGATAAGGAAAATTAATATTAAAATAATTTATTAATCCAAAAATTATATTTTAAGTAAAAAGAATTAAAATCGAACAATAAATTAATCCGAAAATTAGTAAAAGCAATATATAGTCCAAATTTTTTTTTTTACTTTCTTTGTTAAATGTAGTCCTAATTTTACAAGTATTAAACTTGTCTCGATTTTTTTTTCCCTTCTTTATATTTTTTTCTACTTAAGAATGTACACTTATCATACATAATTTAAAAAGATATTTTTTATGTGCTTGTAATTTTCCATAGTTTTTTTTTTCCTTTTGGATCAAGCCTACTCCAATGGTACCAACAACGGTTTAAGGTTTACAGTTGAGGATTTAAGACTTAAGACAAAGAGTATATAGAAACAATGGTACATATGCATGAACTAAATGTTAGAATAACAGTTTCCATCATTGATATTTATTTATATCAATACATGAAAAACAATGCAATCTTTACAAATTCAACTATCCACAATTGTCATCGAACATAAATATGAATGCAATTACTTTATAAAATTCTAATTATACAGGAAACATACCATAAATTGTCAAACAACAGAAGTATTTACCAGAATATTAGTATACAAGTGGAATATCGGTATACGAGAGAAAAATTAAGTTTATACATATTAAACTATTCCACTAATTAATGATTACAATAATCCGAACAAAATATTGAATAATTTTTAAAAACAATACTTTCAACAAATCGAAAAAAACTACAAACCTGATTACAATCTAAACCAACAAAGAGGCAAAACTAAATTGTAACAAAAAAAAAATTTGTTCGGGTAAAAAAAGAAATCAATTTTTGTTGGGGTAAAAAAAAAATAAAAACATACCATAAGAGAATGAGGAGCAGTAGAAAACCCCAAAACATAAATAATAAATCCCAAATATAACCAATTCTTCAGAAAACCAATTTAACACTTAATGAATAGTTATCACAATATTGATGAATCCTCATCTTGATCTATCCAATAACCATTAGAACAGTTAAAAATCTTTAATTCAACTGTTTGAACAGTTAAAAACCATTAATTCCTCCAAGGACTGCAAAGGAAAAAAACAAACAACATAAATCACAATTTAGATACACAAAGAACTGAGGAAAAAAATTTAGATACACAAAACAATTTAAAATCAATTGCATATAGAAGATGACTTGTAACACTCATTATGGTTTAGCCGGTTCTTCTGGCATGCATGACAATAGTACAACCATTCCAGCAATCCACACATAAAATCAAAGAAATCAAACAACATAAAAATAACAGAAGTACTGAAACCAATTCAATTAAAGAAAAAAAAAATTGCAATCGAAAACAGACATCAATTAGAAATCACGAACATGCATGCAACAGAAATTATCAGGTCAGAAAAATAAAGGAAACACTGAAACAAATTCAATTGAAGAAAAAGAAAACTCAATTCGGAAACGGGCATCAATTTTCGAATATTCAATCAGAAATCAGGAACAGACACAGACACACCATAAAGAACAAATCCTGCCGAGCAATTAAAGAACAAAGATACTGTCAGCTCAGAAAAATCACAGAGACACTGAAACCAATTATCAATCAGAAAGAACAAATTCTCTCAAGCCATTAAAAAACAAAGACACCGTCGCCTCGAAAAATAACGAAACACCGAAACCAAGTATCAATTAGAAATCAAGAACATACATACAACAAAGAACAAACCGACGGAATTTCGTACATAAAAAAAACAGGCATCAATTTTGTAATCATCAATTAGAAATCGGGAATATACAAACCGAACCTACAATAAAAAACTAAACCTAAACATCTAAATTGAACCAAACAAAATCTAATTGAACATCGAAATACCCGACAAGAAAGTAGAACACCTCCGCCCCCGGACGGGCGAAGAAAAGTGCTCGAGATCCGAACGAATCACGGAAAGGAAAATCTAACATAATGACTTTGCCGACGTTCTTTCCAGGACCTTCGCTCGTTCTTTCCAGGACTCTCGCCGCCCGTTCTTTCCAGAATTTCGCCGAGGAAAGATAGATAAAAGAGATAAGAAGCGACAGTGTAGAAGAAATGCAAAATGGCGTCAACAGTGTAAAAGAAATGCTCAATCGTGTAAACATCGGATGAATTTAGAACACAGCTGTAATAGCAAAACATAGACCAAATCTCAGCCACAGAAATAGAAATCGAACGGCTCTTATTTTAGAGACACGATGTTCACTTGGTTGAGCTCAAAAACGGCCAAGATGTAATCCTATTAATAATATAATGTATTGAATGGTATGTATAAGTTAAGAGTATTTGTTAAATGAAAATGAGAAAAACATATTGAACTCATTATTATGTGGTCAATTGTGCAATGAGTCGTATATCTATTTGGTGATTATGTGCTTCACATGTCTCTTGGTGGTACAAAGTTCATATCTCAAAAGATATGAAGAAATATATTTTGGTTTCGCCCAAAACTTAGTTATTACTTTTCATTTTTTTAAAATGAGACTTTTGTGACTTACGGTTATTGTGCATAAGAAAAACACATAGATTTGTACATACTAATAGAATAATAAAAGAAAATTAACTAATCAAAATTGGGAAAATATATTGCTTCCTTGAATTGAAATTACACAAACAAACAAAAAAGGGACATTTACAAATAACCCCATATATTTTTTTCAATATTACAAAAAACTCCTATATTTTCAAATTTACAAAAAACCCACTACAATAAACTTTTCATTTACAAAAAAATCTCCTTCATCCAATTTTCCATCCATTTCTTACTTAAAATTTTTGAAATTTCCATTTTTCCGCTATGATAATCCAAAATAATTTTTCTTAGAAAATAATTTTCTAAAAATATATTTTCTGAAAAAAATTTGAAAAAAAGTTTAGAAAAAATATTTTCTAGACAAAATATTTTCTGAAAAATATTTTATCAAATATTTTAAAAAAAATTCTAACAAAAAATATCTTACATTTTTTTAGAGTTTATAAATATATATATATATATATATATATATATATATATATATATATATATATATATATATATATATATATATGAGAATTTTTATGGTTTTTAAGTGTATTATGAATTATGATACTTCCCATTTTGCAGGGATAAATATGATATTATAGAATTTGGTTCAAAACACATGAAATTGGCCCAAAACAAAATTATCAGCGAGCAAGTGCCACTTTCTCTCACACTGCTGCCGAAAGTGCGCTCTCTCGCTCTCTCTCTGGAAGTGCTTTTGATCCCTAATAATCTCAGAAGAAAGAAAAAGGTATAATTAATCTCTATACTGTAATGAACCGATTGATTGTTTCATGTTGTTTCGCAAATTTATTTTCTCCCACTCTCCATCTATCTTCGCTGTCGCTCCCTCACGCTCAACTGTGAAATAGGGTTCATCTTTACCCTTTATTACTAGTTAATTGACAGATTTATATGTTATTTTGCAAATTTATCTTGTGATATTGTCGTCAATTCAGGCAAGATATTAGCCTTTGCTTCTTTTCTTTATCATCTTTTTTTAAGGTGGTTTTCTTTATCATCTTTGGAAAGATTCTAATTTTTCTTTTTTTTTACTTTGGATGAAAGTTTTTTTCTTTGCAGTGTTTTATAGGTCTGATTCTACATTTCAACGGTATAAAATAAATGCATGAGATAAATCGAAGGTTTAGTAATCTCTGTGGTTATTCGGGTTTATGCTCGTAGCTTTAATTAGATACTATTGGGAATATTAGGATTGTTCTTTGTTAATTTGTAGTCCAAGGACGTTCTAATTCATTATTTTCTAATAATTTTAGGGACAAATTCATCATTAGTCCATGTACTTCAATTTGATTGCGATTTAGTCCCTACACTACTGATCTGAACATCTTGATCCATGTACTTTACAAAAACTTGCACGATTGGTCCTTGATTCAGGGGCTATTCGTTCACAATTCTATAAAGTACAGGGACTAAATAGTTCAAATCAATAATACAAAGACCAAATTTCCATCTAATATTAGTACACGGACTAATGGTGCATTTACCTCTTTTTATTTAATCATTAGATCAAGTGAAGCATGGCGGCCAAGTCAACTGATGTTGGACTTCACGAATCGAACACAAGATCGATGAGGCTGATTGAAAAGATTACCGGATCCCACCGGTTCAAGGTCGTGGACTATTCCCTTCAAAAGTGGATAGGTGTTGGTAATCTTCTAGCATCTTCCATTTTTACTATTGGAGGATATGATTGGGTTATCCAATACTATCCCAATGGAGACACCGAGAAGAACAAAGATTACATTGCTTTCTATGTTTCGCTTAATAGTGATATCGGAATCGGTACAGATGTAAATGTGCGTTTAAATCTTACCATGCTTGATCAGGGCGGAAACCCAACAGAATTGAGCAAAACATCTGTGAATACCTTTACAAGAAATGCCATGGGTTGGGGCTATACAGACTTTATCGAAAGAAAATTGTTTGAGGCGTCAAAGTATCTTAAGAGTGATTCTTTTGAGTTAATGTGTACTATTACTGTTCTAAAACACTCCCTTTTGAGTTCGACGGAATTTGAACCACTTGTGGTGCCACCTTGCAACTTAGGCGAGCAGCTCTGTCACTTGTTGGAGAGTGGCAAGGGAGCAGATGTTACTTTTGAAGTTCGCGGAGAATTTTTCAAGGCTCATAAAGTCATACTGGCAGCAAGGTCACCAGTCTTTAGTGCTCAATTTTTTGGTCTGATGAGTGAGATAGGGGCAGAAAGCATAAAAATGGATGATATTGAACCTGAAGTTTTGAGGGGTTTGCTAGATTTCATATACTCGGATTCAATACCCAAATTTGATGATGACAAAATGGAATCAATTATATTATATCAACATTTACTTGTAGCTGCGGATCGATATGAAGTAGAGAGATTGAAGGTAATATGTGAAAACAAATTATCCCAAAACATCAAAGTAAATAACCTAGCCACATCCTTAACCCTGGCGGAGCAGCACAATTGCTCTATCCTTAAAACTTCATGTCTTAACTCTGTTTCCTCTCTTGAAATTCTTGCGGAAGTTATGAAAACCGATGGATATGAACATATGGCCCAAAGTTGCCCGAATCTCTTATTGGAGCTAGTTGAGAATTTGAGGATTAAGAAGTAGATCATTACTTCAATCATGGTTTGTGAATTAGTAAATAGATCTTTACTTTAATCATGATTGATTTCGTTTGATGTTTTTTTCTGAACGTAGAATTGCTCTCTGTTGCATTTTGCAAAAGTGTTTAATAACAGAGATTTCTATATATATTTTCTATTATCAGTTCACTTTTTATAGTGTTTTGTGTATTTACCATATATTGACGTATGGGCAAGGTGTGGTTAATATGAATAATTTTTCTGTTTCTATAATTGAACTTAATTTAAACTTGCGCGTCCCTCGCATTGCTTCGGGCTTGAGCGAAATACATTTTTTCGAAGATAATAAGTGATAAATAATTTGTGATTTCAAGCAAAAAAAAAGTGCAATGAGTTTTTTATATGATAACAATAATCTTAACACAAATTTAGTTGTATAATTAGAAAAAATAAATAAACTATTATACATGAACGAATAAAATATTTATAACAATAAACTAAATGATAATATCAAGTATAATTTTTAAAAATAATAGATGCAAGTAAAAAATAATAGATATCACGAAAATAATTTAAAATGTAATGTATAATTATAATATCATGCATAATTTTTTAGAAAAATAGGCATCATTAAAATAATAGCAAACCTATTGTTAAAATAAATTTTTCCTTTAATAATAGTAAGAATAGCAAATATTATTAAAAGAAAAAACTTGAAAATAATTTTCTTTTAATAATAGAAAACATTTTTATTTCAAAGAAAGTAATAACAATTTTTTTTTAGAAAGAGAAATAATATTAAATATTTTTCTTTTAGTAATAGCATTAAAAGAAAATTAAAAGCAATTAGAATAGCCCATTAAAGTAGTTAGGCCTTGTGTCAATAAAGAGCAAAATGTGGAAAAAAACAATCTGGGCCCAATAAAATATTTATAACAATAAACTAAATGATAATATCAAGTATAATTTTTAAAAATAATAGATGCAAGTAAAAAATAATAGATATCACGAAAATAATTTAAAATGTAATGTATAATTATAATATCATGCATAATTTTTTAGAAAAATAGGCATCATTAAAATAATAGCAAACCTATTGTTAAAATAAATTTTTCCTTTAATAATAGTAAGAATAGCAAATATTATTAAAAGAAAAAACTTGAAAATAATTTTCTTTTAATAATAGAAAACATTTTTATTTCAAAGAAAGTAATAACAATTTTTTTTTAGAAAGAGAAATAATATTAAATATTTTTCTTTTAGTAATAGCATTAAAAGAAAATTAAAAGCAATTAGAATAGCCCATTAAAGTAGTTAGGCCTTGTGTCAATAAAGAGCAAAATGTGGAAAAAAACAATCTGGGCCCATTAAAGTAGTTGGGAGGCCTTGTATCAATAAATAGAAGTATGTGCTGAGACTCGAACCGTGGTCTCTGGAATGGTAGCCAAATCTGAACACCATCAGTCCATCACACTATACATATATTTTTTGTTTTAGAAAAATTATTACAAATTCTATAAATAGTAACGTTTACGAATAAATGAATAAAATGAAAAAAATGAAAAAGCTGAAGAGCCGAACCCGGGTCACCCTGCTGGATGGCGAATGCAACACCAGATGCGCTAGAGCACTTTCTTGGTATTAAATTACCAAATTAATATAAATATGATATTCCAGGCAAGGACATGTGTCAAAACAGGAAACAATCCAACTAGCTTTTACTATAAGTATATTATAATGATAGACAACTAGATGTGACCCTCGCTTCGCTTCGGCTAGGGTTGTCAAACGCTTCGGTTCCGAAATGGTATATTGGGTTAATTTAATTCGGTTGTTCAGTTCAGTTTAAAATTTTAAATTATTCAGTCTAATTGGTTGGTTTGGTTATGATTTACAAAAAATAAATACACCAAACTGGCTGAACAACACTCTTATTTAACATTTTTTTGAATTGTTCTCTGTTTTAAATTTTATTTATGAACTAATCTCATGTTCTAATAAGTTTTCTTCGATGTATATATGTTTGTAATATAATTAACTGAATAAACCAAAACATTTGATTTTATTCACTTCTAGTTAAGTTCTGCTCGGCTCAAATCTAGTTTGTTTTAGTTCAATTCGATTTGATTTTATTCGGTTCAGAATGAACACTCATAGCTTCGGCTATACCAAATTAACTTCTATTACTTGTATATGAAAATAACAAAAAATTAGCCTTAAACATAATAAGCTATTTATTGTAATGCAATTAAAATTTGAGATAAAGCTGTGATACATAAACTTGACATGTAGAAAATTTAGATTTGAAATACAAATAAGAAACAACATGAAAACTTGAGAAAGGAAAAAGTTCATATAACACATACCACACTTTAAAAAAATGCTCAAAAATGAAGTTATACTTCATAGTTCATATTATTACGATTTTAGAACTTTGTGGGATCCTATATTGTATTATGTAAATTGATATTTTGTATTTTTAGAATAATAAAATTTATATTAAAAAAATTGTGGTTAAATTCATTTTATTGGTCTTAGGAGGTGAGTTTACGAACAAATGTATACGCTACTTTTCATATTTTAGCGGGTTCACAATATATTGTAGAGACTATATAGTATATCTAAACAACTGGACTTACTTAAAAAAAGCAATTTAAATAAGTTCATTGTATAGCTATAAAAGAGCATGTCTTAAGAAAGGATATACTGGTGTAAAGAAAATATAAGTTCATTGTAATTGATTATTGTCAATTTGTCATATACTAATTATAGCATGTTTAATGTATCATGTACAGTTATATATATATTTTTTTATAAAGGTATCATGTAGAGTTTAATTCAGTTATATGTATTATTCTATATTACCCAACATATTTATGTGCTACATCTATATATTTGTGTTTATAGTAGTAAATAATTTTATTACACCTATATATATATATAGTTTAGCTAAAAAACTTGTACGACTAAAGTTCAATTTTTGCTCGTGAGTTTTGTATCCTTGGATTTGCTCCAAGATGCGTGCAAAAATAATGAGAAAGCGGACCGTCTAACCTACGTTTCCTCTCTTTTCTATTCGTCTCTTCATTTACTTATTCCTTCCCTCTTTTCTTTTCAGTTCTTTGTTACTTCTTCTCTCTGGGTCGCACGAAGCAGGGGCGAAATCGAGTCGCGCGAAGCCGGAGTTCTCTTCTCAGTCGCGTGTAGCTGGAGCTGACGGACAAAGCTCGCTCCTTCTTTCTCTTGTGCGAGCTATCTCTGTCCGGATCCCTCTCTCACAAAAAACTCTCCGTCTAGTTACTGTTGTGAGGCTATCTCTGTCCTTCCCTCTGTCGCCCGTGATGGAATATCCAGGTTTTTTTTTGCGACATTTAGTCAATTGAAGTTTTGAATTTTGCTCAACACAAGAACTGACCGCTGAATTTACGATGTTTTTGCTAAGTGGTTCTGAATTGACTCAATTGGTGCTAATTGTGCTATAATACGATTGAAGTTTGCCCAATTAGGGTTAATTATAGATTTATTAGGGTTTAATTAAGATAAAATCATGGTTACTTATTCCATTCAAAAAAAAAATTTGTTACTTAGGGCTGACTAAGATATAATTAGGAATTTAAGATGAAATGAGTCTAATTAGGATTAAATTAAGCTTAAACAATCATACACCATTTGAGGTATTATGCAGCGCCTTTTTCATCTTTGTATTTCTTCATTGTTGTAGGGAGTCTTATCTCACAGCAAGTTTTGCCGCATTCCACGTGAAAATTCCGGCAACATGAAAGTATGCAGTTTTCGTTGAGCGAGTGTTCTGTTATTGATACTGATAATAGAAGCCATGCATTTATGGATTTTTAATTTCAATGGCAAGTTTTGGCACCACCATTCCAACCATGTCCTCATATAGCAATTTGGTCATCTGTCTCTCTCAAAATTGATAAAATTGTTTACATAGCCAACATTAGAATTTGTTACAATATCATCTGTCTCTTTAAAAGTCGCTTGTGCAGATCAGTTTATTTGACAAATTATTTTATTTTATTTTATTTCAGATTTTCCAGATTTAAAGTTTCTTAATTACTTGTTCAATATTTACTGACAGTGAACATGAAGAACTAGAAGTAGAAGTGAAGCAAATTAAGATGAACTTTCAACTGGTACACAAGCTATTTGCTGATTAGGAGGTGAATCAAGATATTGTGTACAAAATTACCCCAATTCATTTTATATGAGATGTTTTATTTGTATTTCTGATGGAATTGTATGAAATAGAATTGTGATATAATTTGCAAGTTTTGTGATGTTATTTTTGGAGTTCTGTAATATAATTTTAGATGATTTATTTCTGAGTTGTTGAGTAAATATATTTTTGAACTTGTGATATTGATTCCTTATGTTTTCATTAGTTTTCGAGTTGTGAAATAAATGGTTTATTTGGGCGGATGGATGGTACCATTTTTATTTTGGTCCATAAAAGAAAAACTCATGTAAATAAAGTGATTTATCATACACTAATTTAATGTTACGACAGATGGTACCATTTTTATTTTGTTATATAAAACCCATGTAAATAAAATGAATTGTCATGCACTAATATAATGTTACGACAGTCCGAATGTATCAAAAGTGCCAAGTTTCTATCATACACTAATTTCATAAAAGAATTTCATCAACAATAATTGATTGCATCAACTAGAAATCCCTTCATTGTATCAAAACTAAAACTATTTTTTAATGGAATAATTTACATCCATTATTCATCCTGAAAATAAATTAGTACTCCAACATCTTCATGGTGTTGATTCTCTATGAATCTTCTACTTCATTTCTTCTTAATCTTCTACTTATTTTTTTTTCTTATTGCTCAAATCCTCTAACTTTCTTCTTGATCTTCAACATGACCCTGATATGACAAGGTAACTATTAGAGCTTAATATTGATCTAAAATCATCAATGAGAAAATAAAAATAAAAAAGTAATATACATAATTTGGGTAATTAGCGGTTGATTTGGGGGTAATTAAGGGGCTGATTTAGTTTATTGAGGGAAAATTTGGTTAATTCATGCCCAATCAGTGAAAAGAACCCTATTTAGCCACCCCCAAGTGAGCTCTGATTGCTCAACTAAACCTAACTGGTCTCAATTATACCCAATTAGTCTCAATTAAGCAATAATTAGTGCTAATTGAGCACCAATTACTTTCAAATAGCCTCAATGAATATATAATAATATCAAATCAGTTAAATAATCCTAAGTACCCTTTCATCAGTCAAAATCAGAGCTAAAAACAACATATATCGGTACAAAGGGAAAAGTGATACTGACATTTACACTTTTTTCATCTTCAGTCCAAAGCGACAAGTGCTACATCCCGTCTGTTCTTGCACGACAGAAGGCAGACGCCAAGCGTCAGGCCCGTATCCCTGGCTCGTGTCGACGGTTTATCACTGAGCGGTAGCCACCGTTACTCGTCACGTCTGTTCGACGGAGAAAGAGAGAAGGAGACGGAGTTGGAGAGAGAATCAGAGATGAGAGAGATGAGAGAGGCAGTGAGCTTGGTTCTGGAGAGACACGATGAGCTTGCTCATCGCCATGACAGAGGTGATGGCTCTGAAGAGGCATGAAAGAGAATGGAAACAGACGGGAGAAGAAAAGGGTTTTCTCCTTAGTTGGCACGGATCTTGGAGCAAATCCAAGGGCAGAAAATCACAAGCAAATATTGAAGTTTCCTTGTACAAGTTTTTTAGATACGCTCAGGGCTTATTAACAATCATCATTTATGATTTATTTTGTCTATATACTTTCGAGAATATTTCATGAAACCACATCTTTCTAGATTCCATTCTTCAGTCCTTGGAGCTAGAGGTGGCAAAATCTGACCCGACCCGAAAAACCCGCCCGACCGACCCGAACCCGAACCTGACCCGATCCGAAGATGTTGACAAGTCAACGGCCCGAAACCCGACCTGACCCGAAACCCGAATGACCCGAAACCCGAAGAACCCGAAACCCGAATGGCCCGAAACCCGAGCGGCCCGAAACCCGAACGACCCGTAACCCGAATTACCCGAACCCGAACCTGAATGACCCGCCCAATTTTCGAAACCTGAATAACATGTAATGCAAGATGAATAACATGAAGGTTCGAATATTTGTGTCTTGATTTTGCCATAATTATTGGACTTTCGTAATTTTACATTGAAAAAGTTGTATATCTACATGTGTTATGTGTATAATGATGATTTTTTAATTCTCACATCTTATGATATTAAATTATTAATACATTAATGAATTAATATTTTTTAATAGAAAACTTGGTTTGTTATAGTGAACTCATTTTGTATAAATAACACATAACTAATAACATACAAAATTAATATTATATAATATCGTGCAATAAACGAGTCAACAACAAAATTAAACCAAGTTCGATTTTTTTTATTTTTTCTGATTTTTTATTTTTTTCGATTTTTTTCATTGCCCCTCTTAAATAAAAAATATCATATATAATAGATATATCCAAATGTATATGATTATATTTTATTTGAATCTTTCCATATTTTTATAACTTTAACAAAAAAATTTCATTTTATTCCATTTTTTTTAATTTAAAGATAATACTTTAAAAAAATCAGATTCTCCGATTCGACTCGGCCGATTCCAATCAGAGTCGGATGATTCTCACTACACAGACAGTGAACGAGTTAGATCATGATTCCAATTTTAGGAACTATAAAAATTAAGTCGAATTTTCGATATTTCGTCTATCTATATACAGACCAGAATTATCCGAAATACAAACCCGAATGACCCATAACCCGATTGACCTGTAACCCGAACCCGCCTGACCCATAACCCGAATGACCCGAGACCCGAACGACCCGAGACCCGATCGACCCGAGACCCGAACAACCCGGTACCCGAGCGACCCGATACCCGAGCGACCCGAGACCCGAACGACCCGTGACCCGACCCGTGACCCGAACGACCCGTGACCCGAACGACCCGTGACCCGAACGACCCGGAACCCGAAATGACCTGACCCGAACTCGGCCCAACCCGCCCATTTGCCACCTCTACTTGGAGCAACATAATTGTCACAGAAAATCGTTAAAGTGACACGTGTCAGCACCGGCTGTAACCTGGCTTAAAACACGTCCAGTTTTATGTATTATATTATAGTATAATTTGGAAGCAGTCTAACATGAACCCTGCGAATATCAATATACCGTCATTAATTTGAGATGAATGTCATTATAAAATGTTTTAAAGTTGTAAAATAAGCACAAATAAAAGTTTACATGTAAATCACAACCATAAAAAATAAATTATCAGTAAACTGTTAAAATTGGTCGGCTAAAACAATAGGGCAAATACTAAATAAGCACACATAAAATTTTGTCTTGACAAATAGGTGATGGACAGGAAATCGAATTCTGGCTCGACAAATGACACATGACTGTATAATGACAAAAGAATTTTCAGAATTTCACTTAAGGTTCACGGAAAAAAATATTACAGTATAGCAAGTAATCTTAAACCCAGCTACGTTGCAATGGGATCGGGCTCTTAGCACGGTTCAAATGCGAAAGCTACAATTATTGAGAAGTAAAATCTCAGTAACGCAACTCACAACACGAAAAGACAAACTTCATTAGAATACCAATAAGGAAGGCAGATTATCGGTCAACTCCACGTATAAGTTCTTCACAAATACGGGGGTAAAAGACCAAGACCGCAAATCAATTTGGACCCTAAAGGTGCCGCAGAGAATCAAATTCTTTCTCTGATAGATGCACAAAGGAAACCTTCCTATAAAGAACAAGCACAAAAAAAGAGGCTAGTTGCTAGTCGATAGATGCCAATCTTGTAATGCAAGCCAAACAGAAATCCGCAACCACCGTTTTTAGAATGAAGGCTAGTTAAAGAATTATGGAATCTATGTATGCAAAGTTTACCTAAACAATAACTCCTACATGAGACAACCCCCTTCATATCCTCAAATGGATGGAGAGAAAGCTCGACAAGACCAAGAGATTGGAATGGCGAGCGGTTTGGGCAGTGAAATTACAGCCATAAATATTAACTAATCAACTATGAATAAACTGTTAAGATTTGTCGGCTAAAACAATAGGGTGATGTGGCCCGACTGTTTTGTGTGGAGACTTCAGGAAAACTCTCGATACCGTAAAAAAGGGAACCCGGCAGGAGATAAGAAAGTTCTCCATATTTGCTCTCCATGACTTATTTCCATAAATGACAATTGGAATTGGAAATATATTTATTTCCTTATATTTGTATTTCCATGTATTAGGTGTTAATTGGGGCAGTAATTCCTTGGGTTATTTCCTTATATTAGGTATGACTATCCTATAAATAGAGGGGTAGGGGTAGAGTTTTATTCATTCCAACAATCACAAACAATTGTATTGTATTTTCTCTTTCTCTAAGTATAAAGAAAGTTTGAGTGCCGGCGGCCGTGGTTTTTACCCTCTTTAGGGTTTCCACGTAAAAAATATCTTTTTGTTCTTGTGTCTTGCTTTCTGTGTTTGCTGTTGCGTCTCGGTTCCTAACAAGTGGTACCAGAGCCAAGGTTCGAAGAAAATTCCCTTTGGGTGCGAACGAGGAGGCGATACGTAGACGAGCGATGGACGAGAGCAAGGTGTCGGTGGGTCGGTTTGACGGGCGAGACTTCAGCTATTGGAAGATGCAAACAGAAGCGTTGCTCTGCCAGAAAGATCTAGAAGATGCGCTACTCGAAACGAAGCCAGAAGGGATCATCGCTGATGCATGGAAGAAGATGAACCGCAAGGCGCTAAGCTACATACAATTGTCCTTAGCCAAGAACGTGGCGTTCAACGTGGTGAAGGAGACGACGGGTTTTGGAATCATGAAGGCGCTATCCAACACGTACGAGAAGCCGTTTTCATTAAACAAGCTGCATCTGATGCGCCGTCTTTTCTATCTGAAGATGGCGGAAGACGGATCTGTGGCCGAGCATCTGAACTCTTTTCAGGTTATTTCAAACCAGTTAGACTCATTTAAATTGAACCTGGGTGAAGAGACGAAGGCTCTTATGTTGTTGTCATCATTGCCGGAAAGCTGGTCGACGACAGTAGACGTTATCGGCGGCAAGGAGGATCTGACTTTTGAGGAGGTACGAGACCGCATCCTGAACGAGGATATTCGGCGAAGGGAGCGGAGCGAAACCTCGGGTTCCATGAGTTCAGCCTTGAATGTGGAGAGTCAGAGTCATGGAGGTCAGAGAAACAACAACCACAGACGATCCAAGTCAAGAGGTCGCAGCGAGTTGGAGTGTTGGAACTGTGGTAGAAAGGGCCACATGAAAAGGGACTGCAAATCCCCAACAAAGGAGAAAAGGGCGGAAACAAGTTCCGCAAATTCCGCCACTGAGGAGGATTCAGACGATGCCTTAGTTCTATGCATCGACAACTATATCGAGTCATGGATTCTGGATTCAGGCGCATCCTTCCACTCTACCTCACAGAAAGATAAGTTTTTGAATTTTAAATCTGGAGAATTTGGAAATTTACTTAGCGGATGGGAAACCGCTATGCATATCGGGCATGGGCGATGTCCAAATAAAATCAAGTAACGGATTTAGATGGACTTTGCGGGGAGTTCGATATATTCCAGGTTTAAAGAAGAACTTGATATCCATTGGGCAGATGGATAGTGAGGGGTACAAAACCGTGTTTGGGAACGGGTTGTGGGAGATTGTAAAGGGTGCGATGGTTGTGGCGAAGGGTACAAAAATAGGAACTCTTTATCTCACGGAAAACAAGGGAGATTTGTTAGCAGTTCCGGGAGCGACAACCAAGCCGATATTGTGTCATAATCAGCTCGGTAATGTCAGTCGCAAAGGACTGCAAGTGCTGGCTTCAAAGGGTTTGTTACCCAAGGTGAAATCGGTAGAAATCGGTTTCTGTGAGAACTGCGTGCTCGGCAAGGAAAAACGGGTTAGTTTTTTGACTGTCGGACGAGAACTCAAGACGGGGAAGCTAGACTTGGTGCAGAGCGATTTGTGGGGACCAGCTACGGTCCAAGGCGGGTCACGCTACTACAAGGATAGGTCAAACGACGAATCTGAGGACTACCATGAGGCGGTAGAGACGGGAGATTCTGTCAAGTGGGAGCGTGCAATGAGAGATGGGATTGAGTCTCTCGGAAAGAACAATACTTGGGTATTGACTTGGTTACCAGATGGCAAGAAGACGCTACAAAACAAGTGGGTTTATCGGATAAAGGATGAACCAGTTGACAGCAAGCGGTACAAGGCGAGATTAGTAGTAAAGGGATTCCTACAGAAAGAAGGAGTTGACTACACAAAGTTATTCTCGCCGGTGGTGAAGCTAACAACCATTCGTACGGTGTTAAGTATTGTAGCGGCCGAAGATTTGCACCTCGAGCAGATGGATGTCAAGACGGCGTTTCTCCATGGCGATTTGGAGGAGGACATCTGTATGGTGCAGCCTGAAGGTTTCGAGACCCGGGGAAAGGAGGGTCTAGCGTATAAGCTCGAGAAAAGCTTATACGGTCTAAAACAGGGTCCCAGACAGTTGACCAAGGAAGTCCCCATCGACAAGCTGAGGCTGTGCGCTGTCTCAGTGGGGTTGGTCGAGTGAGTCAGTGGGAGCATGTCGCCGGGCTCAAGAAAGATACAGGGGAGAAAGGAGAATGGATTTAATGCAAAGGATTTATGTCATTATGAAGTCTCCAAGTGGGAGATTGTTTTGTGTGGAGACTTCAGGAAAACTCTGGATACCGTAAAAAAGGGAACCCGGCAGGAGATAAGAAAGTTCTCCATATTTACTCCCCATGACTTATTTCCATAAATGACAATTGGAATTGGAAATATATTTATTTCCTTATATTTGTATTTCCATGTATAAGGTGTTAATTGGGGCAGTAATTCCTTGGGTTATTTCCTTATATTAGGTATGACTATCCTATAAATAGAGGGGTAGGGGTAGAGTTTTATTCATTCCAACAATCACAAACAATTGTATTGTATTTTCTCTTTCTCCAAGTATAAAGAAAGTTTGAGTGCCGGCGGCCGTGGTTTTTACCCTCTTTAGGGTTTCCACGTAAAAAATATCTTTTTGTTCTTGTGTCTTGCTTTCTGTGTTTGCTGTTGCGTCTCGGTTCCTAACACCGACAAAATTGCTCGAAGAGAGGTCAGAAAACTAAGAAGTGGGGTTAATTCACGCCGACTCTACTGGAAAACCCCAGTTATTCATCTATTGTAATTTCTTCAGCTCATTGACTTTTAATATGTTACTAATACTTTGTTAGATAATTAGACATTTTGATCAATGCATTGTCCAACTTATAAAACACGCACTTTGACCATCAATTCCCTTCCTGTTAAGTTAATTTGATCATCATATATACCCGCCACAAACTCAAAATATCAAATGTATCATTCCAAATGCCAAGTACCAAAAATATGTTACTAATATGTTACTAATACTTTGTTAGATAATTAGACATTTTGATCAATGCATTGTCCAACTTATAAAACACGCACTTTGACCATCAATTCCCTTCCTGTTAAGTTAATTTGATCATCATATATACCCGCCACAAACTCAAAATATCAAATGTATCATTCCAAATGCCAAGTACCAACAATATCACAATACAAAACAGTTCTTAATCTAAGAAATTAAAAATAAGAGAACCAACTGCTAACAAGATAACCTAACTCCAGTCTAGCAAAAAAAAAAAAAAAACAGCTTAGCATGTAGCCAGATTATTTCGATTTATTTCACAACTAAATACAAACAATTTTAAAATTTATTTGTTCTTTTTCTCGAATTTGGCCCTGTCAGCACCGCTATAAGGCGCGACGTGATAAGCGTACTGCTGTAAAACAGAAAAGAAGACCATTTCTACAATGACCAACACATTTTGGATCGCCTCTTGAATGTGCTCCACGTCCAGCCAAAAATGGTTCGATTTTATTATTCCGAAGGCGGCCAGCACTTCCAATGCTATTCCCTGTTAAAGTTATAAGGAAATGTTGTTAAGGTGTTGGTTATTTATTTATTTTGCTTATATATTCTTGCCAAGTGCCAGAATATTTTTTTTTCTTTTTTGAGGCTATTTTTGGTCAAATATTTTAATATTAGACTTGGATAAACATAAAACTGTAATTTAGCGACTAAAATATCAAGACCTTTTGCATATATACCCCTCAAAAATCAGTTATTTTGACATTTTAGTATTTTTTCCTTTGTAGCTTAAACATATCTCTAAACATTAAATTCATCTAAAAAATCAAAAGAGTACCAGACAATAAAAATAATAAAATACTAAAATAATTTCGGCTTATTTTTTTCTTCCAAGGTTGGTTTTGGCCAAAAACATTAATATTAGACTCAATAAAACTAACTTAGCCAAAATAATATCAGGACTTTTCGCATACATACCCCTCAAAAATACCAACAAAGGAGCGATCAAAATGCATAACAAAACAAACACAGGGTGCAAACCGCATACTCACCTGCCAGAAGCAGGAGAACACGACTCCCTTGATGCACATGAACTTCGCAAGAGGATTATGCGGCGCCAACTCTAACCTAGCCACTATATATGAAGACTTTTTCCATAAATACCCCTCAAAACCCAATTATTTCAACTATTTACTCTTTTCTCTTTCTCCTCCTCACCAAACTACCAAACCCAACAAAATCATAATTATCAAACCTTATACTCACCTGCCAGAAGCAGAAGAACACGACGCCCTTGATGCACATGAACTTCGCGAGGGGATTATGCGGCGCCAACTCTTTTGCAAAAACATGGTAGAACAGAACCAAAGCGTACAGAGCCATCGAAACTGAAATATTTAAAATAATTGTAAAAGTCCAGCTGAGCCACGAGGGGAAGACGCCGATTGTTTCTAGGAGGATCATCAGAACGGAGAGGACTGGACGGATCACGACGAACTGCCACGTCCAGTATTTGAGCATTTTGAGAGTCGCATGGTCTAAACGGATTGTTCTTGGCTGGATTAAAAAGTAAATTATTAAGTATATTGGAAAAGATATTCATATTTTTGGTATGATTATTAGTGTTATTGCGATTATAGTATTTTTAATGACAATATGACTTGGTTAAGAGTTTTAAGTATTTTGAAACTGCCATGTCCAGTACTTGAGCATTTTTAGTGTGGCGTGGTCCAAACGGATTGTTCTTGACTGGATTAGAGAAATTATGTAAGCAATATAGCTAGTAAGCAATTAAATGAATTTGAAGTATAGCTAATAATATATTCTGAATGTCCAGTAATCAAGAAAATTCAATTTGAAGTATTGCATTAAATGAATTTGAAGTATTGCAATACAGCTAGTAATATATTTTATTATTTTGATTGATTTAAGAACAATAAAAAGTAATTTTTAGTGTCCAGTACCTGAGCATTTTTAGTGTCACGTAGTACAACCTGATTGTTCTTGGCTGATGTGTTGAATTAATAAAGTAAATTGTGTGAGTATTTTGCAGTAAATGTGAATAGTTTTGGTGTGATTAATTAGTGGTACAGATGTTGTAGCATTTTTAATGACAATATGACTTGGTTAAGAGTTTTTAAGTATTTTTGAAACAATTAGTCATATGTTCAGATTTTGAAACAATTTAACTGCCACGTCCAGTACTTGAGAATTTTTAGTGTCGCGTGGTCCAACCAGATTGTTCATGGCTGAAGTAAAGAAATTATGTAAGTATTTTGGAGACAGATGGTCTAGATATAAGTATTTTGGAAAGAGATGTTCATGTTCTGAAGTGTTGCATTGAATGAATTTGAAGTATTTTGGGAGCATACATTCATAGTTTCGGTCATGACTAGTAAGCGATACAGCTAGTAATATATTTTGATTGCTTTAAGAAAATAAATATTCATAATTTTGGTATGATTATTTAGAGTTATCGATGTTATAGCATTTTTAATGACAATATGACTTGGTTAAGAATTTGGAGTACTTTGAAATAATTATTCATAGTATATCTCAAATGAAATTCGTGTAACGGGTCAGTTTTGAAACAAAAATTATATTATTTATAAGAGTGGTTAGAGGGAAAAAAGTACCAGGAAAAGAGAAACGGGGAAAGAGTGGTGAAGTTCTCTTCCTTTGATTTCATCAGGTACTATGTTCTTACTTAGGGAAATATTCAAATAACTGTACATTAATGCCATGAATTTAGCAATAACCTGCATAATCGATAAAAAAGTATTACCAATTAAATATTTCAAAATCTCAAAAAACAAAATCAGAACAGAAGAAAAAGAAAAGTAAATCTACAGGGGTATGAATGGCATTTTTCCATGAAAATATATTTATTTACCAGTGCTTCATAGCATTCTTTAACGGAATCCAAGAAAGTGAAGAAAGCCTTGCTTCCTTGAATATCTAACAAGCCAACAAAGGAATCAATGGCATATAATGGAGCCATTGATACGATTATGAGTATCGCCTTTTGCTCCTTTGGATTTTTCCAGTAGAAGAGATGCTGAGAGATGAGCTGGAAGGTGAAGTGGAGCGAAAGCATCACGCAGCAAGCCGATCCGAGTAAAGTTAGGGTCGGAGGATCCATTTTTGTCAGATCCATTCCTGGAAACATCTGAAAAAAGAATGATATAATGGATTTAGATAATTTGTGACTGAAATTGGACTTAGTTGGATAAATTGACCACTGATTTTGCAAGAATCATTGAGCAATACAAAAATTTTAGTTCCTCAGATGAAAGATCATGCTAATTAAAATGAAATTGCATAAGAAATAGCATTGGATCATGATTAGGACAAAAAACCCTCATAAAACCCCAAATCAAAGGTAAATCACAAGCGTCACTAAACGAAAAGGTCAAAACGGAATGAACAAAACAAGATTGAGAAATATATTACCTTGAAAGTCTGGTCCAATGAATCGCAAATATCTCCTTCTAGAATCAATAATTCAAAATCGCTCTTAAAGAAGAGCTCTGAGAAAATTGAGAGTGATGGAATGGAACCGGAGTGGCTCATTCAAGGCGCTGTCGACATTGATTTCTCAAATGAAATTCGTGTAACGGGTCAGTTTTACACTGATACACAAATTGGCTACATAGTTAGAATAACAGGAGTAGCAAATTAAGCTCGAACTAGCCAACTTGGGTTAAGCAAATTTTCTATTTGCACACACGTTTCTCATGAGCCATGGCTTTGAAATGGGGAGAAAATATCTTCTCCATTTATATGAAACTGGAGATTCCAGTGAATTGAAACTATCAATTCTCTTTTGAGTTTTAATTTTGATGTCCCTAAAACAATGGCGTCTCCAGTGAGTGTGAACTTGGGATTATGGACTAACAGTAAGATTGTGGTAGGTAGGTAGCGTAGCAAGTCTTGATTTGAATCTGGAACTCAGGATGGTTGGTTGTTGTGATGCAAAGGATAAATTAATTAAATCATTTAAATATTATCATGTCCACCGTAGCAAATCCACAGCATGTTTATATTTTCACTAGTTCGGATATTTACTCATTATTTATATAGTAAATCTGAAAGGTTAAAAAAAAATTCAGAAAGATGCGAGATTTTAGAAATACTGAAACATCTCACATGAAAAATTTCAGCTGCCTCAAGAAAATAATTAAAATTCTGGAAGAAATGCATTAACATCCCAATAAAACAAAGCAAAACCAGAAGCCGCTACATCCATCCCAAATGTCCCTACAAAACCAAAAGCTACTACTTAAATTCAAAATTTTCCGAAAAATACAAATATTAATCTAGCAACTCATCATATTTTACAATTAAATTAAACCAATAAATCTACCAATTCCCTCTTGCTTTTTTTCTTCTTGCTCTTCGTTTTTTCACCAATGATTTTTCTTTTCGAAACTGAAGGATCGTCAGTCAAATCCCCATTAATTAATTCACCTTCATCCTGAATTTTGGCTTTCTTTTTCTTTTTCTTCAATTTGAGAATTTTTTCTTCATCATTTTTCTCTTCATCTGATTGGTCATTTATTTCTAAATGACTAGCGGGTTCCTCAAACTTAGATCCTTCCAATTCTACAAGAAAATAAAGAACTTAGTAACTGATACAAACTAATGGCATTCAAGTTAGATAAAAGGGATAATTTCATATTACCATTTAAAAAGCACAAAATATAAATTTGCCCTCTCAAAAAGTGCAAAAAATATCAGCTTTGCCTAGTTAAGTTATCGATTGAAGTTAACACTAAATAGATCGAATTACCATTATACCCTCACCCTTTTACACATCCTATATCTATTATTTTCTTCTCTCCACTCATTTTCCATAAGACAACATTTTTCTTCTCTCATTTCTAAAAAAATTGGTGCCTTTTGGTTACACAATCTGGCTTTGGAAATAACTGGTTAGGATTGATTTTTGTTGTAGACTCAGAATGGGCGTTCAAATTTTTTCTCCTAGATTTATCTTAGTTCCACAAATTATTCTATTATATTTACTCCAATTTCAATTCAGCTAGTTTAATGCTGAGGGATAATAGAAAATTAACACTAAACTCTCCATAGATCTGTTATTTTGTGATGAGGAAAGAAAAGAGACCAAGGAATTTTTTTTTTGAGCAAGAAGGAATAATGACAACTAACAAGAAAGAAAAGTTGAGGATAGAAAGAAGGGTAGTTTGGTCGAATAATTTATTGCTTTGGGCAAATTCAATATTTTTAAACTTTTAAAGGTGTAATAAATATGATATTTTTAGTTTTGGAAGGGTAAATATGATATTTTCCGTTTTTTGAAGGGTTAATATGAAATTCCTCAGAGATAAAAGTGAAAGGAGAAAACAAACAAACCTTGAGTAGTGAAATGAGAATCAAAGAAAACACTCATGAGATGCTGCTTGAGGAAAACCTGTTGATTAGCCAATCAAATATCATCTAAAAGTTCAATTAACAAATATTAAAAATGAATTAAATATTCATAACTTATTCATAATTCACAAGAAAAAGAAAGATTTTAGTAGATTGAGGCGTACCTCTGAAAGAAGTTGTCTAGTATTAGTATCCCAAATACGTAACCAGCTATCTAAACCTAAATACACAAGAAAATTTTCCATTATTTATAATTCAACAATAATAAACATAAAATAAGAAAGGAAAAGATTAGAAGCATGTCCATTTTGTCTTTACCACATGAAGCTAATAAAGGTAAATTAGGATGTTTGGCTATGGATCTAATGCTCCCACTACACTTTCCCTTGTAGCATCCTAGCATTTTTCCTGCAAAAAAGATAAAAGAAATTAATTTATTTATTTTCCAATGATAATAAATATGCAGAAGTACATATATACCCTTCCAAAACCTTAATTCATATTGATCCTTGAAAAACTGAAGTACCAAATTTGGCCTTCTAAAACTTATAATATATAGTTTATCCATTTAAAATTAACAAACATCAACACATCAAAATCTCCAAAGCTATTCATGCTTATAAAGTAAATTTGACAGGTTTCAAGTTTTTCAAAGGGTAAATTTGATATATTTGCAGTTTTAAAGAAAATATTCAATTTATGACTTGCGAGCTTTTGGCATGTAACTGCCCCTAATAATTATCTTTCTCCAGTAGTCCTTGAACAGGACTGTACACTACAAGTTTTCACATAAACAAATTAACAAATACTATAAAATAACTATACAATAGTACTAACAAATACTATATAACAATTTTACAATAATTCTATATAAATAATTCTAATGTTGTGTTATACCAGTTCTCATATCAAAAGACGCCAGGTCACCAATGGTGGTACCGACATAAACCGTGTGGCCATCCGTGTCCTCTCTCACTGATTTAATCGGGGACTCGCGAAAATCAATTGAAATAACCGCCCTTTTTTGTGCCCCTATATCATAAAGCCTCACCTGAAAAAAAAATAAAAAATGAATTTAGATATTCACAAACAACCAAAAAAATTCAATTTTGGAGGAGATATATTGGCCAAGTAATATAATCTTGAAATTTATAGTTTCGAAAAGTTTAGAAGATGATTATAAAGTGGACAATATCTTCATTTACAGACAAAAAAATAAAAAAATTAGCAAAGAACTTAAGAGTGGACGAAGTTTAAATTTCGGAGAAAAACCATTATATCCAACAGAAAGATATTGATTTACGTAAAACAAATATAGAAAATAGATTATTAATAAAAATAATAAAGTAACAGTAAGTACCTGGTGCTGGCCAGTACCAGTTACAATTTTTCTATGATCATCCTTGCATAAAAATGTCGAAGCAGTGAACCAAGTTGGATTTGATAAACCAAGATTATTTGGCTTTGGCTGAATAAATAAAAAATACTCTAATTAATAACAAATCTAGAAAGTAAATTTGAATAACTTGAACTGGTTTAAGTGATAGAAATTAAAGACCAATAAACTTACTGGTTTAGCATTCCATATCTTGTTACAGGTGCTCAAATCACACAAGTTTATCTCTACATGCTTTCTGCAGAAATTTAATACAAATAAAAAAGAGAAAATTAGGCCAAATTAGATATTCGAGTTTCTGAAAGGGTATATATGAAAATATGACAAAGAGGAATAAAAACTAACCCTCCAAATAAAGCATAATTTGAACTTGAATCCAGAGAAGAACACAAAACTTGGCCACCATTTGTCACACTCCATTCATTTACCACATTTATATTCAAATCTGAATCACACTTGGAAATTGATTTCAAACTAACTTTTCCTTTCTCGGAACAAGCAAGAATTGTAGCTGACCTGTCAAATTTAATTAATTTTATTTAATTGAGGGATAATTGAGACACTAAAATAAAATTTTGGAAGAATGAGAAGGAAATTTTACAAGGATGATGAATCTTGAGAGCTTTTATTCAATAAATGTAAACCAACAAGATGATCATTTGACTGTTCAGCTTTAATAGTTGCTAAAGTATCTCCATTAATAGTATTCAAAAACTCAATCTATTCATTAGAAGAATACCAAATTATTTTGCATCTGAATTCAAGATAAAATAAAATAAATAAATGTTGATAAGTTACTTACCGAACCATTCTTTCTGGCAACCGCCAAAACCTGAAAATAAAAGTTAAATTAAACCACGCAACCCTAAACCCTAGACCCTAAAGATCTCAAAACAGACATGAGAAAATATTAAAATAAAATTCAGAACTATAAAAGAAATTATAAGAAATTAAAATGCATACTGGATCCTTGACGCGGTCGAGGAACGAGGCAACAAGCACAGATCTCGATGCATCAAGTGGGCCCCATGTCTCCACCACCTTTGGCTTACCACCGTCCTTCCCACGAACCTCAACAACTACAGTTATGGATTGTTAATTACAATTAATTTTCAATCAAAACTAAATCTCTAATTCACGTTAAATTTCTTTCTGAAATTCAAAAGGGACAGATTAAGAGGTGAATCAGCTATTGAAAAACCTTAAGCTCAATTTTTTTATCTCATTAATTTTAGGCAGTTTTGAATTCTGACATAGGCAAAACAGAAAAATTATTAGAAATAGCAATTATACAAAAGACGATATACCTTTAATAAGGCCAAGAGAATCGGCGGTTAGAGCTCTTAAAGGAGGGCAGCCAGGGCTCTCTACTGCATTAATTCGTGGCATTTCCTCCTTCAATCAGCTGACACTGTTAAGTACGGTCTTCACCTATAAATTAGTTTGCGATTTGGGAATTATTTTCAAGAGGCTTAGAAAAAGAAGAGGGGGATTTTGAGGAGTTTTAGGGTCTAGAAGGGATATGAGAACACTGCGGTGTGTGGCGCGAGAGTGAATGGTGAGACGGAGAAAGTGTGGAGAATCGGCGCCGGAGAGAGGGAGAGAGAGAGAGAGAGAGGTTTAGGGTTTGCACAAATAATACCTTGGCAGGAGACTACGCAGGAACTAGGGTTAAAGAGTGTGTTCGCTGGAGAAGGATCGATTCGGGTCGGGTTCACAGTTAATGGATCTGGATAGAGAAGTGTTTAAACTTTAAAACTAAATTCACATTCATTGATATAATATTGGGCCGGACCGTTAATGTTAAACATTAAAATAAGGAAATGAAGTGTGTTTTTCGGGCAAAATGGAGCCCGGATAAGCTTTCTCTTGGAACTTCTTCGGGATATTTTTTTTAATATACCATTTTTCTCAAAATAAATCAGCAAATACCACTGTTTTCAAAATAATGAAGTATCTACCATTTCCTCCACTACTAGTGGCGGAACAGAGAAAAAATTTACGTGTTTCGCCACTTCCACTGGCGAAACAGGAAAAAATTAATTTTTTCTCAAGAAAAAAACAAATTTTCTTGTTCCGCCACTACAAGTAGCGGAATACTATTCACTTACACTAGTTAATCGTGTTTAGTCAGTCAAATAAGAAATTTTTGAAAAAACTGAAAATTCACATGTTCCGTCACTAATAGTGGTGGAACAAATGTGTTCCGCCACTGATAGTGGTGGAAATGGTAGATGCCACATTATTTTATAAAGGGTGATATTTGCTAATTTATTTTTGATGAAAATGGTATTAAAAAAAAATCCTTCTTCGGCGAAAGATTGAATAGTGGAAGGGCCCAAGAGTGGTTGAGTGATTATTCTATCATCCTTCGGTAAATTTCATGAAATAAAAAGTTGGTTTAAAATATATAGATAATTCCTAATTACTACAATACAATTATTCTAATTATTATTTTATTTATTTATTTAAATACTTTATTCAACATAAAAGAAGATAAATAAAAAGAATTTTTTTAATAAAATAAGAGGAAATACAAAAATATAAATATTCTATTAAAAAAACAATAATAAAAGAAAAAATCTTATTTAAAGATAGGTGAAGACAAATCTCTTTCGATATAGAAAAATGAGTACAATCATTTACATATTTTAAATCTATGATTTTATGAAATTATAATCGATGATTTTTTCATCCAAATTTTTTTTGCAAAAAATATATGGAAAGAAGAATAGAGAGAAATAAAACATTAATTATTAGTGTCATGTCATCTCAAGATAAAAGAAAGGGAATTATTTTTGTTCTAAATTTTGTCTTATTTTATAGAATAAAAAACTTCCACCCTCCTCATGGAAAAATAAAATTCCACTCTTCACCTAGTTATTCCATTTATTTTCAGTCTTGTTCGGTTGGAATAAACAATTTATTTCACTTTTCCACATCTAATCCATATTGTTGAACACCTACTTGAAGAAGAAGAAGCTGGGTATCATATACTTTTCTTTTTTACCTTTTTGCCAATAGCTTTTGTATTATATCAATTTTCTCTTATTTTTCAAAAAATTTGCTTGTATTAGCGACTTTTGTCGGAATTACAAATATTATCTCGAACCACAATACAAATAAAAGTAATTCATAAACCAATATAATCTTGTTTGGTAATTAATATTTAATTAATTCTTTAAAATATATTTATTAAAATCTTATTTAAGAAATAGGTAGCAATGATTTAATTATTGATTAAGTAATTATGTAACAATTATTTAATGTTTTATCTTATTAATATATAATTAGTATTTAATTAACTATTTAATATTTTATTAATATAATGACATAGTAAATCTTTATTATATTTTTCATAAATATATTTGGTTTAATTATTTAATAAAGATAAAATAACTTTTTATTTTTAAGTAGCTTCATTTTGGAAAAGTTAAATGTAAATGAAGCAGGGATTTCAGTTAAATTATTGAATTGTAAAATCAATACATATAAAGATTATATCAAGAAAATTGATCAAAGCAATTAAAAATTAAATAAACTTTAAACTTACTAAACCCTATAATCAATTATTGTTAGTTAATTATCCACTCCCCTTCTCTAACACTACCTCACAAAAAATCAAAAATTAAAAAATTTCTGCTAACATGAACAAGCAAAGCTACTCACAAAAAGGTTCTTCCTCTCAAGCTTCCATTTTTCGCAAAACAACACCCAATCCAGCTCCTTCTCTCACAATGCACCACACAAAACCACCACTCGAACTCACATCAACACACAAAATGCAAACAAGGGATTTACTCCTACATCCAAACATTTTGTCGAGCGATTTGCAGCCACTCCAAGCCAACTAAAAGCAACGCATAACAATCATCCTTCTCCATCCAACCTGCAACAGAAACAACCAAATTAGCCACATCAAACTATTGGAAGTTAATTACCCAAATTATTTGTAGTGTTGCTTAATTCACTGAGAATAACAAACTTGATTCAAAATAATCCTTAATTATTAAAGAACAACAAATAATAAGCATCAATAATTTAAAATAAATTCAAAGCTACAGTAGACAAATCAGATAGAGGCGAGCATGAGTAAAAAGGGTGAAATTGAGAAATAGCAATAGCCAAATCGAACCTTTTTTTGAGAAAAAATAGCCAAATTGAAATTGATGGACACATTTGATTTCTATGGTGGAGAAGATGACGGGATGAGCTAGAAGGAGATCGGGAACAGGGAGAAGAGATTGTTAGAGAATGAAAGAGAGTGAGAGATCGTTTGGAAGAAGACCATCAGGTCTTGAGCACGAGCTCCACAAGTGCTAATGGCGAGGAAAAGAGCACGCAGATGGTTTTTTTCGTGAGCTTTGAAAAGACGGAGAGAGAGAACGTTGGCAAAGAAATTCCTCAGAAAAAACTGACCAAAGAGTTCAGTTTATTTTTTTCCTCTTTTTCTATACAAATTTCCCTAATAATTCCTAACCTAAAATTTCCTTGCTTGTTCCTCGAACACATCCAAACCTGCACTAGGAATAATTCAGTATATTTTTCCTAACCCATAAAATCCCTAGTACTTCCTACTCATCCAAACAAGTCCTAAATAATATGTAAATTTACTTATTCCCCTGTGCCTTGCCAAACACTATAAAAAAAAAGAAGGAATAAAGAGGTATAAGAGTAAAAAATGGGTATAAGATTATAACCACTTTTGTTGGTTATAAAATTATACCTCACATATCACTTCAATATTTTACCATGATGCCCCTGATTATTATTATTATTATTATTATTATTATTATTATTATTATTATTATTATTATTATTATTATTATTATTATTATTATTATTATTATTATTATTAAATAGTATTTTCAATCCATTTTACAAGAATAGTTGACCGAATAATCAAAATTTATACAAAACTGAGTTTTTGATGAAATCATAGAAAAACATAAACAATTTTATTTATCTAGAAAAGGATTTTCTTGTTTCCACTTTTTTATCTCATGAAGAATTTAAATCCTTTTTATTCTAAAATAATTCTTGCTTGCCAGTATAACCAATACATCCGTTAAATATGTACTGGATTTTTGAAATTGTTGAAAAAAATGAAATAAAATATCCTACTGAAAATTATACTTAAAATTTGAAAATATAGCTTATTTCAAAACCTAAATTCATCCAAACAGACTTAAATCGTACCTTTCAAATCAACAAATCAAGAAAAAGAAAACAAGAATTTCAATTGAGAAGATTGAGGCTAGTAACTTTTATGGGGACCTCAAATCGCTCTTCTCTGGTTCCTTCACATCACCGTGCAGATTGGAGGGAGGCGATTTGAAAAGGAGTGATGGAGTTGTGGAGCGAGGCGATCTGAAGCGTGGTCGAGTATGGAGAAGAATTAGACGTGAGACCTTGCATAAATCGTAACAAGAGTCAAAGATGCAAAAATTCAGCCATGTAGAGGACGGCAACCCAACCTCCTAAGTCCCCTTCCAGAGGATTAACTGATCGAGAGAGAAAGAGAGAGAGAGGGGGGTCCGATTTTGGGGAGAAAGATAGGACTAGGGTTTGTGTTTTGGAGGGACAAATCGGAAATTCCAATGTGTGTGTTTGGGCGAATGCATAGAAGGACGGGAGGGAAATGAATTTTCGGCTGAAAAACTGATTGCATACTCGCTAGAAATTTTGAAGTCAAAATAGTCGGTCAATGTGAAGAGTGTAGAGGGAAAATGCAAATAAAGAGGGAAAGTAAAAATTTGATTTTTTTCATGGGCCCTATTCTATATAAATATTGGACATGATTAAATAACAATATACAAATTATATACGACAATAATAAATCCTAGAGTCTGATAACATTAAACGGGACTTTAACAGATATGTCGTTATACATAATAATTCTCAGAATTTTATTAGAAGTGCTCTTATTTTTAATGATATGATAGAATTAAAGATTTAATGTTACATTTTCCAATACTAACAGTGGCTTATAACTGAATGCTCTAAATAAATGTCACTGTATGTTGATATTGTTGTAGTTCTTCTTGCTTTAGATGTTTAACGGGACCAAATGAGAGACCTCACTGTTGGGTTTCGGACGTGTAGCGGAAAACAAAAATTTTGTCCAAAACCAATCCGAGGATCCGTGCGTATCGGTTAAATCAAAGAAATAAATCTTAAAGATACCTTTCGGATTATGCTTAATCCGTGACGCTCGAACCATGCGTATTGTCCATGCGCCTCTAAACCGGTTACTGTCCTAACCGATTTTACGTCCGTCTAGGCCGTCTAGGTCGGATCGTGCGGAAGTCATCTACCGCACACACAATCGGTCTCCACCAAAACTCTCAACAAATCGTTCTCATCTTCTTAGGCCGAATAGATCACAAGCGCCGAAAGTACGAACGCCTCTACCGGTGTCCACAAGAACAAACTTCTTAAAACGGGAAGAAGAACAATATAAATGCTAGTAGCTTGTTCTCCTCTTGCATAAGAAAACTCTTCTTATTTTATCTCGCAAAAGATGTATATAATTCCTCTCATATAATCGCACTCTTTCATTTTTGTCATACAAAAAGGAAAGCACCCTTTCATAATTTTGTCATACAAATTAGAAAGTATATTTTCTCTCTTTTGTCTCACAAAAGAGAATGAGAAATAATGAGAGAGAGAATGATGTGTTGTGTTGTGAATTTGGAGCCCTCTATGTCCTTATATAGAGGTGAAGAGTCATGTCTCTTCACACTAAAAGATGTGTATGACATCACTCATCATTATCCATATGCCATCATCTAGACTCTTCTAGATTACATGATCTTTTGTGCTCATATTCTTTATATACATATATATCACATCTTATCACATAATATGACAATATATTTTGTGACATTCTTATGCAACTCATCATATAAGTCGCTAGGATTTTCTGCGCCCGTTTCAGTTTGTTCTTTGTGTGTGACCCTGTAGGTTTACTTAATGTTGGCAATAGACTTGACAGTCTATAAATCATGAGTGGACTCTAGCAAGCCATCATGACTACCCAATTTAAGTGAATATCGGTGATCCGATTTACCTAATCAACAATCACGTATTTAGTCCCTTTGTCACGCGATATCTATATCGATCATAAGGCATGTAATACGCCATCCTTATATTAATCGAATAATATTTCTTGATCCCAAATTAAACTGAACAAGAACAACTGACATTAATAACTCTTACTAATTCATTTGAGTATGGCATACATTTCTTCAGTTCAATTCATCAAAAGGCCTAAATATATCTCTCTCATTTATGAGAGAAACAAATCCCGTCTTGATTGCACTCATCCCTCTATATGATTCATTGTATACCAAATCATAACCGTTATGACCACCCGGTTAAAGGAAGTGTTAGATTATATTAAAGTATAAAATTAATCATGTTGGGAAACGAGACAATCTCAGGTCAAAGGACTATAAATACTTTATGTTACAAGAATCGCTAATGACGTAAAACATGTAGCATTCTTATGGCGGGTCAGTCCAGTATATGGTCTCTAACGTATACCTATGTTAATGACTTGATAACTATTTATCCATTATCAGTAAAACATAATCATCAGTCAACTAATATATTGGTGTACATTTATAGCTTGTATATAAATATATATTTATATGTATCTGCAAGTATATTTGTCTCCACAAATATCCTATAAATGACCATGGACGATTTAGAATAGCATTCATAACATTTTATAGTTTTACTATCAAAGTCACGTACTTTGATGACATATAGCTGAATTGCATATTCATGGTCTATTTTAATTATATTAAAATAACCTATATGCACATATTATATGAAATATCTTAGAATAAATATTATGTTAGTTATTACAATCCATCATCTTGGTCACAAACACTTTGGCCTAGAGCATAACACCATCAATCTCCCAGTTGCACTAGGCCAAATCAACCAAGTATCTCATACTCATTGATCTACGTGGTATCATATACCAGTTGACCTAACATGATCAACAACATTTGCGGGATTGGGTTCTTGAATGGATTATCAAACATTGTCATATACAAATACTTTGCATATTTTTATGTCCACCATAATCTAAGAAGAATACTTTATCCTTATCAAGTATATAATCATACTCTTGATTATTATTTAGTGACTTTCACTAAGATTAAACTTATGTGTGCTTGTTACACTTAATTCACATCAGATGTAATTATGCTCCCACTGAATTTCTTGTCAACATAAGATTTATCTTTAATTTTTTATAAAACCAAACTGTTTGCTTTAATTCATAAATGAATTTATGCAACTTGCAAACTCTTTTTAAAAATTTTAGGATAGACAAAACTCTCAAGTTGTATCATATACATACTTTCATATGTTTCTATTAAGAAACAACGTCTTGACATCTACTTGGCATCTTTTATTGTCATACTATGAACATATGCCCAAGAAAATTATGAAATACATAAGCATGATGACTTGGAAAAATATTATCATAGTCTATACTATGAGTTTAACTTAACCACAAATCATGCATTATATGTTTGCACATTATCCATGTCGGTCTTTCTTTTAAAATCGTATTTCCATCTGATGGATCAATCAAATTCAAAACTTGATTGTCTGACATAGATTACATCTCAACTTTCAAAGTCTCGAACCATTAGAGCCTTGACTCATCATAGTCTATTAGTAGAATTTGGACTCATCATCTATGAGTATGAAATTTTTATCACTAGACACGAAAAATCTATATTTTTCGGGCCTGCGATAAATTCTAATAGATCTACAGGAATACACTTATGTTAAATACTCAAACTCTTCAACATCTTGAGAGTCTAGTTGATTAATTGCAGACTCAATCACTAGTTGAAATCTGAATTAATTTCCATCCGAGCATTACTGTTAGTATGTGGAATTTGAACTTTTCAAATTTACTTCCACTAATTCTTTTGGAAACACTTCTACCAAAGAGATATATTTTTTTAGTAACAAACACTTTGTTCTCATATTAATTATAGAAGTAATATCATTTACTTTTCTTAGGATATTCCACAATAAGCACTAATCCGATTAGATGCATGATGCTTCAATTAAGTATCATATCCTCAAATCTTGATAAAAGATAATCTGATACACCTACCAGTCCATATCGCATATGGAGTCTTTTACAACTGCTTTAGATGGAATTATATTCAGTATGAACGCAATAAGAACGTAACCCCGAAAGAAATAGAAGATATATTTGACTCATCATAATCGAACTATATCTAATAAAGTTCGATATAGTTATCATGATGATCAAACACTTGGTTCCCGACTCCTCGATCTCATCAAAGAAATTTGATTTTTCGAAGCCAAGTTTTATTCTCTACTTCATTATTTGTAACTTTTGAACTTTTCAAAATATTCAAATTTATTGTTTCAATAAAGCGATGAAGTAGTTTTCTCTTGCACCTTCACTCATTGATGAACATACATCACTATGTATGAGAGCCTGTAAGTAACTTGCTTTCACCGTACTTTTTGAAAGATGTATATGTCATCTTGTCTAATAAATAAGTTACACATATTTCAAATGATTCAAAATCAAATGAAATTGAAAATCCATCTTAATGGATTTAATAAATATTCATTTTATTTAAGTAGACCAAGCGACAATGCTAGATTTAAATTCTTAATATTAATGTTATAGATAGACTTAGAATTATCTTGTTCGATATAACACATAAGTTAATTTTTCAATTGGAACATTTCCAAAGAAAATTGACATTTGTGTATGGTGAAATTATTATTCTCAATAATAAATTAATAATCATTCATAGATAAACTCGAACTATAGATAATACAAAATTTATTGTCGACATTAAATAACAATTATTTATGTCGGCGATAAGTCCAAAAAGACAATGTAAGTAAATGAGTTACTTGAGAAAATGCAACAACTTTTGCTACATTTGTCACTCATATGTGAACATCATATTTACCCAATAGTCTACCTTTGTCAGCACATTTTTTCATAAATGTGTGATTCACATCGTGTATCTAATACACATGATGTGAAATAAACATGTTAATTTCTATAACAAAAATACTTGAAGTGATAGTCACACTATCCTTTCATTCCCCTTTTCATATCTTCTTGAGAAATTATGGTTTCTTTCAATGAACCAATTCATTACAAAAGATACCAACTTCTTACTTAAGGCCGAAGCCCGGATAACACCTTACCCTTATCTTTGGGATTACTCTTTACGGTTTTTTTTAAGCACGAAAACATCATTGACAACACTTGTCCATGTTCATTTTAAAGATTATAAGTATCTTATGCTATCTGTCCTTCTCAAGGACCTATTGTGAGACATAAATAGATATACTATTCGAATTGAATAATATTAAAAGACTATTATTCTTTAAACATTTCATATAATGGCTCTCACTATTTTTAATCAAATCAATAACCCTCAATCGCATTGACTCGGAAACTTTCAATGCATGAAGTTTCATAGTGAGACACGATCCATATTTCAATTAAGTCCTAAGTGAGTTTTGGCTCATCGCCCAGAACTTAACTTATTTTGGTAGGAACAATTACAATTGTATCTCATACAACTCTTGAACAACATAGGATAAGCATCATATGCCCGACGTATATATCCTATCGTATGCCCCGAGCCCAAGTCCGAATTGATAGCCCAGTTAAATCAAACCATGTTTAATCATCGGCAAAATATTACCCAACACACTCAGCTTTGGCATGACCTATGTTGGCTCCCATTTCCCGTATTCTCTCCTCCTAAGATTGTCCCTACATACCCAGCTTTGGCATGACCTATGCAGGGTCGATCAGAGTATTGAGAGATTTAGAATTACGGAAGGCACTTCTTGACTTAACATTATTTTGAGGGATTTTATTTAATATTATATGTTATTATGCAATCTTCAAAGAACATAACATGTACCAATAGAATAAAGATAACAACGATGATATATCGTGGCCTTCATCTTTATGAACTAACATAAAGATTTCCTAATATATATTTCATCTCCATGAAATTTTTCTTAGATTGTATATGAAAATCTTATCTCCATATATAGAAATCGATGAACTCTTTCATCGCCATGATGTGTGGTTAAAAATGAACTTATCATCTTAATGATGTATTCATGATGGACGATGAACTCCTTCATTTCCATGATGGATGTGTTATGCCTAATGAACTCTTTCATTATATCAACACGTATCAACAAAAATATCAAATATAAACATAATCATATTATGTTTCGATTTTTTAACCATTTATAATATATATATATATATATATATATATATATATATATATATATATATATATATATATATATATATGTATATATGTATATATATGTATATATGTATATATATGTATATATATATGTATATATATATATATATATATATATATATATATATATATATATATATATATATATATATATATATATATATATATATATATATATATATATATATATATATGTATATATATGTATATATATGTATATATGTATATATATGTATATATATGTATATATATATATATGTATATATATGTATATATATATATATATATATATATATATATGTATATATATATATATGTATATATATATATATATGTATATATATATATATATGTATATATATATATATATATGTATATATATATATATATATATGTATATATATATATATATATATATATATATATATATATATATATATATATATATATATATATATATATATATATATATATATATAAGGATTATGAATGCGAATTTGGGGCACGGTCGTCATTGTCAACATTTGACAAGTCAAAAACCAATATTTGATTTGGTCAACATTTGACTCGGTAAATGATCAATATTTTACAAGGTCAACAGTCAATGGTCAATATTTTGACTAGGTCATGATCAACTCTTGACCAATTTAATGGTCAACAATCAAGGGGTAAATTAGTGTAGTCAACTGTCAACAATTAACAGTCAGTACAGTCAACATAGTCCACAGTCAACACAGTGGGTCAACAGTCAATTGTCAACATGATCAACATGGTCAACACCTGGTCAACTTTGTCAACACATATTTTTCTACACATTAATACATCATAGGCATCTTTTCATGAATTCAATACATCACATGCAACTTTTCATGAAATAATGCATCACATGCACTATTTCAAAAAGGCAATTCATGGTATGCACCCTTTCATGAAGACACAACTATTCAAGAGGTCGCAACTCTTGTGATTGCACCTTTTCGGTCATACCTCTTAGTTGCGCATGTCGATTACACCCGTTGGTCGCACCTCTTGGTCGCAACCGTTAGTCAGAACCTATTGGACGTGATATTTGGATCATATCCATTGGTCACACCCTTTAATCACACCCTTTGGTCGCACCCATTCGTCGCAACCTTATGGACGTGACATTTGGATCGCATCCGTTGGTCACACCCTTTAGTCGCACCTTTTGGTCGGACCCATTCGTCGCAACCTTATGGACGTGACATTTGGATCGCATCCGTTGGTCACACCCTTTAGTCGCACCCCTTGGTCGCAGCCTTTAGTCGTGTCTTTTGGATGTGACATTTGAATCGGATCCCTTGGTCACACCCGTTAGTCGCACTTTTTGGTTGCACCCATTCATCGCAACCTTATGGACGTGACATTTGGATCGTATCCGTTGGTCACACCCTTTGGTTGCAACCTTTCGTCGCGTCTTTTGGATGTGACATTTGAATCGCATCCCTTGGTCACACCCGTTAGTCACACCTTTTGGTCGCACCCATTTGGTCGCACCCTTTGGTCGCATCTGTTGGTCGCAACCTTTCGTCGCGTCTTTTGGATGTGACATTTGAATCGCATCCCTTGGTCACACCCGTTAGTCCCACCTTTTGGTCGCACCCTTTGGTCACATCTGTTGGTCGCAACCCTTCGTCGCGTCTTTTGGATGTGACATTTGAATCGCATCCCTTAGTCACACCCGTTAGTCGCACCTTTTGGTCGCATCCATTGGTCGCAACCTTTCGTTGCGTCTTTTGGATGTGACATTTGAATCACATCGCTTGGTCACACCCGTTAGTGGCACCATTTGGTCGCACCCTTTGGTCGCATCCGTTGGTCGCAACCTTTCGTCACGTCTTTTGGATGTGACATTTGAATCACATCCCTTGGTCACACCCGTTAGTCGCATCTTTTGGTCGCACCCATTCGTCGCAACCTTATGGATGTGACATTTGGATCGTATTCGTTGGTCACACCCTTTAGTCACACCCTTTGGTTGCAACTCTTGGACTCAACTTTTGGATCGCAATCCTTGGTCGCACCTTTTAGACGCAATCCTTGGTCGTGACCTTTGGATCATATTTCTTGGTCGCAACTATTGGATGCAACACTTGGACGCAACCTTTGGATCGTATCTCTTGGCGGCAACTTTTGGACACAACTTCTGGATCACATCTATTCATCGCATCTTTTGATCGCATCTCTTGAACATAACTTTTGGATCACATCCTTTGGTCATATACATTGGTCGCATTCTTTGGATGCAACTCTTGGATCATATCCATTAATCGCATCTTTTCTATTAAGAATATTCAACACTTGAATACTCTATATGCAAGCCCTATAATTATAAATAGTATCTAAATAGTATATATCACATATATACCGACTCAAATTAACCGAAACACGCACGTCGCTCTGATACCACTGTTGGGTTTCAGACGTGCATAACGCAGCGGAAAACAAAAATTTCGCCCAAAACCAATCCGAGGATCCGTGCGTATCGGTTAAATCAAAGAAATAAATCTTAATAATACCTTTCGGATTACGCTTAATCCGTGACGCTCAAACCATGCATATTGTCCATGCGCCTCGAAACCGGTTACCGTCCTAACCGATTTTACGTCCGTCTAGGCCGTCTAGGTTGGATCGTGCGGAAGTCATCTACCGCACACACAATCGGTCTCCACCAAAACTCTCAACAAACCGTTCTCATCTTCTTAGGCCGAATAGATTACAAGCGCCGAAAGTATGAACGCCTCTACCGGTGTCCACACGAACAAGCTTCTTATAACGGGAAGAAGAACAATATATATGCTAGTAGCTTGTTCTCCTCTTCCATAAGAAAACTCTTCTTATTTTATCTCACAAAAGATGTATATAATTCCTCTCATATAATCGCACTCTTTCATTTTTGTCATACAAAAAGGAAAGCACCCTTTCATAATTTCGTCATACAAATTAAAAAGTATATTTTCTCTCTTTTGTCTCACAAAAGAGAATGAGAAATAATGAGAGAGAGAACGATGTGTTGTGTTGTGAATTTGGAGCCCTCTATGTCCTTATATAGAGGTGAAGAGTCATGTCTCTTCACACTAAAATATGTGTATGACATCACTCATCATTATCCATATGCCATCATCTAGACTCTTCTAGATTACATGATCTTTTGTGCTCATAGTCTTTATATACATATATATCACATCTTATCACATAAGATGACAATATATTTTGTGACATTCTTATGCAACTCATCATATAAGTCGCTAGGATTTTCTGCGCCCGTTTCAGTTTGTTCTTTGTGTGTGACCCTGTAGGTTCACTTAGTGTTGGCAATAGACTTGACAATGTATAAATCATGAGCGGACTCTAGAAAGCCATCATGACTACCCAATTTAAGTGAATATCGGTGATCCGATTTACCTAATCAACAATCACGTATTTAGTCCCTTTGTCACACGATATCTATATCGATCATAAGGCATGTAATACACCATCCTTATATTAATCGAATAATATTTCTTGGTCCCAAATTAAACTGAACAAGAACAAATGACATTAATAACTCTTATTAATTCATTTGAGTATGGCCATACATTTCTTCAGTTCAATTCATCAAGAGGCCTAAAGATATCTCTCTCATTTATGAGAGAAACAAATCCCGTCTTGATTGCACTCATCTCTCTATATGATTCATTGTATACCTAATCGTAACCGTTATGACCACCTGGTTAAAGGCAGTGTTAGATTATATTAAAGTATAAAATTACTCATGTTGGGAACCGAGACAATCTCAGGTCAAAGGACTATAAATACTTTATGTTACAAGAATCGCTAATGACGTAAAACATGTAGCATTCTTATGGCGGGTCGATCCAAAGTATATGGTCTCTAACATATACCTATGTTCATGACTTGATAACTATTTATCCATGATCGGTAAAACATAATCATCGGTCAACTAATATACTGGTGTACATTTATAGCTTGTATATAAATATATATTTATATGTATCTGCAAGTATATTTGTCTCCGCAAATATCCTATAAATGACCAGGGACGATTTAGAATAGCATTCATAACATTTTATAGTTTTACTATCAAAGTCACGTACTTTGATGACGTAAAGCTGAATTGCATATTCATGGTCTATTTTAATTATATTAAAACAACCTATATGCACATATTATATGAAATATCTTAGAATAAATATTATGTTTGTTATTACAATCCCTCATCTAGGTCACAAACACTTTGGCCTAGAGCATAACACCATCACTAGGGCATAACACCATTAATCTCCCACTTGCAATAGGCCAAATCAACCAAATATCTCATACTCGTTGATTTAGAAGGTATCAATCCATTGACCTAACATTGGGTTCTTAAATAGATTATCAAACATTGTCACAAATAAGTATCATATCCTCAAATCTTGATAAAATATAATCTTGATACACCTACAAGTCCATATCTCATATGGAATCTTTCATAACTGCTGTAGATGAAATTACGTTTAGTATGAACGCAATAAGAGCATACGAAAGAAATAGAAGATATATTTGACTCATCATGATCGAACTATATCTAATAAAGTTCGATATCGTTATCATGATGATCAAACACTTGGTTCTCGACTCTTTGATCTCATCGAAGAAATTTGATTTTTCAACGTCTCTACTTCATTATTTGTAAGTTTCGAACTTTTCAAAATATTCAAATTTATTGTTTCAATAAAGTGATGAAGTAGTTTTCTCTAGCACCTTCACTCATTGATGAACATACATCACTATGTATGAGAGTCAATAAGTAATTTGTTTTCACCTTACTTTGTGAAAGTCATATATGTCATCTTGTCTATTAAATAAGTTACACATGTTTCAAATGATTCAAAATCAAATGAATTTGAAAATCCATCTTAATGGATTTAATAAATGTTCATCTTATTTAAGCAGACCAAGTGACAATGCTAGATTTAAATACTTAATATTAATGTTATAGATGGACTTATAATTATCTTGTTCGATATAACACATAAGGTAATTTTTCTATTGGAACATTTCCAAAGAAAAATGACATTTGTTAATGGTGAAATTATTATTCTCAATAATAAATTAATGACCATTCATAGTTAAACACGAACTATAGATAATACAAAATTTATTGCCGACATTAAATAACAATTATTTATGTCAGCAATAAGTCCAAAAAGATAATGTAAATAGATGAGAAAATGCGGCAACTTTTGCTACATTTGTCACTCATTTGTTAACATCATATTTACTCAATAGTCTACAACTTAATCAACATATTTTCACAAATGTGTGATTCACATCGTGTATCTAATACACATGATGTGAAATAGACAAGTTAATTTCTATAACAAAAATACTTGAAGCGGTAGTCACACTACCCTTTCATTCCTTTTTTTCATATCTTCTTGAAAAATTATGGTTTCTTTCAATCAATCGATTCATTGCGAAAGATACTAATTTCTTACCTAAGGCCGAAGTCCCGGCAACATCTTGCCCTTATCTTTGGGATTACTCTTTACGTTCCTTTTTAAGCACGAGAACATCATTGACAACACTTGTCCATGTTCATGTTAACGATTATTAGCATCTTATGCTATTTCTCATTTTTAAGAGCCTATTGTGAGACATAAATAGATATACTATTCAATTTGAATAATATGCAAAGACTATTATTCTTTAAATATTTCATATAATGGCTCCCACTATTTTTAATCAAATCAATAACCCTCAATTGCATTGATTCGGAAACTTTCAATCCTTGAAGTTTCATAGTGAGACAAGATCCATATTTCAATTAAGTTCTAAGTGAGCTTTGGCTCATCGCTCAGAACTTAACTTATTTAGATAGGAACAATTCCAATTGTATCTCTTACAACTCTTGAATAACTTAGGATAAGCATCATATGCTCGACGTATATATCCTATCGTATGTCCCGAGCCCAAGTCCGATTTGATAGCCCAGTTAAGTCAAACCATGTCTAATCATCGGCAAAATAGTACCCAACACACTCAGCTTTGGCATGACCTATGTTGGCTCTCATTTCCCGCATTCTCTCCTCCTAAGATTGTCCCTACATACCCAGCTTTGGCATGACCTCTGCATGGTTGATCAGAGTATTGAGAGATTTAGACTTATGGAAGACACTTCATGACTTAACATTATTTTGAGGGATTTATGAACTAGCATAAAGATTTCCTAACATATATTTCATCTCCATGAAATTTTTCTTAGATTGTATATGGAAATCTTATCTCCATGTATAAAAATCTATGAACTCTTTCATCGCCATGATTTGTGGTTAAAAATGAACTTGTCATCTTAATGATGTATTCATGATGGACGATGAACTCCTTCATCTCCTTGATGGATGTGTTACGCCTAGTGAACTCTTTCATTATATCAACACGTATCAACAAATATATCAAATATAAACATAAGCATATTATGTTTCGATTATTTACCCATTTATAAAATATATATATATAAGGCTTACGAATGCGAATTCGGGGCGCAGTCGTCATTGTCAATATTTGACAAGTTAAAAATCAATATTTAATTTGGTCAATATTTGACTAGGTCAACGATCAACATTTGATAAGATCACCAGTCAATGGTCAACATTTTGACTAGGTCATGATCAACTTTTGACCAATTTAATGATCAACAGTCAAGGGGTAAATTAGTGTAGTCAACTGTCAACAATTAACAGTCAATACAATCAACAGTCAACAGTCAACATAGTCCACAGTTAACACACATTTTTCTATACATTAATGCATCATAAGCATCTTTTCATGAATTCAATGCATCACCTGCAACTTTTCTTGAAATAATACATCACATGCACCATTTCAAAAAAAAAAGGCAATTCATGGTATGCACCCATTCATGAAGACACAGCTATTCAAGAGGTCGCAACTCTTGCGATTACATCTTTTCGGTCGTACCTATTGGTTACGCATGTCGATTACACTCGTTGGTCTCACCCATTAGTCTCACCTGTTGGTGGCATCCGTTGGTCGCAACCTTTCGTCGCGTCTTTTGGTTGTGACATTTGGATCACATCCATTGGTCACACCCTTTAGTCGCACCCTTTGACTGCACATGTTAGTCAGACCTTTTGGTCACAATCTTTAGTCGCACCCATTGGCCGCAACTTTTTAGACACAACCTTTTGACGCATCCCTTGGATGTGACATTTGGATCGCATACTTGGTCACACCCGTTGGTCACAATAACACTATTGGGTTTCGGACGTGCATAATGCAACGAAAAACAAAAATTTCATCCAAAACCAATCCGAGGATCCGAGCGTATCAGTTAAATCAAAGAAATAAATCTTAAAGATACCTTTTGGATTACGCTTAATCCGTGACGCTCAAACCATGCGTATTGTCCATGCGCCTCTAAACCGGTCACCGTCCTAACCGATTTTTCCGTCCGTCTAGGCCGTCTAGGTCGGATCGTGCGGAAGTCATCTACCGCACACACAATCGGTCTCCACCGAAACTCTCAACAACCCGTTCTCATCCTGTTGGGCCGAATAGATCACAAGCGCCGAAAGTACGAACGCCTCTACCGGTATCCAGACGAACAAACTTCTTAAAATGGCAAGAAGATAATATATATGCTAGTAACTTATTCTCCTCTTGCACAAGAAAACTTTTTTTCTTCATCTTATTTTATCTCACAAAAGATGTATATAATTCCTCTCATATAATCGCACTCTTTCATTTTTGTCATACAAAAAGAAAGCACCATTTCATAATTTTGTCATACAAATTAGAAAGTATCTTTTCTCTCTTTTGTCTCACAAAAGAGAATGTGAAATAATTAGAGAGAGAGTGATGTGTAATCCTGAATTTGGAGTCCTCTATATCCTTATATAGAGGTGAAGAGTCATATTTCTTCACACTAAAAGATGTGTATGACATCACTCATCATTATCTATATGTCATCATCTAGACTCTTCTAGATTACATGATCTTTTGTACTCACAGTCTTTATATACATATATATCACATCTTATCACATAAGATGACAATATCTTTTGTGACGTTCTTATGCAACTCATCATATAAGTCACTAGAATTTTCTGCGTCCGTTTCAGTTCGTTCTTTGTGTGTGACCCTGTAGGTTCACTTAATGTTGGCAATAGACTTGACAGTCTATAAATCATGAGCGGACTCTAGCAAGCCATCATGACTACCCAATTTAAGTGAATATCGGTAATCCGATTTACCAAATCAACAATCACGTATTTAGTCCCTTTGTCACACGATATCTATATCGATCATAAGGTATGTAATATGCCATCCTTATATTAATCGAATTAATATTTCTTGATCCCGAATTAAACTGAACAAGAACAAATGACATTAATAACTCTTATTAATTCATTTGAGTATGGCCATACATTTCTTCAGTTCAATTCATCAAGAGGCCTAAAGATAACTCTCTCATTTATGAGAGGAACAAAATTCCGTCTTGATTGCACTCATCCCTCTACATGATTCATTATATACCTAATCATAACTTTTATGACTACCCGGTTAAAGGTAGTGTTAGATTATATTAAAGTATAAAATTACTCTTGTTGGGAACCGAGACAAACTCAGGTCAAAGGACTATAAATACTTTATATTACAAGAATTGTTAATGACGTAAAACATGTAGCATTCTTATGACGGGTCAGTCCTGTATATGGTCTCTAACATATACCTACGTTAGTGACTTGATAACTATTTATCCATGATCAGTAAAACATGATCATGAGTCAACTAATATACCGATGTGTATTTATAGCTTGTATATAAATATATAGTTATTTGTATCCGCAAGTATATTTGTCTCCACAAATATCTTATAAATGACCTGAGACGATTTAGAATAGCATTCATAATACTTTATAGTTTTACTATCAAAGTCACGCACTTTGATGACATAAAGCTGAATTTGCATATTTATGGTCTATTTTAATTATATTAAAATGACCTATATGCACATATTATATGAAATATCTTAGAATAAATATTATGTTTGTTATTATAATAGATCATCTAGGTCACAAACACTTTGGCCTAGGGCATAAGACCATCACTCACACGGTGAAGGCATGAGCACGGCGGATTACGGATCCATTTACCAGCGGGAAGTACCCCTTACTAACAACGATCAACACTACCAAGACAGAAGAAATCAGACGGAGACTACGAAAGAACTCGAATACTAGAATCTTTTGTACTACCGCGGATGAGGATCTATGACAACCACAACCGCGGTAGCCTAAGCGACCAATTTTCCTTTATTTTATTTTAATTTCAATTTACAACAAAACTCTAAGAAGATTATGTCCGAACTGCGTAAAAGTGACTTCAATTAACTGAACCTCTATGTGTATTCGACCCCTAAATACTATGCGTAGATCGTATGCGTACGATCGAAATAACATATAAAAAGGACTTTTGAAAAGCCCCACCAAAAACTGTCACCCCCCCCCAAAAAAAAATAGACTTTGCTATCATTTATAGAACTTAGTGCATTATATAGTTACATAATAATAAAATTTAATTTATTGTCCTCAGGGAGAATCCGTGCCCATATAAGAAATTCACCAATACCACCACGTGTACCTCTCAAGGGAGAACCATGACACTCCTCTGCCGGGCTTGCAGTGGATGGAATTTTTGTCACTACATGCATGGAAAGAGAGGAAATGACCCGGTTAAAAGATTTGGAGAATAGGGGCTTTGCCTCTACGAAATGGGTTGACTTTGAGGGCTTGGACAGACTGCAAATAATATGCAAGGTGGATAATTTATTCAAGTGAGAACCCATGAACCACAAAGCAAAATATGAACCTTAGAGTTGATGGCTACGACAAGATTGGAGTTTCGAGAATTACCGAAAGACTATCATGAGAAAATCCTGACCTTCTTGATTAAAAAGGAACTGATATGAAATAAACATGAACAATGTGAGCGAAGCACTTGGATTAACGAAACTAGGGGTGTGTGATGCCTGAGACGATTGCGTGAAAGCAGAATTTCGGGAAGAGACCGGAGTGGGAGTTTACAATAACAAGTTGAGCCTGATGAATAGAATTTACAAATCTAATTATTCTTACCTCTCTGCAGATCTTGACGTTTTTGGCCACCCGCAAGGAGAATTGGATTCGACGCCCCCATGAAGCTGAGCTACAAAAATTGTGGGCTTTGCTTCAGAAGGAGAAAAGGCTCATGAATCACATGAGGATATTTTTGAGCACCTACTCAGATACACGTCCAAAAATGTCAAGGCTGAAAGATCACATGTGGTGCCCACATAACTCTTTTAGCAAACCACATTGGTCTTAGACTTAGGTTGGATGGAATCAAAGAAAGGGAGGAGGTCCTGAGCATGAGGGCCCTAGCAAGGTACATGTTCCTGAGAGTGAATCAGAATAGAATCACCTGAAAAAGGAATGACGCTCATGACTTAACCCTACAATACCCGAAGATAACTAACATTCGGGTCAAAATTGAGAACCGCAGGAGGAGGCGGCAACATATAATATTAAATAAAATACCTCAAAACAATGTTAAGTCATGAAGTGCCTTTCATAAGTCTAAATCTCTTGATACTCTGATCGACCCTGCATAGGTCATGCCAAAGCTAGGTATGCAGGGACAATCTTAGGATGAGAGAATGCGGAAAATGGGAGCCAACATAGGTCATGCCAAAGCTGAGTGTATTGGGTACTATTTTGCCGATGATTAGACATGGTTTGACTTGACTGGGCTATCAAGTCGGACTTGGACTCGGGGCATACGATAGGATATATACGTCGGGCATATGATGCTTATCCTAAGCTGTTCAAGAGTTGTATGAGATACAATTGGAATTATTCCTACCTAAATAAGTTAACTTCTGGGCGATAATCCAAAGCTCACTTAGGACTTAATTGAAATATGGATCTAGTCTCACTATGAAACTTCATGGATTGAAAGTTTCCGAATCAATGCGATTGAGTGTTATTGATTTGATTAAAAATAGTGGGAGACATTATATGAAATATTTACAGAATAATAGTCTTCGCATATTATTCAAATCGAATAGTATATCTATTTATGTCTCACAATAGGTCCTTGAGAAGGACAGATAACATAAGATGCTAATAATCGTTAACATGAACATGGACAAGTGTTGTCAATAATGTTCTCGTGCTTAAAAGGAACGTAAAAAGTACTCCCAAAGATAAGGACAAGATGTTGCCGAGGCTTCGGCCTTAGGTAAGAAATTAGTATCTTTTGCAGTGAATCGGTTCATTGAAGAAACCATAATTTCTCAAGAAGATATGAAAAAGGGAATGAAAGGATAGTGTGACTATCGCTTCAAGTATTTTTGTTATAGAAATTAACTTGTCTATTTCACATCATGTGTATTAGATACATGATGTGAATCACACATTTGTGAAAATATGCTGACAAAGTTGTAGACTATTGAGTAAATATGATGTTAACATATGAGTGACAAATGTAGCAAAAGTTATTGCATTTTCTCAAGTAACTCATTTGTTTACATTATTTTTTTGGACTTATCGCTGACATAAATAATTGTTATTTAATGTCGACAATAAATTTTGTATTATCTATAGTTCGAATTTATCTATGAATGGTTATTAATTTATTATTGAGAATAATAATTTCACCATTCACAAATGTCAATTTTATTTGGAAATGTTCCAATAGAAAAATTACCTTATATGTTATATCGAACAAGATAATTATAAGTCTATCTATAACATTAATATTAAGAATTTAAATCTAGCATTGTCACTTGGTTTAGTTAAATAAGATGAATATTTATTAAATCCATTAAGATGGATTTTCAAATTCATTTGATTTTGAATATTTTGTAACATGTGTAACTTATTTATTAGACAAGATGACATATACGTATTTCACAAAGTAAGGTGAAAGCAAGTTACTTATTGGCTCTCATACATAGTGATGTATGTTCATCAATGAGTGAATGTGCTAGAGAAAACTACTTCATCACTTTATTCAAACAATAAATTTGAATATTTTGAAAATTTCAAAACTTTCAAATAATGAAGTAGACAATAAACTTGGCTTTGAAAAATCAAATTTCTTTGATGAGATCGAGGAGTCGAGAACCAAGTGTTTGATGATCATGATAATGATATCGAACTTTATTAGATATAGTTCGATTATGATGAGTCAAATATATCTTCTATTTCCTTCGGGGTTACGCTCTTATTGCGTTCATACTGAATATAATTCCGTCTAAAACAGTAAAAGACTCCATATGCGATATGGACTGGTAGGTGTATCAGATTATCTTTTATCAAGATTTGAGGATTTAATACTTAATTGAAGCATCATACATCTAATCGGATTAGTGCTTATTGTGGAATATCCTAAGAAAAGTAAATGATATTACTTCTATAATTAATATGAGAACAAAGTGTTTGTTACTCGAAAATTATATCTCTTTGGAAGAAGTGTTTCCAAAAGAATTAGTTGGAGTAAATTTGAAAAGTTCAAATTTCACATACTGACAGTAATGCTCAGATGGAAATTAATTCAGATTTCAACTAGTGATTGAGTCCGCAATTAATCAACTAGACTCTCAAGATGTTGAAGAGCCTGAGTATATAACATAAGTGTATTCATGTAGACCTATTAGAATTTATAGCAGGCCCGAAAAATAAAGATTTTTCGTGTCTAATGATAAAAATTTCGTACTCATAGATGATGAGTCCAAATTCTACTGATAGACTATGATGAGTCAAGGCTCTAATGGTTAGAGACTTTGAAAGTTGAGATGTAATCCATGTCAGACAATCAAGTTTTGAATTTGATTGATCCATAAGATGGAAATACGGTTTTAAAAGAAAGACCGACATGGATAATGTGGAAACATATAATGCATGATTTATGGTTAAGTTAAACTCATAGTATAGACTATGATAATATTTTTTCAAGTCATCGTGCTTATGTATTTCAGAATTTTCTTGGGCATATGTTCATAGTATGACTATAAAAGATAGCAAGTGGATGTCAAGACGTTATTTCTTAATAGAAACATATGAAAATGTATATGATAAAACTTGAGAGTTTTGTCTATCCTAAAATTTTTTTGAAAAGAATTTGCAAGTTACATAAATTCATTTACGAATTAAAGCAAACATCTCTACGTGAATATTTATTATTTAATGAAATAACCAAACAATTTGGTTTTATCAAAAATTAAAGATAAATCTTATGTTGACAAGAAATTCAGTGGGAGCACAATTACATATGATGTGAATTAAGTGTAACAAGCACACATAATTTTAATCTTAGTGAAAGTCACTAAATAATGATCAAGAGTATAATTATATACTTGAGAAGGATAAAGTATTCTTCTTAGATTATGATTGACATAAAAATATGCAAAGTATTTGCATATGACAATGTTTGATAATCCATTTAAGAACCCAATGCCTTAAATGATGGTGATCATGTTAGGTCAACTGGTATGTGATACCACATAGATCAATGAGTATGGGATACTTGGTTGATTTGGCCTAGTGAAAGTGGGAGATTGATGGTGTTATGCCCTAGGCCAAAGTGTTTGTGAACTAGATGATGGATTGTAATAACAAATATAATATTTATTCTAAGATATTTCATATAATATGTGCATATAGGTTATTTTAATATAATTAAAATAGACCATGAATATGCAATTCAGCTTTATGTCATCAAAATGCGTGACTTTGATAGTAAAACTATAAAGTATTATTAATGCTATTCTAAATCGTCCCTGGTCATTTATAGGATATTTGTGGAGACAAATATACTTGCAGATACATATAAATATATATTTATATACAAGCTATAAATGTACACCAATATATTAGTTGACTGATGATTATGTTTTACTGATCATGGATAAATAGTTATCAAGTCATTAACATAGGTATATATGTTAGAGACCATATACTGGACTGACCCGCCATAAGAATGCTACATGTTTTACGTCATTAGCGATTCTTGTAACATAAAATATTTATAGTCCTTTGACTTGAGATTGTCTCGGTTCCCAACATAAGTAATTTTATACTTTAATATAATCTAACACGCCTTTAACCGGGTGGTCATAACGGTTATGATTATGTATACAATGAATCATGTAGAGGGATGAGTGCAATCAATACGAGATTTGTTCCTCTCATAAATGAGAGAGATATCTTTAGGCCTCTTGATGAATTGAACTGAAGAAATGTATGGCCATACTCAAATGAATTAATAAGAGTTATTAATGTCATTTGTTCTTGTTCAGTTTAATTTGGGATCAAGAAATATTAATCGATTTATATAAGGATGGCATATTACATGCCTTATGATCGATATAGATATCGCGTGACAAAGGGACTAAATACGTGATTGTTGATTAGGTAAATCGGATCACCGATATTCACTTAAATTGGGTAGTCATGATGGCTTGCTAGAGTCCGCTCATGATTTATAGACTGTCAAGTCTGTTGCCAACATTAAGTGAACCTACAGGGTCACACACAAAGAACAAATTGAAATGGACGCAGAAAATCCTAACGACTTATATGATGAGTTGCATAAGAATGTTACAAAATATATTGTCATCTTATGTGATAAAGACTATGAGCACAAAAGATCATGTAATCTAGAAGAGTCTAGATGATGGCATATGGATAATGATGAGTGATGTTATACACATCATTTAGTGTGAAGAGACATGGCTCTTCACCTCTATATAAGGACATAGAAGGCTCTAAATTCACATACAACACATCATTCTCTCTCTCATTATTTCTCATTCTCTTTTGTGAGACAAAAAAGAGAAAATATACTTTCTAATTTGTATAACAAAATTATGAAAGGGTGCTTTCCTTTTCTATGACAAAAATGAAAGAGTACGATTATATGAGAGGAATTATATACATCTTTTGTGAGATAAAATAAGAAGAGTTTTCTTCTGCAAGAGGAGAACAAGCTACTAGCATATATATTGTTCTTCTTTCCGTTTTAAGAAGTTTGTTCGTGTGGACACCGGTAGAGGCATTTGTACTTTCGGCGCTTGTAATCTATTCGGCCTAAGAAGATGAGAACGGTTTGTTGAGAGTTTCGGTGGAGACCGATTGTGTGTGCGGTAGATGACTTCCGCACGACCCGGCCTAGACGGCCTAGACGGACCGAAAATCGGTTAGGATGGTAACCGGTTTAGAGGCGCATGGACAATATGCATGGTTTGAGCGTCACGGATTAAGCGTAATCCGAAAGGTATTTTTAAGATTTATTTCTTTGATTTAACCGATACGCATGGATCCTCGGATTGGTTTTGGATGAAATTTTTATATTCCCGCTGCGTTATGCACGTCTGAAACCCAACAGTTTACACCTCGTAATAATAATAATTGTTCAAGGCATCCGAAAATATAGGACCGGCTCGACGGATCGAATTTGACTCATGAGCCTATTTTGTCACCTTACATCCATACAAAATTCACAAACTAGCGCATTACAAAATTCATAAACACAAAGACAAATTTTTTAACAACAAATCAATGATACATGAAACACTCAACGTAATTAATCGACTACCCACCGCCTAGCACCTAGAGGGATTAATCGGAGGAAAGGTGAACTTTTTATTTTTTAACGCTTTTTATCCCTATTATATTATAATTTATGCAGTTTGTTATTTATACTTTTATCTTTTATGAAATTAATATATTGCAAAAGAAAAAATATTTTGTTCCAAATATAATAAAAAAGCTAATAGAATAAACGAAGGCAGTTGGGAACCACCAAGCGCTTTGGCAGCCGCCAAGGCCGATGTTTAGAACTCTGGTCATTACATGCATTTATCATCATCATTTATTTTAACTTTCATCTAAATTTCCAAATTATTCAAAGCCTTAAAAGGCATATTAATGAAAATAAAACCCTTAAATATATTACTTATTTAGGAATTTCATTGACTATTATAGGCAACCCCTTCTCAAACTCAACAAATGGAAAAGCCAAGGGTTCGTCTTGCTCGGCCAATTCCCACCGATATTTCAATACAAGGTGGTGCAAGAAAACGGAGATCTCTAGCTTCGCCATTTCTGAGCCAGCACATATACGAATTCCCCCTCCATAGGGAATCAGATTTTCCGATGTTTTAACTGATTTCTGCGAATAAAAAAATATGAGATCTAATATTAAGAAGAGAACTTAATTGGAATATGTTATTAGAATGTGTCCATATGCTTTATCATACCCGACCCGATCATAACAGATTATTATCCATATCAGGGACCAAATTAACTATGTTTATTTTTTCATCATATACCTAGCTCGCCCGGTATTTATATATCCGCAGGGAAAATAGTATATCCGCAAATAATAATTATGACTTAAAAAATTATCAAAATGATCGAAAAAAATAAAACACAAAATTTCATCACTCAAAAGTTATAATATTAAAATAAAAACAAATATTAAAAAATCAAGTTAAAACTTGAATTATGAATATATATAAAAAAATCTCTCAACAGGTATTTGCTGGGTATAATTATGGATATTACCCACGGTTAATTTTTCATCCTCATAATCATACATGTATCCAACACCGGATATTTTCTATCCACATAACGGTACTTGCGAGTACAGTAATCAGGTATTATAATTAGTCCCGTTAAACCGGGTTCCAGTCGGGATGGATATTCTCCATTACATTGACAACTCTATCAATATTTTTTAATAATAATCCAGATGAACTTACAGTTTCGAGGGTAATAGAGTAGTCAAGAATAGATTAGCTTGTATAAAAGGATTATGGATCAATTGGACTAAAATAATAACCAATTACTGGATCAGATAGAGACAATAGTGTAAAATTCAATACGAATTGTTGGATTAAATTAATAAACAACTATTAGGGTGGATTAGAGTTGATTATTAGGATCAAGCGGTCAAGCATCAAGTATAAAACAAAGACATATGTAATTAACACCTTACCTTATTTTTCACCCTCTTTAGGCATTTTCAGGTCATCTTAATTATTTCCCACTTAGATTAAACCATTACGGGGACGCCCGCTAATGTTTATATATAATGCTTACATATATGACAAATGATAGGTATTTTTAGTGTTGCATATTCTATGTCCGATCATGTGAGAACAATTAAAGTTGTTTATGATCGTGGTTTTTATTTATGTTTAAACACCCACTAAGTTATTTTTTATTTGAAACAGATACCAAAGAATCATTGTCTTTATTTATGTTCAAATGCTTATACAAACAGAATATAAAGATTCACTTATTAAAACATAAATAATTTTTTCTTCTTCTTTCAAGACAATAATTCTTAATAAAAAATTATATTTCTCATGTTAAATAAGATTTTGACTTTTCGCTGTGTTTTGAATTTCATATTATTATTTTTCTAATTTGTTTAGTAAAACTAATTTGCAGAGTTGTTAAAGTAATTATTTTTTTATTATTTTATCATTTATATTTCTTTATTGCTCATACCTAAAAGAGTATCGTTAAGTTTTTCCCTTTCTATTTTTAAAAAAAAAATGAATCATCGGAATTCAATCTTATGTAAAAAAATTATATTTAGTTGCATTGTCGCTTGAGTTTGACTTGGATTTTTATATCATTATAGTACGTAGTAAAGAGACGATGACAATAAAAAATTAAGAAAATAGGTGTAGACATATTATATAGGATTTAAGAATTTTGTTAAGAAAATAGGTGTAGACATATTATATAGGATTAAGAATCTTGGTGTATATTTAAATTGAGATTAAAAAATCAGTAACTATGTAGTTAGATTATTCTGGAAATCATTGATCCTTTTCATGAAGCTATAACTTATATTATTGCATATTTAATTCCCAAATTATTAAACAGAGTAGTATCTCTTATAATGCATTGTAACTGTAGTCATAACTAAAATATATTATTGGCTCGCTCTATATAATAATATTATATTATTTCTATTATTGTCAATTAGTTTCAAACTTTATTTTGATTTTGCATTTTCAATTATATATTACGAACTGAACAATGCATTTAAAAAATACCAAAACCCTTCCTCTATTTCTCTAGAGCGATATTTTCTTCGTTTAGAGCAAAGAATTAATTATTAAAAAATACCAAAACTACCGTTCCTCTATATCCTAGTCTTTATCATTAAGCCAAAATCTTTATTTAATTCTACTTTGTAATTTCTTCACATAAATTAATTTCCTAATTAAAGAATATCATGTATCCATTTTTATTATTCTTTTTATTTCTAACCTGCCACCTCCATGGATTGAACTGTTGAGGATCCTCGTGTAGTGACGAATCTAAATGTACAGCTGCAAGAACGGGAAGGACTTGCCAGCCCCGTGGGATATCAAATCCTTCAATAAAGAATTTTGTATTATTTTCTTATTTTCAATCAAGATAATGTATTAAAAATACTAATATATATGTGTACGTACCTTCGTATTGAACATCTTGAATTGCTTTTCTATGCAAGAACTTAACAACATTGCCTAGCCTCAGTGTCTCATTTATAACCTTTCACCAACACGCAGCCAATTAAGCTTAATTTCTTAAGAAATAGTTAAATTGATTGTGGAGTTCGACGAATAAGATTGGAAAAAAGAGATAATTCATTCACATATAATATGTTTTTAAATCCTGAATGCTTGAGAAGAAATATATATAGAGAGAGAAACAAATGTCTTACACATTGTATGAAATCCATTCGTTTGTAGTCTTCCCAACTTAATTTGCTCTCTCCTCTTTCTCTCTTTCTCTTTGCAATATGAAGGTGCTCCTCCTAATCAAAAGCCATTCGAAAAATATGTTATTTTTGTGAAGAAAATGAAGTAGGCTCATGAGTCTACTTTCATCATTCATATGTATATATATAACAAAATATTTGCAAAAAGTTAAACAAAAAAAAGAAAATTAAAAATATTTAAGGAAACTTAAAATGAGTTCCCTCGAAACGAAAAGAAGGAAATAAGAATTTAGAAGTTAGAATAACCACAAGAACTAAAAAGAAAAAAAAAATCCTTTTTGAGAAATAAAACCTAGAAAAGCCAAGCCATTTAATGCATATCAAATTAAACCCTACATTCTAGTTCATTTCTTCTTCTTCTTCTTCTTCTTCTTCGAATTGTTTCTGTTTTTTCCGAATTAAGGAAATTTTTGTCTTTTACCGTGCTCCTTTTTATTGTCATTTCCATGTACTAGAACTAGGGAAATATGACATGAAAACACTGCTTTTAGCAAATAAATATTTATATACAAAAGTATTAGATACAACAACATAATTATATGCTGTCAAATGTATATGTAAATGATGTCATATATATTTGGCAGTATTAGCATTTTATACTAGTTCTGTGGCATTGCAGCATTAGAATCATATATTAGTTCCCGGGCAGTCATAAAGGACTAATTTTATCAAGGTTGTAGAATAACATGTTCAACCACATATCAAATACTGTTAATAATTGTTGCCCAAGTACGACATTGAATGCCGCTCCTTTTATCTTTTTAAATTCCTAAGTGACAAATATATTGCAAATAATAAAGTTAACTCCATTCCAAATAATACAATTAATATTTTAACTCACAATTTCTAGTATCTCATCGAGATACTCATCAAATATGTTATATATGATTATTCGCAATTACCCATTGTAATGTCAACAAATCAAACTAAAAGTAAATAGCTAAAAATTCAATATTTTTTTTTATTGTGTGCAACACAAAAAAGATAAACTAATTTTGATAGAAAGAACTGAAATAAAGGTACTTTTTTCATTAACATAACAAATGATTAATTAACCATGTGCTAATATCTATATAATGTATATAATGTATGTATATTTCATCAATATAAAAGTTTTAGGCTTGAGAAAAAAATTTAATTTAGATAAAATAACTGTTTTATGTCCTTAAAATAAGTAACATTTTTTTTATGATAATAGAGATACGTGATTAATCTTTGCTGAGATGAAGTTACGGATAGGGATAAGACATTGAGGATTTGGCCATTGGGTGAGTATCTCTCCATTTTATTGATATAAATAGATGAGAAAAAAATATATCTCTCCATTTTATTGATATAAATAGATGAGAAAAAAATATCTTTTAATAACACTATAATGAACAAGTAATGGAGATGAAAACATTACTAAATTGACAGCGAGATGGCTTTATTCTTTTAAATTATTTATTTTATCTTATATAGGCTTTAAGCTATATTTTTTTGTTTTATAATATATATACAATATATAGATTATATGGGATTTTTTGTTGCCCTTGAGTCAGGTGTTGTTCCAAGCCCACGGACTCACTGGGTTAATGGCAGGGCCGGACTTGCATATATTAAGAAACAATGCATTTCCAAATCAATTCTAATGTTTAATTTTGTAGCACCACTGAACCCTGTTAGATTTAACATAATATAACGTAATTTCAAGATGGAATGTAATGTTTAATTTAGCAACAACATGGAATCATGAAATGAAGACAGAGAGACAAATTCTAGAACTAACCCTTAGTTGATGAACGGCTTTAGGACATCCAGCGAGGAAGAATATAGCGAGACATATAGCTACAGTAATGGTCTCATGACCGGCAAAGAGCATATTTAAGAGGAGATCCAGTATTTGATCCTTAGAGAGCTTTGATTCTGTCAAACACCATCCTAGCATATCTTCTTCTTCCTTCATTTCCTCCCGCTCAGTTATCTCCTTCATCCTCTCATTCAACATATTCTCGATCATACCGAGAATAATTGTACGTGACTGCAACAACAGTATATGTATTTTCATTAAATGATGACTTCTGTCTCATTTGTAATTTGTGATATTTATAAGTGTCATCACAATTCACACATTACATATTATATACCCTCTCAGTTTCATTTACTATTTTCAAACTACTATTTTCAATTGCAGGATATAATGCAATATGTACCTTCAGAGCCTTCCAGTAAGGAGTTCCAGGGAAGTTGAAAGGAGGAGAAACAACCCCTTTCATGAATGTCGTATATTCTCTTTTGATCTTCCTCATTTCTGGATCCTCCGGATTAGTGCCCATAAGATTCTTCGCCATCAAATTAAAGGTAAACTGCACAGGAAAAAGAAGGAAAATAAAAAATTCAGACCAGTTTATTAAGGATTGCAAACTGCAAAGAGGACTCGTACCAGTACTATCACTAATAGATTTTTATCGGATTTCAAATTTGATGGTTTAGGACCTTGTGTTTAGTGATCTGCATGTATTATGCTGCTTAAATTGAAACAGAGAGGTTAAATCAGATGTTTCCATACATATTTCTGTGTTTTGTGTAAAAATAGAAATAATTTTTTCCATATACAGTAAAAATATTTGATTTAAATCTATCATCATAATATTTGTCTTAATCTTAAAATATTTCTTATGCAAAACACGTTTTACATGAAACACCAAATCAGAGTCCCGATTGGAATGTCAGATCATATCATTAATTGGATAATATGTTTCCTCTCTTGTCTCGTTAAAATGTATTGGGACCTGATATGTCATGGTGGTACTGTAGCACGTCGTATTACAATATATATATATATATATATATATATGAGAATGACTAAACAACAAGTAAAGTCCGGATTTTTCTTGTGATTTTACTTGTGACCAAAATTCATCAAAAATTCAAATTTCAACCGTACGGATGAAATATATATTTTGAATATGATGTAGATTAATTTTCACAAGAATCGGAATATTATATTATTGCCATCATGTATCATCAAAAATCATCAAAAAATATATAATATGTATTATATATATTTTGATGAATTTTGATGATACATGATGGCGATAATATAATATTCCGATTATTGTGAAAATTAATCTATATCATATTCAAAACATGTATATTCCATCCTTACGGTTGAAATTTGAATTTTTGATGATATATAAAGTATTTTGGTCGCAAGCAAAATCCGAATTTTGTTTGTACAAATTATTTAGTCATTCTCTCTCTCTCTCTCTCTCTCTCTCTCTATATATATATATATATATATATATATATATATATATATATATATATAATTCATTTTTTATAACAATACATACATAAAGAGTGAAAATAATATATAAAAAACAAAATAATATGTTAGAACAGTATATAGAAATTTTAAAAGTAAAAAAAAATTAAAAAAATAAAAACAGTAAATCGAATGGTAAACAGTATATAATAATATTTGAAAAGTAAAAAACTAGCATATATACCGTCATTATTTGGACATTGATTCATATCTTACTCATTGCTTGATTCAAATGTATGTATCAGATGGTTCTATGGTGAAATTTCAACCCTAACTTATTCCACTACACTATGATGGCTGTCAGTTAATGTGGGTTCAGGGGTAAATGTTAAAAAATATTTATGTTGTAGATTAAATGTAACATTAAGTGACATATAGTCAACAAAGATAACTAACACAGTCATAATAACAATTGTACACTGCAATGACAAAATCATTGTATAGGACCAGGAAGACCTGAATTTGATTTCACGCACCTCATAAAAACAATTGTACCCTGGTACTACTATGTCCACAAAAATATATAAAAGTGAACTTATAATAATAATAGATAAGTAGTTCAAATTTATATTAACCCTAAAAATATAAATATTTAGTACTCCGGATATGAGTATATTCACATTTAAGTTGCAAAGTGTAAGATACCTTTTTTGCATCCTCAAAGGCCGAGAAAGGTGATCCATCCTTCCATGAATCAAGCACTAATAGTGCATTATGTTCTATATCTGGTAATAGACTTCGCAGTCTGTAACTACTTATAAAATTAACTGCGCTAGCTCTCATTTCTCGATGCATCTCCCCAGTCAACACAAGCATCGACCATTTTCCCACTATGCTCTGAACACTCTTTGGATAACTGGATACAAAAAGTTTCCCCTCGTTTTGCAGTACGAACCGGTTTAGCCCTGCATCTGCTGAGACTATTGTAGGCACACCAAAGAGATTGGATCGGTAGATCTTTCCGTATCTTCAAGTTATTATCATTAACGCAGAATTATAATAAGAAAATATTTAAGTAAACAAACAAATAAAACTTTCAAATCTCTTAATTTACTAATATCTTCAGTTTCTATTGCAATTGGAATTTCAAATATTGAATTGTAATTAAACACATGAGAAAATCAAGACCAAGAATAACATTCTATAAGGAGTTTGTTATCTTAGTACTGATTTTAAGGTAGTTGTTAAACTGAATGCTTATAAATAAGACATATAATCATCATTTATCAAAAAACCAATATAGTACATAGAAAAAAACTATGTATTTTATTTAACTTATGTTGAGAGGACTCAAAAAGACGAGGTTTATAGTGATTGCCTAATAATATACCTTGCAATACGATCTTTCATGTAAGGACTAAGTGAAAAGCACTGGTGACATTTAAGATACACAAAAGTTTCGCCGAGGAACGGCCATCCCATGCTTCCTGGTGGTAGATTTGGACAAGTTCTTCTCTTTACATGGCTTACGCTAAAAATGAAGAGAATTACGAGAAAAAGAAAGAGTCCCACTAGAGAGAGAGGGAGCAGATCAATATTGCTAACGGTCTTCTGCAAATCCATGTTAAGAGAGAAGGGAGAGTAGGTGAATTGAAACTTCTATATCACTGATGATTGTATATATAGAGATTTGTGGACCGTATCTCTCTTAGCATGGTTTCGTTGCATTTATCTCATTTTGAAAAGATCATGCATGTATTAATATGATCTTTTTCTTCATATATATGGCACATCAAAATCTTATAGAGATTTACATGTGTATATGCTAACTAGGAAAATAGTTGCGCTATGCTACGGCTATCTTAATATATTTCTTTAATTTTATGTAAAATGAATTGTATTGCAACTACATCCAAATTAACGATATCAATCTACTATAATTTTACAACCTACAAATAATGTCACATGATATGATAGTGTAAGACATAGTTGCTATCATGTACTTGAAATTATGCATTACCTCAGCATATATGACAAAAAAAAAAAAAAAAAAGTCATAGCATCACCAAATAATATTACTGCATTATTTTACAATTTTGGAATAGTAGGCGATGGCCTACTTCATACTTTTCATTAATAGAAGTTCGGAATAAAGAACGTAGTTACAATATTAAACGCAAATGGCTAAACGTTACAAAGAAAGAAACCATAAATTAAAATGTTAGCCTAATCAAGGCTAGGGTAATAAAGACAACGTCGACCTAGGCATGTGCCGATTGGTCTGGTATGCGATAGCCTTTTTTTAAACTCATTTCAAGACCCACCAACTGTCTCACATAGTCATATGTCTAAGCGATTGCTGGCCTTGTATGCTTCAAGATGAAAGGGGTGCGCGCCTTCCAAACCTCCCAACATCAAGCTGCTCAAAGTGGACTCCATTCGTGTTGTTTGATGGGTTGAAGTGTCTTGAGAGTTATCCTCAACATGGGGTTGTTCTCAAAGACAATTGGGGCTGCCAAAGTTGCGCTTGTTTTTGCCCAAATGGCTCTCGCATAGGTCTATTGGCCAAAGTTGTGCATCTTCTCGCAAATATCCTATTCCGAGTAAAGGTCTTGCACCGAGATAGGAAGCATAGAAATATTTTGATTCATTGTGGGACTTTTAAATTTCACAAAGTGTTTTAATGTGGGTCACTTTGTCCTCTATCTGCAAAAAAGGAGAATGCTTTCCCCGCTGAGAATTTATCCGATAATGTGGTACTCTACCAATTTAATTTATCTTCCTCTGAGGTGAGTGTGATAAAGTTTAGCATGCCTTGGATTTTGGTAACATCATCCAACAAGGATACATGTAGCGTTCAATCCCATTGCAAGGCATCTCGCCTTGTCATGACATACCGCATAGATTTGATTTTTATTTCTAACTCGCATGTAGAGCCTCGGAAATTCCTTTGTTAAAGTGAGCTGGTCATGCCAATGACCATTCCAGAAATATGTGAGGGCTCCATTTCCAATTCAAGTTTGTGTCCTATTATGAAAAATGGTAATAGGGAGCTCACATATTTCAAAAAGGTGCTACGCCATTTGTATGTCCAGAAATTATTGACATAGTACTCTTACATATTCAATTCATTTTCTGCGGACAGACATGAGAAGCACCTGCATGACCGGATGGGTGATGGTCAGGTAGTAAACGAACCGATCAGGGGCATGCTGTTTGGGTCAGTAGAAGACACTTATATTTTTTACAAGAACTACACTTGTGAGAAGGCTTTCCCTATGACCAGGTGAACTGCGTATAAGTATCATGGTGAGCCCTGCACGGTGACAGTCATATGCAGTAGAGGGATACACCGAACAAACAGAATGGTATGAACGTATCAAGGAAGAAAGGTGTCGAGTTTACAAGATGTGGAGCTCATATAATGTTACATGCCATTGATTTGATGAATGAATAGGTTATCCATGAGGCAGTGTTGGAGCACAATCATGACCTTCAACTGAAATGCGCTTGTTACATGAGGTGCCGGCGTTACATGCCGATATTTGAGCAAAATAACTTTTGAGTTGAATGATTGACAAAGACAACATCAGATAAGACCATTACAAGAAATGGGTAAGGAAGTAACTGTTTCAAGCAATGGGCATGTCTGCACTTTAAAACTCATGGATGGAGATGACTCTGCACTCATGTCGTACGTCAAGTCTCGTCAGACGGAGTGCAACAACTTCTTCTATCAATGAGACCTAGACAAAGATGGACGTTTGTCTATAGTTTTTTGGTCGGATGGAAGGAGCCGGTCGGCGTACATATATTTTATCAATGTTATTACCTTGGACACAGCCTATATGAGTAATTAGGGAAAGATATAATTTCTTACGAAACACACTAATTTCTTGTTTCGATCTATATATGCAACTATAACGTGTTGGTCGCTACATTTATTCGAGTCAAGCACCATGGAGATTTTTCCATGCGAAATTAAGAAATTTTCTTTCTAGTGTTTAACAATATTACTCAATAATCTTAAGGGAGGTTAGAGGAAATTAGTGAGTGATTGTTTGTTAGTTTAATTGAAAGAGATCGGTATGTTTAGTCTCAACGAATCGCTAAGAGTTTGTAAAGCGAATGTTGTTTCGAGTCTTGTAAAATACTATTTGGATTAGTGGATCAAGGAGGGTAAGAGACATACCCGGTAAGTTGGCACTCATGAATGTAACAATGATTGCTAGCGAGAACGGGCGGTTACAGCGAATGCAACCATCTAGCGAATTTCATCAACAGATTTGTGTGCTCAGTATTCTTGTCTACTTTCTTTATTCACAATTTATTTATCATTATTTCAGTTACTTTTAATTAATACAAACTATCCGTCTAAAACTCAAAGTACATAAAATGTTGTAAAACCCTACGAGGACTAAATTCACACTTCCGCACAAAATTAGGCCTACTCACCCCCCCTCCTTTAGGATTCAATTGAACAACATGCCTTACCTTGATATTGAGATAATTTATGATAGCATCGAAACCTCTTTTTCATAGAATGATGACCCCTGTCACCTTCATTCTTGTCGGTTATCATCTTGGCAGACGATGCCATCATGAAGGTAGCTGCACAACTGTATGAGACAACACTGAGGAACACTCACACATACAATGAAGTAAACGAACCATACGATAACAGTATATGTGTTTGATAGTAACATCCATCCGTAACTCCCCCTTGTTATACAGAAGTAGCGACACACAATGATCAATATATTGTCAAGTCCACACACACCACACAACAGTCATTTTGCCGAAATAATTCGGCATGTCATGAACCCTTCATTAATCTTTTATGTCACACAGGAACACTCTTCAAAAGAGATACACCATCACAGTGTTGTAACAAATATGTGCACATCATCAACCACCAGAACGTACCACTGATTACTCGCTTAGTTGATTCACCATCGGCCCATGATGGATTTGCAGCCCAACCGTTCGACATTTAGTAATGGCCGTAAATCTCTTTTGCCATTGCAGCACATGATGTCCATTATGAATGGCAACATCCTAAGCATAAGGATGCCCCAAAACCAATTTCCTGCCAACATATGCAAGCAAGCTCCCTGACCAACGATGTTGTCTATATCTGTTAGGGTCAATCACGCAACAACTTGCAAGGTCACCATAAACTAGAGCATCTTTAGGTCAGTGTTTGAATAAAAAATGATGCTAAGGACATGATACCCAACATAGTTAAATTTTACCATTGTAATAAATAGTAGGGAAGAAGAACATCCCATCAGTCGCCGCACACAATAATGGTGGGTCCGACATTCATAGATCTAGTGCCATTGTGAACGGTTTGAGATCATTCTTGAGCGCCAACAATGAGTACTCTATGGCAAATGTGTCATCGCTTAATCTTGGTTTTGGTACATAATAAATATTTTTTATATAATTAAAGGTACACACTTTTCAAGCTTTCATCATTGTACATTTAGATATCCTAGAAAACGATGATTTTAAGATGGTGTCACATATAGGATCACTGGGAGTGTGCTCGAAGCATCCCCACTTGTATGTTACAAGCCCATTTGAGAAGAGTGATCTACTGCTAGAGGACGTAGACAATACCATGTAATTAACCGAGCCATATCCTACCGCCAACACCGGTATGTGGTACCGAGCAAAACATCTGTTGCCGGAATACATACAATGTGTTATATATGGTTGGCAACAAGGGGTAATCAAAGGGCGAGAGACCAATGCATTCCGTCCTAGACCATTCACCGTTCGCATGAACATGCAAACCAATGAGTTAAAACAGGGAAGTTGTTACACCCCATAACAAAATTAGTGGAAAGGGGGCTAGTTGATTAGTCCCAGCTTGAGAAATGAATGTGAATTGGAATTAATTAACTAGGCTAATGCATTAACTATAAGCACCAACCAAACCTAAGCCTTTTTCAGTATAATATGGTATGGGCCTGATGGTTGAGCTTGGTCAGTTAATGTACTAGACTCTAACAAATGGTATTCAGGGCAATTCGATCATGTGGGTACTATAGTGCGACTGGACACGTACCATACAGTTATCATACTCAGAGAACTTGAGAATCTTATATGCCTTAGTGGGGATACATGTATGGGGTGAAAATGCACACAGATATATACTAGGACGAGACTAGGAATCACATGTTAGCTCTAACAGGGACGTAAAAAATTTAAGTGGGAGAGTTTGTTACATCCCGGAATGAGGGGGTCCATTTGATTAGTGTTAGTAATATGCCCTAGGCCAATATATTTGAGACCTGGATGTATGGATTGTGTTAAACAAACATTGTGTTTATTTAGAGATATTTTATATAATAAATGCGTATTTGTTATTTTATTCTTATTACTAGAATACTTTGATAGTAAAACTATAAAGTATTATGAATGATATTCTAAACCGTCCCTGATCATTCATAGGATGTTTGTGAGACAAACATACTTTATGATAAGCTATAAATGTACACCAGTATGTTAGTTGACTGATGGTCACGTTTTACTGATCATGAGTAAGAGTTATTGAGTCATTAACGTAAGTATATGTTGGAAACCATATACTGGATTGACCCACCGTGAGAATACTACATGGTTCGTGTCATTAGTTATTCTCAGTAAAGAATGTATCTGTAATTCTTAGACTTGAGATTATCTCAGTTTCCTACATAAGAAATTTTATACTTTAATATAATCTAACATCGTCTTTAACCGGGCGGTCGTGAAGATTATAATTAGGTATGTAATGAATTATGCGGAGGAAAGAGTTGAATTAAGATAGGATTTGTTCCTCTCATAAATTGAGAGAGATATCTTTAGGCCTCTTGATGATTTGATTGAAGAAACGCATGGCCGTGCTCGAGTGAATTAATAAGGAGTTATTTATATCATTTCATGTTCAATCAAATTCGGTGTCAAGAAATATTTATCGACCAACATAAGGTTGACACATACCATGTCTTATGGATGATATAGATATCATGTAACAACGGGATACAATGCATGGACATAAATTAGGTTTGATCGAATCATCCATACTTGCTTAATTTGGGTAATCATGATGTCTTGCTAGAGGCCGCTCATGATTTATAATTTGTTGTGATTATTGCCAACATTAAGTAAACCTACAGGGTCACACACAAATAACAACTATTGAGACGTATTCAGAAAAATCATAACTTATGTGATAAGTTATATGAAGAGGTACATAATCAAGTGACATATTCAATCCTACATCTTATATGATAAGATGTGTTGCATATATGGTTACATAGTTACCATGCACATAGGATATGAAACTTATGGACTATATAGGCACAAGAGACACCCCAAAAAGAGAATAAAAAAAGGCATATTATTTTCATCCAGCTTTTGTGAGACAAAAGGAGAGAAAAATCCAAAAAATATTCTCTTGTTATTTCTGTGAGAAAAATGAAGAACGAATACCAGCATATATCATTTTTTATCCGTTCAAAGGGGTTTGTTAGTGTGGATACCGATAGAGGATGAAGCGAAGTGTGGCATCTTTGTGATTCGGGTTGAAACCATGATTTTGTTTGGAGAATCGGTTTGCTTGGAGAATTGGTTTGTTTGGAGAATCGGTTTGCTTGGAGAATCGGTTCGTTTGGAGATCGCTTGGAGATCGGTTTGTAAGACCGGTTAGGCGAAACATACAAAGGATCGGTTTGAAAATCCATTTGAAATCGGGCAAAGAAAAGCGTCAACCAAATTCGCTTTTGAGCATCACGGATTAAGCGTAATCCGAAGGTACAAAGTTATGAACTTTTTTTGATTTAATTGTAATTCACGGATCTTTCTTTTGGGTTTCGAATTCGATTTTGTTTCGTTTTTGTTTTTCCGCTGCGTTATGAACGGTAGAAACCCAACAGTGGCATCGGAGCCAAGTGAATTCCAATTAAATTAAGAGGGATAAACCATTTTTGAAATATTTATTTTGATTTTGAGGCGTTATTTTTTCAATTGTTGAATTTTTGATCATGAACGGTTGCGACTTCATGAAAGGGTGCATGCGATGTATCTTGATCATGAATGGTTGCGACTTCATGAAAGGGTGCATGTGATGTATCTTGATCATGAACGGTTGCGATTTCATGAAATGATGCATGTGATGTATCTTGATCATGAACGGTTGTGATTTCATGAAAGGATGCGACTTCATGAAAGGGTGCATGTGATATATCTTGATCATGAAATGTTGCGACTTGATTGAAAGGATGCGACTTCATGAAAGGGTGCATGTGATGTATCTTGACCATGAAAGGATGCGACTTGATTGAAAGGGTGCCTTTGGTATGTCATGAAGGGATGAATGTGATGTATCATAACTTTCGGATGGGTGTCTAAATTTTATGAAAAGGTGCAAAACTCCGTATATGATACACTAAATAAATTTCGAAAAGATGTATTCAACACATTAAGTTTTTAAAGAAATTTTGAGTTTCGGCGCTATATAAAATAAAATTTTCTTCAGGGGCGCTGCCCCTTGAAACCCTGTAGGGGCTCTGCCCCTTGACCCCGCCCACTGACCGGGCAGCGGGGCCTCCATTTTTTGGGGCCACGTCTGAACCCCGCACTCACGCATAGATTAATTGTAGACCCCGAATTTCATATTCGTAACGCCTTATACATACTTCGTAAAATGGTTTAAAGTACAACATAATGCATATAACATGGCCTATTAGATATGTGATGAATGGCTATGATTTGTGTGTGATGATGTGATATATGTAATATATGTATGTATGTAAAAACGGACATGGTTCCGTTCTTGGTTGATGTGATGGAGATGAAGGAGTTCACCATCCACCTCGTACACATCATGGAGATGAAGGAGTTCATCAATGCCTTGTGGTTGAATGTATCTTAGGAAATGATCTTAATGATTGACTCATTTAGATCATCAAGGCATCATATCATATTTATTTTATCTGTGCATGTGATGTTCTGTAATGAAATACATGATAAAATAAAATAACTAAAACAAAAAAGATTAAACATAACAATCCCTCATATAATATTGAATCATAGAAATGCCTTCCATGTATCTATACTTATCATCCCTTCGATCATGCAGAATTTGGGTATGCCAAAGCATAGTGAATTAGCATAATCTTAGGGTAATAAGAAGCGAGAAATGGTGATTCTCGATATTTAGACATGGTTAGATTCAACTAAACTATCAAGTCAGACTTGGGTTCGGGGCATATGATAGGATGCATACCCCGAGCATATGATGCTCATCCTATGAATTAAACAAGAATTGTATGAGATACAATTGGAAACGTTCCTACCTAAATAATTAGGTTCTAGGCGATGAGCCAAAACTCACTTGGAACTTGATGAAATATGGATCTTGGCCCACTATGAAATTTAAAGTTAAAATTTCCGAATCAATACATTTGATGGTTATTGATTTGAATAAAATCGTGGGAGTTAAAATTATATTAAAATATCTCAAATCACATATTAATATAAACCTGCATTTAATTCTATAGAAAATGGCAACAAACAACACATCAACTTTAACATTGCGATCCGTCCTTGAGAAGGACAAGCTCAATGAGAAAAACTTCCTCGACTGGCAATTTTGGTATTTTGTTTTTGATAACTATTTAGAACATAATTGATATCTTGTCTCAGTTGCTGATCCCCCATTGTGTCTCAATTTTCTTTATGAATGCTGATTGTAAAATGACCTAATTTTCTCTCTTTTCTTTAATTTTTCCAGATTTACTGAATTACAAAGAATCAATTCGAAATGGAAACCGAAAAACCGAAGGAAATTTCTTCCACCGAAGCTGTCTTGATGGGAGCTTTAGCTCCTAGTGTTAATGTAATTTCCAATTAATTATCTCTTAAGTTGTAAATAATTATTGCGTTTATATTTCTTTTATTCAATTTTTGATGTGTTTTTATTATTTTTTTATAGGGGCCTACATGGTCCGTTTTGAAAATGGTATTTGTGCTTCTAGCCGTTTCTCTTATTGCAATGCTTGCTCTAGCTTTTACTTCCAGCGATTTTGTAATTGTGGCTCACGTATTGTTTTTGGTCATAATTGGAGCAGTTCTTTTCATTCTTCTTGCTGGGTAAATTATTTTATTTTTTCCTATGTTTTTATTTCTTTGCGCATGTTTATATGTATTTTGGTAATTGAGATTCATTTTTTGCAATTGTGCCTCAATTTATGCCCAAATCGAGCTTTAATTTGCATTAGTTAAACTTCAATTTGTGCAATTAGATCTCAATTTAATAAAAATTTGTGTCACATAATTCCTGACTATGCAAATTAGCCATTTCGGTTGCTTACCATTTCATTTATTCTTGCATTTAAATTTATTGCTTTATTTAAATTTTTACCTTTTTTATAATAATTTTTCAGATTTCTTGAACAAACGGGTCTGGTTTCAGTCGAGCAACAAATGAAGGAGATTGGCCTTTCGAAAGAAGAGACTAAAAAAGAGAATTAAAGAGAAAACTATGAACAAATTATTTTTAATCCTACTAATTTACATTCTGGAATTGTTCTCAAACAAGAAAGAAAGAACTATGTCCTTGAAAGGCCCATTCCTGACCAGCCCGCTAATGATGCTGATCAAGAAGTAATAGATACTTATGCCAAGCATACAAGCGACTGTAATGATGTGACATGTCTTATGTTAGCCACCATGGATGCCGATCTTCAAAAGCAGTTTGAAAATTTAGAGAAATTTAGAGGCATTTCCAATGTTGGCACAACTCAAGGAAATATTCCAAGAGCAAGCTAGAAATGAGAGGTATAATGCACATTGTGCATTAACAAGTTGTAAGATGATTCCCAACTCTTCGGTGAGTGCTCATATTCTGAAAATGAAGGGGTACCTTGATCAACTTGAGAAACCAGGGGCAAAGGTTGGCAATGAGATGGCTACCGATTTGATTCTTAGGTTTCTTCCTCCGAATTTCAAGCCATTTATAATGAACTATAATATGCATAACATGGACAAGAGTCTCACGGAGTTGCACGGCATGCTGAAGAGCTTTGAGGGAACTATGAAGACAAATGTTGTCAACGATGTTCTCTTGGTTCAGAAAGGCAAGGGTCAGAAGAGAAAAATCAAGGACAAAGTCAAGGGAAAAGGTAAGGGCAAGGTGTTTTCCAAACCTAAGAGCAAGAAACCCAAGGAGGATATTTGTTTCTTCTGCAACACACCAGGCCAATGGAAATGAAATTGCCAGGCCTACTTGGAGCATCTAAAGAAGAAGAAGAAGAAGAAGAGTAGTGAGACTACTACTTCAGGTATTAATGTTATTGAAATTAATTGATCTACTTCCTCATCTTGGGTATTAGATACCGGACGCGGTACTCACATTTGTAATAATGTGCAGGGACTGCAAAGGAGTAGAAGATTAGCGAAAGGTGAAGTTGTCCTGCGGGTGGGAAATGGAGCAAGAGTTGCTGCATTAGCCGTGGGCATTTATTTATTATCTTTACCTTCTGGACTTGTAATAAATTTAAATAATTGCTACTATGTACCTGCTGTGAACAGGAATATTGTATCTGTGTCGAGATTGGTTTTGGTTGGTTTTAAGTTTGTTATTGAGAATAATAATTTTACCATAAGTAAATAAAACATTTTCTATGCGAATGGTAAATTAGAAAATGGTTTTTATGTTTTAAATCTTGATCATGAACATTACAAGTATATCTATAGCATTAATACAAAGAGATTTAAATCTAATGATTTGAATCCGACATATTTCTGGCATTGTCGTTTAGGACACATAAATAAGAAACGCATTTCTAAACTCCACAAATATGGACTTTTAGACTCATTTGATTTAGAATCATTTGGGACGTGCGAATCTTGTTTATTAGGTAAGATGACAAAGGCTCCTTTCACAAAGAGAGGTGAGAGGGCAAGTGATTTATTGGATCTCATACATACATGCGGACCAATGAGCACACCAGCTAGAGATGGTTTTCAATACTTCATTACTTTTACTGATGACTTAAGTAGATATGTATATGTTTACTTAATCAAAGATAAATCCGAATCTTTTGAATTGTTCAAAATTTTCAAGAGTGAAGTAGAAAACTAGCTAGGTAAGAAAATAAAAGCACTTCGATCAGATCGAGGTGGCGAATATTTAAGCCTAGAGTTTGACGATCATCTTAAAGATTATGTAATAGTTTCACAACTTACTCCTCCTAAAACATCTCAATGGAATGGTGTCTCGGAAATGAGAAACCAAACTTTATTAGATATGGTTCGGTCTATGATGAGTCAAACAGATCTTCCAATATCCTTTTGGGGTTATGCCATGGAGACTGCCGTGTTCATACTAAACAGAATTCCATCAAAAGTTGTTCAAAAGACTCCATATGAGATATGGACTGGGAGTAGTCCCGCATTGTCTTTTCTAAAGATTTGGGGTTGTGAAGCTTACGTGAAGCATCAAATTCTGACAAGTTAACACCGAAATCTGATAAATGCTTATTTGTGGGATATGCTAAAATAACTAAAGGATATTAATTTTACAACCCATCCGAGAACAAAGTGTTTGTTGCTCCAAATGGTATCTTTTTGGAAAGACAATTTATTTCTAAAGGAACTAGTGAGAATAAAGTACACCTTGAAGAAATTCAAGATCCACTAATTGGCAATGAACAGCCATTAGAAGATCCACTAGTCTCTTCAAGAGTTGACGAGTCTGGTCTTGAAACACAAGATGCTCCTCGTAGATCTGGTAGAGTTCGTCATGAGCCCGAGAGATATGGATTTCTCGTGACTGATCGTAGTGTATTTAATACACATGATGTGAAATAGACAAGTTAATTTCTATAACAAAAATACTTGAAGAGATAGTCACACTATCATTTTATTCCTTTTTTCATATCTTCTTGAGAAATTATGCTTTCTTTCAATGAACCGATTCAGTGCAAAAGATACTAATTTCTTACCTAAGGCCGAAGCCTCGGCAACATTTTGCCCTTATCTTTGGGAGTACTTTTTACGTTCCTTTTAAGCACGAGAACATTATTGACAATACTTCTCCATGTTCATTTTAAAGATTATAAGCATCTTATGCTATCTGTCCTTCTCAAGGACCTATTGTGAGACATAAATAGATATACTATTCGAATTGAATAATATGCAAAGACTATATTTCAAATATTGGCTCCCACTATTTTTAATCTAATCAATAACCCTCAATCGCATTGATTCGGAAACTTTCAATTCATTAAGTTTCATAGTGAGACAAGATCCATATTTCAATTAAGTCCTAATTGAGCTTTGACTCATCGCCCAGAACTTAACTTATTTAGGTAGGAATAATTCCAATTATATCTCATACAACTCTTAAACAACATAGGATAAGCATCATATGCCCGACGTATATATCCTATCGTATGCCCCAAGTCCAAGTCCGACTTGATAGCCCAGTTAAATCAAACCATGTCTAATCATCGGCAAAATAATACCCAACACACTCAACTTTGGCATGACCTATGTTGGCTCCTATTTCCCACATTCTCTCCTCCTAAGATTGTCCCTACATACCCAATTTTGGCATGACATATGCAGGGTCGATCAGAGTATCGAGAGATTTAAGCTTATGGAAGGCACTTCATGACTTAACATTATTTTGAGGGATTTTATTTAATATTATATGTTATTATACAATATTCAAAGAACAACACATGTACTAATAGAATAAAGATAATAACAATGATATATCATGGCATTGATCTTTATGAACTAACATAAAGATTTCCTAATATATGTTTCATCTCCATGAAATTTTTCTTAGATTGTATTTGGAAATCTTATCTCCATGTATAGAAATCGATGAACTATTTCATTGCCATGATGTGTGGTTTAAAATAAACTTGTCATCATAATGATGTATTCATGATGGACAATGAAATCCTTCATCTCAATGATGTATGTGTTAGACCTAATGAACTCTCTCATTATATCAACACATATCAACAAATATATCAAATATAAACATAATCATATTATGTTTCGATTATTTACCCATTTATAAAATATATATATACATATATATAAGGCTTACGAATGCGAATTCGGGGCGCGGTAATCATTGTCAACATTTGGCAGGTCAAAACTCAATGTTTATTTGGTCAACATTTGACTCGGTCAACAATCAACATTTGACAAGGTCAACAGTCAATGGTCAATATTTTGACCAGGTCATGATCAACTTTTGACCAATGTAATGGTCAACAGTCAAGGGGTAAATTAGTGTAGCCAACTGTCAAGAATTAACAATCAACACAATCAACAGTCAATATAGTCCACAGTCAATACAGTGGGTCAACAGTCAACTGTCAACATGATCAACATGGTCAACACCTGGTCAACTTTGTCAACACACATTTTTCTACACATTAATACATCATAGGCATCTTTTCATGAATTCAATACATCACATGCAACTTTTCATGAAATAATGCATCACATGCACCATTTCAAAAAGGCAATTCATGGTATGTACCTTTTCATGAAGACACAACTATTCAAGAGGTCGCAACTCTTGCGATGGCACCTTTTCGGTCATACCTCTTTGTTGCGAATGTCGATTACACCCATTAGTCGCACCTCTTAGTCGCAACCGTTAGTCGCAACCTTTTGGACGTGATATTTGGATCATATCCATTGGTCACACCCTTTGGTCTCACCCATTCATCGTAATCCTATGGACGTGACATTTGGATCGCATCCGTTGATCACATCCTTTAGTCGCACCCTTTGGTCGCACTCATTTGTCGCAACCTTATGGACGTGACATTTGGATCGCATCCTTTGGTCGCACCCTTTGGTCGCAACCTTTCGTCGCGTGTTTTGGATGTGACATTTGAATCGCATCCATTGGTCACACCCTTTAGTCGCACATTTTGGTCGCACCCTTTAGTCGCACCCTTTGGTCGCATCCGCTGGTCGCAACCTTTCGTCGCGTCTTTTGGATGTGACATTCGAATCGCATCCCTTGGTCACACCCGTTAGTCGCACCTTTTGGTGGCACCCTTTGGTCGCATCCGTTGGTCGCAACCTTTCGTCGCGTCTTTTGGATGTGACATTTGAATCGCATCCCTTGGTCACACCCGTTAGTCGCACTGTTTGGTCGCACCGTTTGGTCGCATCTGTTGGTCGCAATCTTTCGTCGCGTCTTTTGGATGTGACATTTGAATCGCATCCCTTGGTCACACCCGTTAGTCGCACCTTTTGGTCGCACCCTTTGGTCGCATCCGTTGGTCGCAACCTTTCGTCACGTCTTTTGATCGCATCTCTTGGACATAACTTTCGGATCATATCCATTGTGTTTATACTAGATTGTCAATATTTTCAAAGTCATTTGACCATCAAGTTACGTGAAAATATATGCCAAGTGATTCATGCTTACAATGATACTACTGTTCATCAAATAATAAATTGATGTGTCATACATTGGTTCGACCAAAGGAAGTTATCTTAATCTTCAGTGCAAAAGAGCCACGTTTGATCAGCCATAACTCAAATCATGAGACTATCTCATGCACGGAATTTTCTTCAGCCGAATACAATTAGGCAAAAGGACACATTCTTTCATGAAATTTCGTACATAACACATGCATCTTTTTCATGCAATTCAATATATCAAATATATGTTTTTATGAATTAATCATCATATGAACACTTTCATAAATATGATATATCACATGTATCTTTTCATGAATTAATCCCCAAACCTTCGCATCCTTTCGATTAAGAATATTCAACACTTAAAAACTCTATATGCAAGCCTTATAAATATAAATCAAAATTATAAATAGTATCTAAATAGTATATATCTAATATATACCGTCTCAATTTAACCGAAACACGTACGTCCCTCTGATACCACTGTTGGGTTTTAGACGTGCATAACGCAGTGGAAAACAAAAATTTCGTCCAAAACCAATCCGAGGATCCGCGCGTATCGGTTAAATCAAAGAAATAAATCTTAAAGATACCTTTCGGATTATGCATAATCCGTGACGCTCAAACCATGCGTGTTGTCCATGCGTCTCTAAACCGGTTACCGTCCTAACCGATTTTACGTCTGTCTAGGCCGTCTAGGTCGGATCGTGCGGAATCATCTACTGCACACACAATCGGTCTCCACCAAAACTCTCAACGACCGTTCTCATCTTCTTAGGCCGAATAGATCACAAGCGCCGAAAGTACGAACGCCTCTACTGGTGTCCACAGGAACAAACTTCTTAAAACGGGAAGAATAACAATATATATGCTAGTAGCTTGTTCTCCTCTTGCATAAGAAAACTCTTCTTATTTTATCTCACAAATGATGTATATAATTCCTCTCATATAATCGCACTCTTTCATTTTTGTCATACAAAAAGGAAAGCACCCTTTCATAATTTTGTCATACAAATTAGAAAGTATATTTTCTCTCTTTTGTCTCACAAAAGGGAATGAGAAATAATGAGAGAGAGAATGATATGTTGTGTTATGAATTTGGAGCCCTCTATGTCCTTATATAGAGGTGAAGAGTCATGTCTCTTCACACTAAAAGATGTGTATGACATCACTCATCATTATCCATATGCCACCATCTAGATTCTTCTAGATTACATGATCTTTTGTGCTCATAGTCTTTATATACATATATATCACATTTTATCACATAAGATGACAATATATTTTGTAACATTCTTATGCAACTCATCATATAAGTCGCTATGATTTTCTGCGCCCGTTTTAGTTTGTTCTTTGTGTGTGACCCTGTAGGTTCACTTAATGTTGGCAATAGACTTAACATATATAAATCATGAGCGGACTCTAGCAAGCCACCATGACTACCCAATTTAAGTGAATATCGGTGATCCGATTTACCTAATCAACAATCACGTATTTTGTCCCTTTGTCACGCGATATCTATATCGATTATAAGGCATGTAATATGCCATCCTTATATAAATCGATTAATATTTCTTGATCCCAAATTAAACTGAACAAGAACAAATGACATTAATAACTCTTATTAATTCATTTGAGTATGGCCATATGTTTCTTCAGTTCAATTCATCAAGAGGCCTAAAGATATCTCTCTCATTTATGAGAGGGACAAATCCCGTCTTGATTGCACTCATCCCTCTACATGATTCATTGTATACCTAATCATAACCGTAATGACCACCCGGTTAAAGGCAGTGTTAGATTATATTAAAGTATAAAATTACTCATGTTGGGAACCGAGACAATCTCAGGTCAAAGGACTATAAATACTTTATATTACAAAAATCGCTAATGACGTAAAACATGTAGCATTCTTATGGCGGGTCAGTCCAGTATATGGTCTCTAACATATACCTATGTTAATGACTTGATAACTATTTATCCATGATCAGTAAAACATAATCATCAGTCAACTAATATACTGTTTTACATTTATAGCTTGTATATAAATATATATTTATATGTATCTACAAGTATATTTGTCTCCACAAATATCCTATAAATGACCAAGGACGATTTATAATAGGATTCATAATACTTTATAGTTTTACTATCAAAGTCACGCATTTTGATGACATAAAGCTGAATTGCATATTTATGGTCTATTTTAATTATATTAAAATAACCTATACGCACATATTATATGAAATATCTTAGAATAAATATTATGTTTGTTATTACAATCCATCATCTAGGTCACAAATACTTTGGCCTAGGGCATAACACCATAAATTGGAAGATCCACTAGTCTCTTCAAGAGTTGATGAGTCTAGTCTTGAAACACAAGAGGCTCCTCGTAGATCTGGTAGAGTTCGTCATGAGCCCGAGAGATATGGATTTCTCGTGACTGATGATAAAAATGTGGCGCTCATAGATGATGAACCCACATCTTATCAAGAAGCTATGAAGGATCCTGATTCTCAAAAATGGTTAGAAGCTATGAGAACTGAGATTCAGTCCATGTACGATAATCAAGTTTGGAACTTAATTGATTCACCTGATGGTTCAAAGACCATTGGGTGTAAATGAGTTTTCAAAAGGAAAACTGGCATGGACGGAAATGTTCATACCTATAAAGCGAGACTTTTTGCGAAAGGTTTCCGACAAACTCATGGTATAGACTATGACGAAACTTTCTCACCAGTTGTCATGCTTAAATCGATTAGAATTATGCTTGCCATAGCTGCATATTATGACTATGAGATATGGCAAATGGATGTCAAAACAGCTTTTCTTAATAGAAATTTACTCGAGGATGTGTATATGACACAACCCGAGGATTTTGTTGATCCTAAGAATTCTCGTAAGGTTTGCAAATTGCAGCGATCCATTTACGGATTAAAGCAAGCATCTCGGAGTTGGAATCTTCGTTTTGATGAAGTAATCAAAGGTTTTGGTTTTATCAAAAATGAAGATAAACCTTGTTTTTACAAGAGGGTTAGTGGGAGCACAATAGTTTTTCTAGTACTTTATGTAGATGATATATTACTCATTGGAAATGACGTTCCGACATTAACAAATGTTAAGACATTTTTAGGAAAGTCTTTCGCAATGAAGGGCCTAGGAGATGCCGCTTATATAATCGGCATTAAGATCTATAGAGATAGATCTAAAAGGCTCATAGGTCTAAGTCAAAGTACCTATATTGATAAAGTGTTGACACGATTTCGAATGGAAGATTCGAAAAGAGCTTTCATACCAATGTCACATGGCATAAAATTGAGTAAGACTCAACGTCCTGCTAATCAGGAAGAACGAAATCGAATGAATAAAATTCCGTATGCTTCTGCTATTAGATCTATCATGTATACCATTCTTTGTACTATACCAGATGTATCATATGCATTAAGTGCAACTAGCAGATATCAATCTGGTCCCGGTGAAAGTCACTGGACAACAGTCACGAATATTCTAAAGTACTTGAGAAGAACTAAAGATTGATTCTTGGTTTATGGAGGATTTGAAAGTGAGCTAGTTGTAACAGGTTACACGGACTCAAGCTTTCAAACTGACAATGATGATTTTAGATCGCAATCTGGTTATGTGTTTTGTTTGAATGGAGGTGCAATAAGTTGGAAAAGTTCCAAACAGGACACTGTAGCGGATTCTACAACAGAAGCGGAGTACATAGCAGCTTCAGAAGCAGCTAAGGAAGCAGTTTGGATGAAGAAGTTCATTGAAGAACTCGGTGTGGTTCCTAGTATCGCAAATCCTGTGGATCTTTATTGTGACAACAATGGGGCAATCATGCAGGCAAAGGAACCAAGATCGCATCAGAGAACCAAACACATACTTCGACATTTCCATTTGATCAGGGAGATCATTGCGAGAGGAGATATTAAAATATGCAGAGTTGATGGTGATGATAATGTTGCCGATCCGTTGACTAAACCACTTTCTCAAGCAAAGCATGAGGGTCATGCTAGGTCGATGGGGATTAGATACTTGTTAGATTCGGCCTAGTTCGTGGGAGATTGTTAGTAATATGCCCTAGGCCAATATATTTGAGACCTAGATGTATGGATTGTGTTAAACCAACATTGTGTTTATTTAGAGATATTTTATATAATAAATACATATTGGTTATTTTATTCTTATTGCTAAAATGAACTAGAATATGATATTCAGCTTTATATCATCAAAGTATGTGACTTTGATAGTAAAACTATAAAGTATTATGAATGATATTCTAAACCGTCCCTGATTATTCATAGGATGTTTTGAGACAAACATACTTTATGATAAGCTATAAATGCACATCAGTATGTTAGTTGACTGATGGTCATGTTTTACTGATCATGAATAAGAGTTATTAAGTCATTAACGTAAGTATATGTTGGAAACCATATACTGGATTGACCAACCGTGAGAATACTACATGGTTTGTGTCATTAGTTATTCTCAGTAAAGAATGTATTTGTAATCCTTAGACATGAGATTATCTCAGTTTCCTACATAAGAAATTTTATACTTTAATATAATCTAACATCGTCTTTAACCGGGTGGTCATAAAGATTACAATTAGGTATATAATGAATTATGCGGAGGAAAGAGTTTAATTAAGATAGGATTTGTTCCTCTCATAAACTGAGAGAGATATCTTTAGGCCTCTTGATGATTTGATTGAAGAAACGCATGGCCGTGCTCGAGTGAATTAATATGGAGTTATTAATGTCATTTCATGTTCAATCAAATTCGGTGTCAAGAAATATTTATCGATCAACATAAGGTTGACACATGGCATGACTTATGGACGATATAGATATCGTGTAACAAAGGGATACAATTCATGAACATAAATTAGGTTTGATCAAATCATCCATACTTGCTTAATTTGGGTAATCATGATGTCTTGCTAGAGGCCACTCATGATTTATAATCCATTGTGATTATTTCCAACATTAAGTAAATCTACAGGGTCACACACAAAGAACAACTATTGAGACGTACACAGAAAAATCATAACTTATGTGATAAGTTATATGAAGAGCTACATAGTCAAGTGACACATCCAATCCTAAATCTTATATGATAAGATGTGTTGAATATATGGTTACATAGTTACCATGTACATACACCCCAAAAAGAGAAGATAAAAAGGCATATTATTTTCGTCCAACTTTTGTGAGACAAAAGGAGAGAAAATCCGAAAATTATTCTCTTGTTATTTCTGTGAGAAACATGAAGAATGAATACTAGCATATATCGTTCTTTTTCCGTTGAAAGGGGTTGTTCGTGTGGATAATGGTAGAGGATGAAGCGAAGTGCGGCATCTTTGTGATTCGGGTTGAAACCATGATTTTGTTTGGAGAATCGGTTTATTTGGAAAATTGGTTTGTTTGGAGAATCGATTTGCTTGGAGAATCGGTTCGCTTGGATATAGGTTTGTGAGACCGGTTAGACGAAACATACAAATGATCGGTTTGGAAACCGGTTTGGAATCGGGCAAAGAAAAGTGTCTACCAAATTCGCTTTCGATCATCACGGATTAAGCGTAATCCGAAGGTAGAAAGTTATGAATTTTTATTTAATTTAATTGTAATTCACGGATCTTTCTTTTGGGTTTCAAATTCGATTTTGTTTCATTTTTGTTTTCCGCTGCGTTATGAATGGTAGAAACCCAACAGATTAGTCCCACCGTGAGAAATGAATGTGAATTGGAGTTACTTAAATAGTCTAGTGCATTAACAACTATCACCAATTAAGCTTAAGTATTTTTCATGACTATATGGTTTGGGCATGATGGTTGTGCTGAACCAGTTAATGTACTAGTTTCTAACAAATGATATAAGAGCAAAATCCTAGGATTACTATCATATGGCCGGAAACGTACCATACCGTTATCATACCCACATAACCTGAGGGTCTTCTACGCCTCAGTGGAGAAACATGTATAGGATGAAGGTACGCATGGATGTGTACGAGGACGAAACTGTGGACAATGTGTTAGTTCTGATGGGGACGTCAGAAATTTAAGTGGTGGAGTTTGTTACACTTTGGAATGAAATTAGTTGAAAGGGAAGCTAGTTGATTAGTTACACCATGAGAAATAAATGTGAAATGAAGTTACTTAAATAGACTAGTATATTAACTACTAGTACCAACCAAACTTAAGTATTTTTTAGGACAATATGGTGTGGATCTAATGGTTGGGCTGGACCAGTTAATGTACTAGACTCTAACAAATAATATCAGAGCAAAATCTTGGGGTACTATCGTATGGCCAGAAACGTACCATACCTGGAGAATCTGAGGATCTTATACGCCTCAGTGAGATTACATGTATGGGGTAAAAGTGCGCATGAATGTGTACTATGATGAGACTGGGGACCATGTGTTAGTTCTGACGGTAATGTCAAAAATTTAAGTATGGAAGTTTGTTACACCCCGGAACGAAATTAGTGAATGGGGACTAGTTGATTATTCTCATCTTGAAAAATTAATGTGAATTGAAGTTACTAGCACTAACCATGATTAAACTTTTTTCAGGATAATATGGTATGGGCGGGAAAATCGAGATTCCTGCTCCTGACCAGAGTCGGAATCGAGAGAAAAATAATATTTTTCGATGCATGTGAGTGAAATGTAACATTACTGCAACGTGGGTACATGCAAATAACAATGCGGATTTTACATAGATCGCGGATTTTATAAGTGTCATAAATTTGTTATACACGTGATTTCACACTGTTTAGTAATGACCAATCAAAATGAGTCCTTATCTCGATAATAGCATGAAAGATGTACCAAAGAGGGCTTTTTACCACGTATCATTCGTTGGAAGTTTGAAATATACATTATTGTCGGGAAAAAGAAAATTTGTTGCGGGATAGGAAAGATGGTGCATAGTGCTTGATTTGACACATAGTAATTACATTCATGAACATATCAACATAGCTCCTAGTATTCATACCACAATAACACATAACAAGAATACGAACATAACTTCCATGCATGTTCCATCATTAAACTACTCTATAACATTCATCATAAAAACATCAACTGACGAGGACACAAAACAATTATAAACTCTAAAATTAACATAAAATTACACTACAATATAAAAATGTAATTATATCCTACAATTTTACATAGTGGAATAGAAAACAAAATTTAGCAGACAAGAGCATAAATGCGGCGGATTAAGGTCAATAAACAAAGAGATCATCATCTTCATCATCGCTGATGTATATCTATACCGACCAGTACCGCCTAGCAGCCTTGTAACAATCGATGTAGCTCATTGATGGATCATTGAGTTGGAGGGACCTGTAAACAAATATGTTAAAGCTCGTTTCGAAGTCGGCCTTTAGCTCTCTCTGGAACATCCCATCATAAAATAATGTGATATGTGAGTAGGTCATTTAGAATTCCAATCTCAGCAAGGATCTTGAAGACTCTGAGGTTGTGACTATCTTCTCTTCATTGACCTGGTGCAACCTCCCGAAACTTGATATGACCAATGTTGCAATTGCAACACAGTAGTGATGCTTCAGAAAAAAAAAATCTAATTTTCAACCTCATCATGAACATTGTGAGATTGCGGTAGCCACTCCTGCATGATGCTTTGATTGTAGCGATGGTCTAGGATGGTATTTATTTAAGAAGTCTCAGTAGTTAATGCGAGTGCATTGGCTTGAGAACCGATGCGTCGTATCATTTACAATGAAACTAGTATCACTTTCTCTCTCTTTAAAATGTTGATGAGAAATGTTTTATAGGGCCGATGTATTCAAATTAATTTGAAATCTCAAGAGGACACATTTTCATGTCATTAATACTTGTCTCGTCAACAACAGGCATGATTGATGTATTCCAATTAATTTGAAATCTCAAGAGGATGTCTTTTTCATGTCATTAATACTTGTCTCGTCAACAGGCATGATTGTTCAATCGATGCATTTCAACTCCCACAATAGGCCGTCATCTTGGACAAGTCTTATATGTTGGGGCGATACCGTCCGGTACCGTCAAAAATCCGGATCGAAACTATGTGAATCAAAACCGTAACATAATAGCGGAAGCGTACCTCTGGTCCATGCTTTAGTACCGGATAAGAAGATGAAGCCTTATCAATTTATTTCGAATGAAGGACACCGAAATATGCAAATATGGTCTTCCAAATACTTCATGAACGCCAATTGAGATTCCTTTGTTTTCTTTTCTCTTTTGGTCTCTCCCTCTCTCTTCTTAATGGGGCAGATGAGAGAAATGACTTAGTTCATGTGTATTTGGGACCAAATTGCTTATATATCCAAATAAGCATCTTTTCATGAAGAGACAACATTTGGCTCCTAATGTGAACTTTTCCATTTCAGCCCATCATAAAAATAGAAACACACCACCCACAATTCTACACATCAAAGGCCACACCCTAATTTGACACATTAATACTTAATAAAATTAACTAAATTTGATCACTTTATTATAAGTATATTTGACAGTAATATTATACACAAATATTATACATATAAGTCCAACGTTGGATTAATGATCCAACAATCTCCCACTTGGACTATATGTAGAACCTTATAATTGTGTATAAAATATAACCCAAATTTGCGCATCTTTTCTGTCATTGACTTTTATGTGTCCCTTAATAATTCCGTCCATCAAAATATCAATATAGGATCAAAGCGGCTTTCGTTACATTTTGCGTAACTAAACCTTCAATGGTCACGTACTCGATATACTGAATGACATGAATCATGATGTGGATGTGTAGCATGGAAATTTCATGTAACGTGATCTTAACATTCCTATTTCCAACTGGTCCACTTTAGAGAGATCAAACCTCATTTCCTAATGAGACAACATCGTCTCCCTTAAAACATTAATGAGACAAACTATCTCCTTTATAACTTTAATGAGATAAATTAATCTCCCTTAATGAGGCGAACTTTATTATAATCAGAGTATATAATAAATTGAATTTTATTTCTGCAGAAATAACCTGAAATCCGAATAACCGTATCATATGTCTATATCATTTGTCTAGATTATATACGTACAAATATGAACTCCCACTAGAACTGAATATTCTTAATTAAAATTGCACCCATATGAGTAGCTAGCTCATATAACCTTTTGAGTGATGACTTTAATAAATGAATCCATAATTTTGGAATTTGTACAAATACGTTATATAGACAACCGTTTACTCTGAAATCTTTATTTACAACTAGAAACTTGATCTCTAAGTTTCTATTGTTGGAATATATATAACTGCTAATTTATTATCATAATATATTGAGTGGTCTTATAATACTATATCCACTATTTGCAACTCCATAACAAAATTCTACAGTAATATCCCATAATTAGATGTCCCATAGTATAATATAATTTTGTTAACATTTTGAAAGATGCTATATAATTAACAAGTTAGCATCCTTTCAGTAAATGAAACAACACCTACAGCTCGCATATTAATGCAGCTCTTTACTTATTTTATATTATCTTGACATCTACTAACATCAGAGTCAGTACACCGTATTATCTTAAAGACTGATCTGAACTCTGATTTGTGAGCATTAAGTCTTTTGTTCTCTATAAATATCGCAAGACCTTCTTGGCTGCTTTCCAAATGATTTATTTCAGAATCACTTAAATATCATTCTAGCATCACCATAATGTATGCAATAACTGAACTGCATACATACATGATTTTAACCTTAAGATTTCTTATACTGAAAGTATATAAAAAAAATCTTCTATATTTATGGTTTCTAACACATTAGGACACTGTTTGAGACTAAATATGTCTCCTCTATTCACAAGAGTACAACCTGTTTGAGACTAAATATGTCTCCTCTATTCACAAGAGTACAACCTGCTTTGCAATGCTTTCATGCTATTTTTATTAAAAGTCTTTACGATCTAATTCTTTTGTGATAAACTGAGAATACCATGAGAATGGTCTCAAAGTATTTCTATACTTGACACAAAAGAAGCATCACCAAGATTTTTCATCTCAAGATTACTAAATTGAATTATCTTGGTGTTACGCAATTAAGCTAGATCGTTAGTAGCATGTAATATGTCATTGACATATAAAATCAGGAAAATATAATTACTCCCACATAACTTTATATATACATCTACTAACTTCATCTCAAAACCAAACGAGATGATCTATTGATGCAAGTTATAATACCATTGTCGAGATGTATGTTTGAGTCTTTAGATATAGTCCTTGAGTTTGTAGTGCATATTATTTGTATCTACCAACACAAAAAAATTCTAGTTGCGTTACAAACTTTGTCTCATCAATGTCACCATTGAAAAATATGTCTTTATATCCTTCCAATATGACTCAAGATTGAAATGCGCTAGCCACTACTGTCATGATAATCTTTAAGAGTCTTCCGAATAAACAGTAGAGAAAAGTCCCTTTATAATTTATTGACTTAATTATATTTGTTGTGCTTCTTGAAATATCCAAGTTTGCTCTTCGGCTATAATGTCTTGACAATTTTAACATAAACAAATCAAAACGTAAGTCTTGAATTTCAAGACTATAGCCGTATTTCCCCCCACAAACTGGACATTTTCAAAGAACCACGCATTTCCCGAATAATTATACAAATCGACTTTATTTGTGGGATCGTAAAACTTGTATCCTTATAAATTAAATGGCATATCCAATAAAATAGCAACTTGAGTCGAGTTTCTTTTCCTTATGCCTTTAGGCTTACCTTAACTAGACAACCTCAACATGTAAATGATCTAAACAAGGCTAATAACCTATTCAAAATCGTATTGCGGTTTATTAGTTGCTTGAGTTGGACTGTATTTAGGATATAAGTTGCAGTACTAAGTGTTCCCCCCAGAGCAATGACGATAAATTAATATTAGTAATCACACTATGCGTCATATCTTTAAGCAATCTATTTCGTCAGTCAGTCAAATCAATCATGTTGGAAAAATCCAACATTGTATACTGAGAGACGATATCGCTTTTCTCTAGAAATTTCACAAATAGTCATGGATGTTATTCACCTTGACCGCCATATTAACCATGATATTTTATCATCACGGTCAAATTTAATGCTTTTAGTTTTTAAGTTGAGTTAACCCAACTATAACCTTAAAACTTTTGAACATCCAATACCGTTGTCATTTCATAATTGAGATAAACGTAGTCATACCTAAAATATGTCTATGAACATGATATTTTACTGTTGATCATTCCTAGAAACCATAGGAAATGATCCACATATGTCCTTATGTATCAGTTCTAATACATCTTGAGACCTTTTTGACTTTAAATCTCCTTTTATTAGTTTGTTTCCGTTATATATAACACAAACATTTAAGCCTGTGAAACTTAAAAGGTAGAGAATTTTGTTTGACACAAATCTTTTTAATTCTCCGATTGGAGATACGACCAAATCTTATGTGTCACAAAATACCAAATTCTCCTATGTTAATTTACACTTTTCACAAGAGTGTACTTAATTGCAAGATTTTCATTATATGAAGCAATTTTATCCAAAGATAAAGATTATCATAAACCGACAAAGAACCGAATTAACCAACTTTGCATAATGAAACTACTAACTTTTCTATTTCCAAATAAACAAGCAAAATCCGCTTTATAAAAAAAAATGGAAATATAAATCAAGTACCGTCTAAAAGACGAAACAACAAAATTTTCATGTAGATCCAAATAAAATCCGACCTTTAATAATAATCTAAATTTTCCAATTGCTTCAGCTTGAACTGTTTTGCCGTCACTTATATTGATGTATCTTTCACCATCATTGGATTTCTAGAAATTTAGATAATCTTGCATAGACACGTGATGTAAATTATAATACCAAAATCTATTCATCACACAAGTCTATTAACCGAATTAAATTAACCAATGAACAAACCAAAATTAGAAACAAACTTATTTCTTTAATGGCGACAATTTTGCAGCTATCTTATTCTGATTCCTACATCCCTTTGCTTTTATTCCTAATTGAATTTAAATTTGTCTAGATGATACATAATTTAACCTTTTCAATTTTGACAAACGTATTTTCAGTATTCTTAAATAACTTTTTAACCGTAGTTATATTCCGAAATTATGCCCTGAATGTCTATGGAATAGTATTCTGTATTGATCATCATACACATGCGATATGACTTCTCCCACATTTCTCAATCTCCATTATTTAATTAGATGTACTCTTATATTTATGTGTTAATGGAAAGTCGCCCTTATCACAATGTCAAGATCGTTGAACTTGAGAACTATTGAAAATTCCCTTTTATACCATTCACCTAGAACTAAATTGATGCTAGCAATATTAGTTGCGATATTTACTATTATATATAGAACAGTATTCAATTACTATAAACTCAACCAAATAACTGAATAATAATAAATTCAATTAAAGGTAAACCCCATCACAAGATATCGGTTTCCATTAATATTTCATCTTTGGACGATAATATCAACTTCTGATTGATATCTTGGCGTAATTATCAAGCTTTGATAACAAAGTAACATGTCAACAAATTTATCTTCCTTTGGGCCGATTAAATTTGTCACATGTAAAACCAAATAATTATCACATACTCGATACTACTCATATGAACATATAATTAAAATAAATATTGTCTTCCTTTGGGCCGATCAATATTTATATAATAATACAAACACGGCCTTTTATATTCCAAAATATAATTAATCTCAACATGAGCGGTCACTTTGGCGACATGATACTGAAACGAATTAATTTCAAAATATATACCTTATATATCTTTATTTGAACTTAAAATTATACTTTAAAGTTGAATTTACAACTTTATATATGGGCATTTTCCTTAACTTTTCAAGATTATCTCAAAATCGCCCCTGATAATGGCTTATTTGTAAATATAAAATTTTGTTTCAAATTTTACGTGTAAGCGTTATATCAATTTTGCATAAACCACCTTGTATTTTATTATCCAAATTAATTCTTGTTTAGGACTTAATTTGTAAATATATATAATTTTATTCCAATTATATTTACAAGCTCTTATGGTCGAGTTATAAAATCGACCCTTTATTTTTCCTGAATTTGCGTTAATAACTTTAACTCGTTTGATAACTCATTTTAATAATTTGACCTTATTTCGCAATTATGCGATAATAATTTTGATACGAGTCAGAACCAAAATATGCCTAATTTTGATTTTACTTTCATGAGTTATTCCAGCCATATTTATTATAATAAAACATATAAATATAAATCCTTTTGTTTTATTCCAATAAATAATTCTAAAGCCCAAAATCCATATTTATTATTTATTATTAGGGCCTAAAATTCCAAAAAAATAATAAGAATTATATAAATATTCTAACCGTGGATTAGGGCCAGACCATAAGAATGAAAAGAAATTATAATCCGAATTTGGATTCTCGGATTTTCTTTCCCAGATGCTGAGATCCCAACTTTTAATGACTTACAAACCGGTAACTCAAATCCTGTCTTCTCCAAACTCATCTCTTCAGACGAGTCCTTTCATCCGAAAAAAAAGCCAACAGAGGTCCATTCAAACAGACTTCAACCATGACCTCTGTCGATCAATCGTCGCGTCTATTGACCTCGCACCTTCTAAACTGATGGCGGATGGACGATGCCGTTGATCGTACCTCTCCACGAGATGCGTCTTCACGCGCCCTTTAGATCCAAATGGCGCCTCGTCTATCTAGAGTCCGTTCGATGGCTCGCGTCTGCCATTGATGCCGGAGACGACGACCCAAGATTGATGCCGGTGACACCTCTTCTCACTGGACGCGACGGATCTCGAATTTCAATGGAGACATCTTGTAATTATCTCGCATCAGATTCATCTATCATAGTTGTAGATCAGGGAAAAACGTGCATCTCTCTTTGTAAACCCAAATAAGTTTGCCCGAAATTTGATCAATTTTATGGTTTAAAAGTTTAGAACGACTTAAATCAATTCCTAATTTTCTTAAATCAAATTCTAATTTTCTTAATTCGACATAATCCCGCTCTGATGCCACTTGTTGGGGCGATACCGTCCGGTACCGCCAAAAATCCGGATCGAAACTATGTGAATCAAAACCGTAACATAATAGCGGAAGCGTACCTCTAGTCCATGCTTTAGTACCGAATAAGAAAAGAAAGCCTTATCAATTTATTTCGAATGAAGGACACCGAAATATGCAAATAGGGTCTTTCAAATACTTCATGAACGCCAATTGAGATTCCTTTGTTTTCTTTTCTCTTTTGGTCTCTCCCTCTCTCTTCTTAATGGGGCAGATGAGAGAAATGACTTAGTTCATGTGTATTGGGGACCAAATTATATATCCAAATAAGCATCTTTTCATGAAGAGACACCATTTGGCTCATAATGTGAACTTTTCCATTTCAGCCCATCATAAAAATAGAAACACACCACCCACAATTCTACACATCAAAGGCCACACCCTAATTTGACACATTAATACTTAGTATAATTAACTAAATTTGATCACTTTATTATAAGTATATTTGACAGTAATATTATACACAAATATTATACATATAAGTCAAACGTTGGATTAATGATCCAACATTATACATCCGCAATGTGCTATCATTCTTCGCTACCCACCACAGGCCCAGTCATCATGCAACCATTTTTCGCTAAACACGCCCCTCCACGTAAGCTTTCCACGTCACCGTCCAACTCATTGTGAGGGTATGGGATACTCATATTTGAAAGCATATTTGGAAATGCATAATCTGATGTTAATATTTTCTGTATTCTTTACATGCTGATGTTTAACAAATTATGTTTAATAAATCAAATATTGAGCTGGAAGACGCACCAATATAATATCCTCACAAAATATATGGACTACCATACACTTCACCATTCATATTGAAATATGAATGAATGCATGATAAGAATAGATTGTTTAGATTACATTTCTTCCATGTAAATAAATCTGGGATCTACAATGTTTCCTAGACCCATTCAGCCTCTACTTGTATGTCCGCAACTGCTCCGTATCTCCCTCTTCTCTGGAAACCCAAAAATTTATGATTATTCACTAGGGAATGCCCGTGAATAATCTACACAACTCAGACTTATTTAATTAAAACATTGAATAGTAACACTTAAAAATTAAGTGTTACAATTATTGACATCAATTTCAAAATTAAGTGTGAAAAAATGGCCATGTTTGAGGATCACGTTTCAAAAATCATCATTCTAACCATAATAACATTTAATTTATCAATGTAATAAACCTGAAAAAATGCTCACTTCCTCAGCAGTCAGCAATGTAATTCATGAAAACTAACAATAATATTGTTTTGCTAAAGGTGATATATGGATTCCTGGTGATATTTGTTTTTGGTAAATAAATGGATTATGTTCAAATTTTCTTTCATTGTTTCATACTTAAGCACTGACCAATCAGCATAATCGCCCCAAAAAGAGTCATACATTTCCCTTCCAGCATCATTAAAGAAAAATTTGTCATTGCTTGCTGTGACATTGTCAAATAGCTCATGAAGTTCTGACACCTGCATAAAGGGATCCATTTCATAAAATTAGAATATTACAACTTAAAAAAAGTATATAAGTAATTTAATGGAGTTACCACCCAGCATTCTGCCAATGACAGTGTAAGAACCGATCTCTCCAATTCAATCTGTAAAATAAGTTTTAAATATGTTTGAGAAAAAAACTTATAATTTTTTACAAAATAATAAAAAAAATAATAGTCATTTTATATTTGTAATAAAGTGATTAATAATAATGCAAGCATTATAGATGTTATTTGACTGATTTATTTTGATGGACTATTAACGACAAGGGTATTAATGATATTTTAGAAATATTGTAGTGGTATTAATGATATATGTGTGGTTTTATAGGGGTATCCATGATATTTAAGTGATTTTGTAGCGGTATTGATGATATTTTACTTTTTGTAGGGGTAGACATGAAATTATGAGGTTTTGCAGCGGTACATATAAAATTTGGCCTAAATTTTTTTGTCAAATCTTAGCCATTCATTTTCTCAAATTTATTGATATTTTATGCCAATATTTATGTGATTATTAAAACATAATTATATAATTGGTTAAATTAGTGTTTTGTGTTCAATTCCTGATTTAGTGAGAATCGTTGAATTCGTTTCTGGTCATCAGATCTTAATCAGATGGTTTCAATGAGTCATAATTCATAGTTATGTTCAATTATTAATATCAATAGTTAATGAAGAGTTTACTCAATAAATTATAAATAATTTTTCTTTTCTTGTTTAAAAAATTATAATTCTTAATGAATCTTATATTTCTCATTTTAAAATCATCAAATATAAATTTGTTGAAATTTTCTCTTTATTTTGAGTTCCATATTGTTATGGTTCCAATTTATTTATTTTTCTTGCGAAAATATGTGAATATAGACTATATAAGAGAATATGTGCAAAAATGATACACCCATTAACTCATACCTTATTTTTCATCTCTCTTTAAACATTCTCAAGAGACTTATTCTCAATTTTATCTCGGCCGTTGTATCAAATTTTTTTCAAATCTTATATTTTCATTTAAATTACTACCACAATATCACATGATCAATTAGATTAATATTTCGTGTTATATCTCCAATTACGTGAAAACTATTATTAAATAAAATTTTAGAGTATAAAGAATTATATTGTATTACTTAATAAATTACATATTAAAAAAAAGCATGTGATCACTTCCGTATCATTTTAACAAATAAAAAAAATAAAAATAAATAAGAAACATAGTGGTGATAATTTTTTTTTTTAAGAAAATGAGTCATGCTAGATTTTCTTATGTATAGTATACATACATTTTCCTTATATATACTATCATATTTCTTTTTTACAAATCATGTTAAATATAATTAATATTTTTCTTTTTTTTTAAGTTAAAAATTAGATGTGTCATAGGAAATATTTTTGAATCCATAATAAATAGATATAATATCTGATGATATAATTCAAAATGATTTCAAACATAGACAACTTACTTAACATAATTATCATGTATTGTTTGTGTGCCATGAATTTATTCAAACATTTATTTTGAATTTCCATAATTGAAATTCATGCATACAAATGAAATGAATAATAAAATTGAAACACCAACAATGAAACGTGAGCATTATTCTAGTTAGGATTAAATCGGAGGGGTCTGTACCATACTCATTTATTGTATCAAGGGGTCTATTACATTTTCCAATGTCTTGGACAGTTTCCTTCAAGTCAAATTCCAGAAAGAAAATAATATAAATAACAGAAATAAAAAAACAAAAAATATGTTAATAGTAAGTTATAGCAATAATTAAGAACAATAAAATTCCTATATGCGAGCACATACATTAAGATTGTATTTCACGTCTATACTCAATATAATTATGGGCACAATTACTTTGGAAATTGGAACTATGAATAAGACCATGCATATATATATATATATGATTTGAAAAATAAACATCATTTATTTTTTATATGATTTTTATTAAAAGGATGGAATATATGAAAAATAATAAATTAAAAGGAAGGACCATATCATTTTTTGGGGACCATATAAGAGATTTAAGAAATTTAATGAAAAAAAATAAGATGAAAAATCATATTTATGGCTTGATAAGATTTTCGTACCACAATATCAAGGCCTCTGAGCATGGATTAATCACAATAAATGCTAAAATTCTGCATGAAGAATGAGAATTTAAGTACTAGTGGTAAAACAATAAAATATAAATTGAAAAGAAATAAAATGTTCAATCCTTTCTATAAAGATAATCAAGGTTGTCAAATAGTGTAACAATAGTCACACTATCTCAAAATCAAACCAATATTAAAATATGAATTAAAATAAAATTTGAAGTAAAATTTTATTATAAAATTAAAAGAGAGATTACAGCATCTAATTAATACAATATTGGTACTATAATTGGCACATAAATAGCATAATAAAGCTCTATATATATAGACTCCACCATAACTCTAATACATACATAATAATAATATTACACATGCATTCACCATAAACACACTACTTTGATAAAATAAATTCCTCCTAGAGTTTTCAACTAGATACATTTAACAATTAAATATTTTAGAACCATAATTCGTTGTAGATTAGACCATTTAGAATGATCCAATAATATCTCCCCTCAAAGTGCATTAGGACACGGGCCTCAACTTTTCTCGTAATGACTCGAATTGTCCTTTGGAGAGACTTCATGTAAATGTCAATCAAGATATCTTTACTTCTTACCTCCATAACTTCACTAGTTCCAACAAGCAACTTTTCTCGAATAAAATGATGCTCAATCTCGATATGCTTGGCTCGTGTATGACATCCCATATTAGTCACAAACTTTTGAGAAAACTCTCTCTATCCAAGCCTCGGTTTATAGTGGTCACACTTGCATCCATCTTGCATTTCAATTTGTAGACTCATTTACAAGTAATCTGATCTACTTGAGGTTCAGAATAAGATCCCAAGTTTTATTTTCTTGAAAAGCTTGCTTCTGTTCGTCCATATCTCCCTTCCATTACTAATTGTCTTTTGCCTCATCAAAGCATAAAGGTTTACTTTCATCCATCGGTCTAGAAAAGAAACAAGAATACCGTCTTATCATCCTTGTCGATCTTCTTGAAACTTGTGCATTTTCTTCTTCTAGATATTGCACTTCAATACTCCCCCTACCACCCTTATCCATCTCATTTGAAGTCATGATAGTTGACGTAGAAGATGAAGATGAGAACCTTGTAGATGATGGCAATGTACTTTATATGTGATAAACAGGTGAGATCGGCAGATTTAACATTATCGCTTGAGAACTATCTTCCACATATGGAGAAGACATTTCATCAAACACAATATCTCAAGAGAGGATAAATTTATGAGTTGCCGGATCCATATATTTCCATCATTTCTTTCATCATAACCGATAAAAGGATACTTCCGAGCATTATCATCTAACTTCGTCCTAATCATCCGAAACATGAACAAAGCATGGAGAACCAGACACCTTCAAATGCTTTACACTCGGGTTCTCATCGAATATCAATTTGTGAGGTGACTTCGTATTAATTGGACTATAAGAAAGCCGATTAACCACATTAGTAGCGCACTTCATACATCCTGCCCATAAGGTCTCGGGTAACTTCTTCGCATAAATCCAACTCTTGCACACCTCCACAAGATGTCGTATTTTTTACTCCACCACTTTATTTTGCTGATGTGTATAAGCACAAGACAACTCTTTTTTAATGCCACATTTCTCGCTAAAGGGAAAACTCCCTGGAAGTAAATTCATCTCCATTGTCGGTTTGAAAGTTCTTAATTCTCTTTCTGAGCACTCCTTCAACAATGGTTCTAAATTCTTTAAACTTCGAAAATACCTCATGTTTCTCCTGTTGATTAATTTCGGCCTATAGGGGGGTTTAAATGGCCTAATTTTGTACGGAGTGTAGATCTGACTTTTAGGTTTTGTGACTTTTAGTTTGATTGACTTTTAAGTTGGGTGGTTGTATTACATAAGCAAATAGATAATTGAAATATGATAAATAATAATAATAAGTAAAGAAATACCAAACACCAGATTTGTTAATGAAGTTCTGCTAAGTGGTTGCGTACGCTATAACCACCCGTTCTCGCTAACATCTCTTGCTGCGTTCACGAGTGCCTACTCTCTGGGTATGCCTTTCGGCTCCTTGATTCCACTAATCCAAATAGTATTTTATAAAACTCGAATCACCGCTCGCTTTACAACTTCCATAGCGAATCGATGAAACAAAATTTACAAATGATTTCTTTCAATAAAATAACCAACACCAAACAATCGCTAAATAACTCTTCTAATCTCACACAAGATTTAGAGTAATTTTGTTGAACACTTAAGAGAGAATTCTTATTTTTTATTCTCAAAAATTGGTAAGGAAAAACGGGTTGGGGCTACTCTTTTAAAGGAGGAAGGAGCGGCCCCACAAAAAAGGAAATACAGACATCTCCGTTCGACCCGAGAAAATCCTCCAGTCGACCGGAGGTCAAGAGAGGAAAGCATTTTTTAGAGAACCAATGCAGAACTGCTAAAAATCAGAATCTCCTATCGACCTGACAGTAGACAGTTTTTGGCCCCAAACAATCAGTCAGAAAATTGCTCAACCGGAACCTGTCTTCGGTCAACCTGATAGTATCAAAATTCAGGAATTCTCTTTTTAAGTGTTAAAACATAATTACCCAAAAACTAAACTCAACTAGAAAACCACGAGAAAACGCCAAGAACGCGAAACTTGAAGGCTTGAAATGCGATGCAACTCTTTGACAACTTCAAATTTGACCGAGATAGAACTTTTGCACGTCGACTCAAACTTGATAATTTTCTGATCTTATACAAGAAACACAAAAAAAATAAGTAATTACAGAATAGTTTTAAGCATCATCAAACCGAGAATAATATCTCCTTCATAAAATAAATTCACATGTACCGTGTAAAGTCGTCGACGAGTACTAACATATATGGAGCACGCGAATAAGAAGGGGTCTGTATCGGACCCATCAATTCACCATGAATGAACTCAAATGCATCTTTATATCTTGAAAGAGACTTATCAGTCGCCGATGAGATTTTCCATATTAACAACACTTTCAACTCCACATGAAAAGGACAGCGTCAGAAGTCCGCTGACAAGATTTCTTGAGACCATCACATTCAATTTATCTATATTCACATGGCCAAGTCCAGCATGCCAAATTGGCACACTGTAATGTGTATTTTTTATACACATTTTTAGGGTTTTTATCATCTCAAATTCATCCTTAATTCACCTAAATGTATGAAAAATACTTATAATTCATAAAACATGATTTGGAACCTCTTAATACATTTTTTATATTATTTTACAGGCGAAAAGGCCGTAAGATGAAGATTTAGACCCAAGTTGCAAATCATGGGCCAAAGATGGCCAACCAAGTCTACCAAAACACTACACAAATTCACCCAAATAACCGATTTTCAAACAAGCTCAAAATCGATCAAACTGCATATCCTTGGATTCAGCACGACAAGACGAATCGGTTGGTATTATTCTCCACCTCTGAGAATGACGGCGATCGCCGGAATCCGCCAGCCAAAAGCAACCAGCCATGTTTCTGACCTGAGAAAACTTCTTCGAGCAACCTTGCCTTCTACAGTCCACCATTCGAGCCAAAACCAATCTCATTCTCTCCTCCATCGTCTACCCTTTCTAACCGTATGAAGAACTCATTGAATGGTGCGGAATCGAGCGAGAAATCTGTGTTTGAGTAATCTGTTCGACGAAATCCTCAATGAACTTTTCAAACTGGATGATCCAACGGTCGAAATTTCGGCAGTGTGATGAATTCGATCGGTCTTCTCGCATTTTTCTCACACAATGATGATGTTTGACGAGTCGAATAGCTTCAGTGGGGTCTCTTAATGGATTCCGAAGCCTCAATTCGATAGAAAAACAACTTGAAATCTCGTTTTGATTCACGATTTTGTGTTCTGATGGGTTATTTTCGCTGAGTTCGGTTCAAGGCGGAAATTCATGAATTAAGGGAAGAATTGACGCATAAAACGCAACGCAGAGCATCGTGAGGAAGTGAGGAAAGAAGCCTGAGTCACCGTTTTGGATTTCGTTGTGTGAAATGCGAGAAGAAGATCGATTTGCACACTCTGGTCAGCAATGGCGGAACAGCGAACTGATGATACTCAAAACGGCAAAACTCGAGATTTACTCAACGGTTTTCGACCATTCAAAGCTCTGTGGATTCGTGAGAAGATGGAGAAGAGATCTGGGTTGATGAATCACAGTGAAATGTACGGAATCACGAGCTCTAATAAATGGTTGTGAGAAACGGGTAAACGGGTCTGAAATCCAAGAGAAAAATCGATCCAAAGTCCAAATTCGCAACTTACACGACTGTCAGAGGATTGTTTTAGGACGAGCACACGATCGCAAGCCACAGAAGATCGAGAAGAGAAATTCAGCACCAATTCTGAAGAAGAAGATGACTCGTTTCATCAGTTATGACTCATTTCACGTGATTCAACCCGGCTCGCCACACCAGATCAACAGAACGAGTTAAAACGAGTCAGTATCAGCTCACACAAAAGTGACTCGTTTCAAGCAAGCTGCAGCTCGTTTCGTCGCACAAAATCCGGATAATTAATTCAAAACTCAGCGCCAAAGGATGAATAAGAAGATGACTCGTTTCGCATGTTTCGACCCGTCTCGCCACAAAAAATCAGAAAGATAGTTAAAAACGCAGAGTTTGGTAACGGAAACAGCGACTCGTTTCACGCGATAATGACTCGTTTCACCACAACTTATTATGAAGGGGCCCACTGTCAGTCTCAGTAATGCGATTCAAATCGCATCTGAACTGAACTCGCGCGAAATCACAATTCAGAGCGAAAATTCGACCGCTCAAAACCGGATCAAATCTCAACCGAATTCAACGAAATTTCGTTCAGATCTTTAGTACACCCCACTTGATCTGCCTGAGCCAATGGAATCGCTCGGTTTGTTCCCCAATCTCCAGACCAGCCTCTTTATAAATTCGACCGATCAACTCATTCATCAAAAATAATTCTTCCATTCTCCAAATTCTTTCAACACATCACTCTCCAATCATCTTCTTTAAGCTTCAGTAACTCCATTACTGAATCTCAGAGCTTTTCAAGCTTCAATTTTCGAGTTTGAGTGAAATTCACCAATTCGGGCTGAATTTGGTGAAAAAGGCGATTGATCGGTTGGGGATGGAATCAAGCATCAATTGGAGGTTCAAATCGACTCAAGGAAGTTCTGGTTGATCTTCTACGTCTCGGTTCGATCTAATTTTCACTTAATCTTTTATATTCAATTTTGGATCACAAGATCCAATTTGTAAAAAAATATGATGAACACATGCTTAATTTCGGTTGATCTTATCATGTATGAGTACAATCTTGTAGGGATAGGCTTTTTGTGATAGAATTGTTTGAAATCTTGTTTTAATTTGAAGAGATTTGACTGATTTGGTTACTGTTCGTAATGTGCTGTTGAATCTGGATTTTCTTGATTTAATCGATTTGGTTGAATTTATTAGGTCATTTAGAACTGGGTTTTCATGCATGTTGGTCCATTTAATCATCTTGAATCTTGGTTAAAGTTTTTGTTTGATTTAGTGAAGTTTTTAGTTCAAAAATTGAGATCAAACACTAGTTGGTTGACTGGTGTTTGATCTGGAATTTTGATCTATTTGCTGAGTTTTTCTGGTTGGAAATAATTCAAACTTGTGCCAAATCTGATAAACTGAATATTTAGTGATTAATGATACAATTCTTGATCAAATTGCCTTAAAAATCCCTACTTTTATCCTCTAGATTGAAAAAATACACTTTCCTGCATTTGTTTCTGTCAGTTTCAGTAAAAAAATTGTTAGACTTCAGATCTGATCAAAGAAAATTATGAAAAAAATATTTTGTGTTTCTTTAGATATGTTAGAACAACTTTCATATAATATGTGCCCAATGCTTTTATGTTAAATTTGTAAGATAAAATCTGTACAACGTTTTGATTTTTTTAATTTCCTGTTCTTGATTTTTTATTCTGTCTGTTTTTCTACGATTTTTAGAAATTAGTAAAAAAATCCTATAAATAAAAAATCTAGATCTCAGTAAATCATTTTGAAGTGTAGTTTCTTGATCTGAATTTTAATTGAATTGTTATTTGGATAAAATTTGAATTCCACCCTCTTTTAACAACACATACCATTCTCTATCTAATTCTGTTATATGTTCTGAGTTTTGACCATAAGTTTTGGAATATCAATCCTTTTGATCTGAGATTTTTACCACATAATTTGAACTTGCTTCCCTAATTTCTGTTAAATTGTGGTGATTTTTGAAGTAATTTTCGATTTTCTGTGATTTTATGAACAACCTTGCTGATTGATTTTGAAAAGTGTGAACTAAAACGAAAATTACATAAACATATGAAAGTGATAATTGATTTACCTTGCATTGTGAAGATCTCATTCTCTGTTTTCCATTGACATATCATTTGCAATTTTTGGATATTTGGAACTAATATTAAAGAATTTTTAAAGGAATTGTGTACGAATTTACTTCAATTCCATCTAATACATCAATAATCTTCTAAAAAACAATCTGCAACACTCGAACAAAAACAAGACATACTTTTGAAAAGAATTGTAATATCTCAAGGCCATTCTCCTTGTGTTCGACCCCTAAACTCATTACCACTCATACTCGTAATTGATTAATAGGGAAATATAAATTGTTTTGTTAAATTGTGTGAAACTCAACGACGGTTTTACCGCGATTTATACACACTATCATTGCTACTCATCTTTTCAACATACAAAGAAGAAGCCATTTATTCGCTTGGCTACGTGAGTAACATCACCATTCACGTCCTCAATATTTCAAAAAAAATTCAAGTCTTTCAGGTCAAAAAGTACATGATCCATATCAACTGCATTCGTCATTGAAAAAGATGATTCTTTATGCTAGCCACTTGATAAACACTATCAAGAATAATCGACACCTTATCTTGACTAGAAACAGCCACCACGCCCTCATTCATCACAGGCTGAACAGTATTGTCGGCCATAACAATAACTTGATTGTAAATATATTCACGAAGTGAAGAGAACTTGGAATCATCACCAGTAAGATGTTGATAACAACTGGAATCCAAAATTCAGTCATCCTCGTAGTTAATAGAAACACAAACATCTATCAACACTCTGCCCACTATAAAACACTTATCTCAATCTTCTCCTTTCGCAACATCCTCTTTATGCACAACATTTTGTCCTTTCAACTTAACACGATAATTCTTATTGATATGACCGATTTTTCCACATCGGTAATACTTTATAGTTTCTGAAAGTCACCACCATTAGAAGAAGAATACTCCTTTCCTGTTGCCTCCTTTTTGCCATCATCTTTGTCA